>CM029634.1:24378390-24896907 GCA_017311315.1 Dendrocalamus latiflorus
TCTACAAATCTCTCAAGAGTGTTCATAAGATACTGACACTCCCAAAAGAGAGAGGTGCAAGAAGAGCAGGGGGAAGAGGAGACAGCAGAAGGAGAGGAAGAGGAAGAGGAACCAATAGCAGAAGAAGGAATGGCATGTGCACGCATAGCCGCCTCAACATTGAGGTCTTCGCAAGGACTAGGAGGGACAGTCCTACCTCTAGCTGTTTGGTCATCATGCCTAAGCGTCTCTACTTCTTTGGGCTTCTCCCCCACACCAGCACACACATCACAACAAGATTGTGGCTTCTCTAGTAAGTCCTTAGTTAGCTTCACACACTTATCATTCAAAGCAACGAGTTCAAGTTTTAGTTTTGCACAACTATTGTATGGTAAGCTAACAGGGTCTTTAGTCGCATAATGAGCCAATCTATTGTTGTGGTCAATCATTTCTTGAAACTATTTTGAGACAGATTCAAGTTCAGCAGTTAATTTAAGACAATTGGTGCAAGAAATAATAGGCTCAAGCAGGGAAGCATGCAACTTAGCAATTTTATGATCTGCCCTTTTTAAGTTCATTTTCAAGTTATTATAATTTTCACATATTTCTGGCAGATCAAGAAGCATAGTGTAAAGGCCTCTAAATGCATTGTCCTTATCCTCACATGAGGTGCAAGAAGTAGTCTCAACAACAGTAGATGAAAGAGCGGCTACCCTACTCATTTCTAGTTTCGCAAGCAGACTAACATTCTCCACCTTAACAATGTCAATTTCAGAAGTCAGACTATCATAAGAGGTCATTAGCTTCTCCATGTCTCCAAGCAAAGAAGAACGCATGTCACATTCGTCACGGGTGGGAGCAGATATAAGTGAAATAAGCTCCCATGACAGTCTATCTACTTCCTTCTCAAGATCCACAACCCTAGCTCTAAATCTAGCATAAAACTTCCTAGCTTAAGGAATGCATCATTGAGCTATTCATAGGAGTGATCTACCTCATCGGTGTTGGTGTAGAGCTCGTCGTCGCTGACGTCGCCCTCATGGGCCATGAAGCACATCCCGATGAAGTCGTCGTCATCCTTGGGATCTTGATCCTCCTTGCCGTCGTCGTCGCTGCACCCTTCCACGTCGCTGAAGTCGATGTCGTCGAAGGCGATGAGGATGCGGTGGAAAAGTTTCTTAGCTTTGCCAAGGCTGCGGAACTTCTTCTTGCCTTGGGCATGAGCTGGGGGCTTCTTGTTGTGGTTCTTGTCGATGTAGTCGTTCTTGCTCACACCGTCGTAGTTGTTCTTGCCCTTCTCCAGCTTAGGACAGTTTGCCCGAATGTGGTGGGGTCACCACCCTCCTCTCTTTCTGTCCCTCACTCTCTTGTATGCATGGGAGAACTTTCTGGCTAGGAGGGCTAACTGGTCTTCTGGTAGCTGCTCTAATTGATCATCGGTTACTTCACAAAGAGCAGAAAGAGAGAATCCAGAAATCAAGTCAGAAGAAGATCCAGAAGTTAGACTGGGATCGGTGACTAAGGCCATCAACTGCGACTTCAAGCTACGAGAGACTATGTCAATCTTGTGAGTCTTGAGGCGTGAGTACAACGCATCAAGAGTCAGGGTCGTGTCTTTAATTGTGGTCACCTTCATCTCCCACACACGCAAATCCAAAGCAGAGAGCATCTGTCGAGCGTTGTCTGAGTCGGGGTATGTGAGACCGACCGCTCAGAGGTTGCTCAGAATTTTGTGAAATCTCACAAAACACTCATCAAGGGACTCTCTAGCGAGCATTTCAAACTTGTTGTAATCTCGCTTGAACTGGTCATGTCATACCGTCTTGATCTGGGTGGTGCCCTCATGGTATGCATCGAGGGTCACCCAGATGTCGAAGGCCGACGTGAGATGAGAGATGCGATCGAATTCGCTTCTGCTCAGACCCTGAATTATGATGTTCCTCGCCTTAGCATTCGCCTCAACATCGGCCATGTTTCTGGCATTGATGTTCTCATCGGCAGGAACAACATACGGGTCTTGACCTTCCACCAGATGGCATAGCCCTGAGCCTGGATGTAGGTCTCCATTCGACTCTTCCAGAAGGGATAGTCGATCCCATCGAAGATCGGGGCTCTAGAGACCGGTTAAGATCTACGAGGAAGAGCTAACCGGCTCTGATCCAATTGTAGGATCGAAATGGCAACAGAGGGGGGTGAATGGTGCCGTCAAAAACTCCTCCTGTATTCACACAAACTTTCTGCTTCGATAACTATAGAAACTATGAGGCGAGAAAGTCGGATGCTTACTAGAAAATCATAATCAGATTGACAAAAGAGTTGATACTAACTTGGCCGAACAAAAGAAAGATCAATTAGGAGCTTTGCCAAAAACAGGACTCTAAACAGGGAATAATTTAGACTCGGCAAACAAAAGGATAAACCAAACCTTGCTTAAAAACTGAAAAACATTTACTGCTGTAAAACAGAAACAGAAAGCCTAGAAAGAAAAGCTTGTCTAGAGAGCAGCTAATCGAAATTAAATAAACCAAATTCAGACTGATCGGCAAAAGAGACCTTTTGCAGTAGTGACTGAAAAGATAGACAGTAGCTACCTTGCTTGTCGGAAGGAGACGGAGAAGAGAAAGAGAGATCAAAGTAACTACAAGACGATGAAATCGCAAAGATAGAAATGAACCTGGACTGCACTCAACCGAACTGAATCAAGCACTGCCCTGTCCGAATAAAATGAAATGCTACAGCTGGACTGCACTCAACCGAACTGAAGCAAGCACTGCCCAATACGAATAAAATGAAATGCTACAGTCTAGTTGCTTGAAGCCGAAAAACTTGAGCAAAAATTCAGGGCGGAAACACAAAATGTTGCAACAGACCGAAAGCAGCATACCAGAGAAGATGAAATTCAAGGAACCGAAAATGCCTGGCCGGACTGACTGAAATCTGCAACCCCGAGAAACTGCAAGCAGGAATGAATAGCCGAAAATAAAAGCACAGCCGAAAGACAGAAGGACAGGCAAGTAATGAGCCGGTTTAGGGACAGCAGACTGCAGCAAAGAACTGAGTGAAAACAGATTGCACATTTGAAATTACAGACTTGAGAAGCAGCCGAAAGGCAGAGAGAAATCAGCCCATACAGTAGATACTGGCAAGAGTAAAAGAAGAGAACAAATGCTGAGTAATTTCTGCTTTTCCATGCCAGGAGGGTAGGTCTCTAACCTAAATAGCATCCTCAACCTCAGAAGAGGGAAATTGCAGGAAGAGATCAAGAGAACAGCAAACCCTACATTTGTCAAGAAGATACAACAGGAAAACACAGAAACTAAAGTATCTCGGGATTCTTGGATTCTTTGCACAAGAGCCTTTGAAAACAGCAGAGAAATGATCTCAAAAGCAAGAACCACACATCAATTCAACTTCCCATCTAGAGAATCAATATAGTAGGAGATGCCTTGACTCCAAACCCTAAAATTCAGGAAACAGGGGAACTTGAGCGAAAAAGCAATTGAGAAGAAATGAAGGGAGAGCTGTGATAGAAATTGTTTCTCTCGGGACAATTGACCAAGATGGCCTGGAGAATCTATCCCAGTTCAGAGATAAGCCAATCTTGCAGCTCCTCAACAAGTAATCAGATTATAATAGAAGCATTAGACAGGAACAGAGAACCAAAAAACAAGGCGCAGAGAGGAACACAAAGCCAAATCATCTCAACTTAGGATTTCTTGAATTGACTCAAAGAGAGGAATGATTACAAAAGATTTCTCTTACAGCCATCTCACACAAGGTTTCACATCCTGGGTAAGACTTAACCCAACATCCCCATACGCGATTGAGATAACAAGAACACAACACCCTGAACAGCCTCTGCTCTCACCAACTCCTCAACATAAAGAAGCAAAGCAAAACTAACCCAACAAAAGCCTTAACCCCTCACACGAGACATGCAGCCACCAGGAGACATCCCTCCTTTTTATAGCTTTTGCTTATAGGGTTTCTCACTCGCTTTACCCGCTAACTCAAAAACCAAAACCCGCTTCCTCATGCGGCCTTGCGCATTTACCAAAACGACTCTCCTGCACTTTCCAGGAAGCTTCCTCATTTCTTGCCATCCAAGTCTCGCAACCACCTCGAGTCCTCGCCGTCTTCAACACATCCCGACCGTTCTGACCTCAGCACCGCCTGTGCTTAGTCCGGTCATCTCGTGCCTCACCACGACTCCGCCTCGATGTCCTGCGGCCATCACAGACAAGAAACACATCACATAGCACCGCTCGAGATAATGTAAACATACGTTCGCATCAGAAGAAATACCCAAACACGAAAAAGCCCAAAATAGCCCAACGACCGGTCGAAAAGAAAACAGGCGTGCTAAGCACGTCTGACCGCGTTTGACCAGATCCGACCACAGTCGACTGCACCAAGCAACGACTTGGCTCGAACCACTCAAACCAAAATCAAACTTTCCCGAACACACGTCAATTACTCATCACAAACATGGGGTCACATCCATATGGTCTCTCACACAGAGGATACTGTGTGGTTCAGGAAGCATATGTGTGTACCAAACAAGAAGGAGATTAAGGAATTGTTGCTCAAGGAAGCTCATGAATCTTTGTATTTGATTCATCCTAGCAGTATTGATATGTATCAGGATATCAAGGACAAGTATTGGTGGCCTAGCATGAAGTGAGAGATAGCAGAGTATGTTGTGCTTTGTGAATTGTGTTAGAGAGTTGAAGCTAAGCACCAGAGATCAGCAGGTTTATTGCAACCATTGTGCATTCTTGAATGGAAGTAGGAAGAAGTTGGTATGTATTTTATTACAGGATTACCTAGGACAAAGGAAGTATTTGACTCAATTTGGATAATTGTGGATTGTTTGATGAAAGTTGCTCATTTCATTTCAGTCATGGCAACTTATGCAGGTGATAAGTTGGCAAATTTGTATGTGTCGAGAATTGTTAGTCACCATGGTGTGCCTAAAAAAATAGTGTCAAATCGTGGGTCGTAGTTTATGTCTCGATCTTGGGAAAGTTTCCATGAAGCTATAGGTACTCATCTAAATTTCAGTAAAGAGTATCATCCCTAGACGGATGGGCAGACTGAGCGTGTGAATCATATTCGTGATGAGATGCTAAGAGCTTCTGTGTGTTAGACTATAGAGCCAAGTGGGATATGTGTTTTCCTTTTGCAAAGTTTTCCTACAACAGTTACCAGTCTAGTTTGCAAATATCACCATTTGAAGCTTTGTACAGGAGAAAGTGCAGAACCCCTCTGAATTGAAAAGAGATCGGGGAGGGTCAAGCCTTTGGTCTGGAATATTTAAAAGAAGCTGAGGAAAAAGTTTGCCTAATTTAGAAAAGGTTGAGGAGAACCTAGACTAGAGAGAAAAGCTATGCAGATAATCATCGTCAAGATTTGAGTTTTAAGCCAGATGATTATGTTTACCTCAGGATTACACAGTTCAAAGGTGTCAAGAAATTTCAGATGAAAGGGAAGCTTGCACCGAGATATCTTGGACTGTTTAAGATTTTGGAAGCGTAAGGGAGAGGTTGCTTACTAGTTAGAGCTACCTGCGTTTTTTAGTGGGATACATGATGTCTTCCATCTATCTCAGTTGAAGAAGTGTTTCCATGTGCCAGAAAAGATAATACCAATGGAAGCCATGGATCTTCAAGAGCATCTTACTTACAAAGAGCACTCTATCAGAATTCTGGAAGTGTCTGAACGTGTAATTAGGAGTCATGGCACTCATTTATGCAAGGTTCAACGGAGCAAGCATTTAGAGGAGGAAGCAACTTGGGAGCACGAGTTTCCAAACCAATTACTTTAGTAAGCCCAAATCTTAGGGTCGAGATTCTGTTTAAAGGGGAGGTTTGTAATATCCTAATTTTTAGAGCCTTTCTGAAGCTTTTAAATAAAATTAACTATTTGGATTTTTTGGGAATAATTAAAGCTTAATTTGAATTTTTAGAATTTTAAAATTTTAATTTGAATAAAGTAAACATCAATTAAATGAAAACCACTTTTAATTTGGTTCCTTGTGTTGTAAAAAATATTTCTGTATTTTCTTGGATTTTTCGGAGTTTATTTGCTATTTTCTAGAGATCAATTAGATTTAAACCTTTTTTGAAAGTCCAAGATATCAGAAAATCCTGAAAATCCCATTGGGCCAATTTCCTACTCTTTCAGCCCATCCGGCCCATTTCTTCTTCTGGCCCGATTCACTTTTCTTCCCCGGCCCATCTTCCGTTGGCCTAACTCACGCCCTCCGTCCGATCCGCCTCGCACGCGCGCCACACGTCAGTGGCTTGTCGCCTCCACGTCTTCGTCTTCGTGCGCGACCATCGACCGTTGGGCCTCCTGTCAGTCGTCTCCCTTCTGGTCTTCTTCCTTGCTGTGGCTAACTGGGACATGACGCAGCCGCCGTAACCATGCTGGACTCGGAGTCCGTGTCGCGCACACCGCCTACTCCTCACATTTAAATAGTGCAAACCGCCCTCTACCTCATCCTCACATCGCATCACCGTATTTAGTCATCCTAGCGCCGGAGCCGAGCTTTGCATCGCCATCGTCGTCGCCACTTCCGACGAGGAATCACTAACGAACCCATCCACGTCGAGCTTCGCCGATCGCTCCCCGAGAATCGCCATGCCTCCACCAAGCTCCTCCCCATCTTACCTACCCGTGGAGAGGACCGGAGCTATGAGTTTGCCGAAGACCCGGTGCTTCCGTAGCTCTGTGCCATGGACTAACGGTCTCTGTGCCCCTAATGAGCATCGCCTTGCTCCCAGGAGTCTTTTGCATGCCTTGCCTTCCCACGCCGAGCACTCTCGCCGGACTTTCACCGCCGGCCATGCCTTGCCACCGCCCTCATCATCGTCGACCAACTTTCGGGCCTCGTCTTCCAGATCAGAGTCGCTAGATGGGTTCCAAACTGCGCACACATGCTAGTAGTGTCTTTGTCGAAGTCCGACGTGCCGTTGATCACCATCGCTTGAGACAATGCCTCTCGGCCGTCGGATGCCACATCGGTGCGGGCATTCCATGCGAAAGCCACACGGTAGCCACATCTCTATCTCTACCCCTAAAATCTACCAGTTCAGTTCTTTCCTACGACCACCCCAAATTGTGCCCCCAGCAGTCATGAGTTTTCCTACGTCCACATCAATTCATGTCCCCAGAAAAACCAAACAGTGAAATCAACGATCAAGGATCAATTCCCACCTTTCTCTCTCCTTACCCACTCATATCCAACGATCCAAATCCAATCATGCATATCATTGAACCCCTTCTCCTCTCGCATCCCCTGCATCCCCTCTCGCACCCGACGCCTTCCCCTCTCCCCTTCCCCTCTCGCGCCCGCCGCCTTCCCCTCTCACGCCCGTGCGCTCCCTCCGCCCCTCAGGAACGCCGTCGCCGTCGCCGCCGCCTGCCCCTCTCCCCTTCCCCTCTCGCGCCGCCGCCCGCCTCCTTCCCCTCTCCCCTTCCCCTCTCGCGCTGCTGCCCGCCTCCTTCCCCTCTCTCCTTCCCCTCTCCCCATGCGCCGGCACCTCCTCCTTTCTCCTCTTCCCTCCCCACGCGCCGCCTCCTTCTCCTTCCCTCCCCACCCCGCATCGCCCCTCCTCCCCTGCCCTGCCATCCCGCACCGCCGCCGCCTCCTTCCCTCCCCACCCCGCATCGCCTCCTCCTCCCCATCCCTCCGCTCTCCCGCCGCCTCCTCCTCCCCCCACCTTGCGCTGCCGCCGCATCCTCCTCCTCCCACCCTCCGCTCCGCCCCTCGCCTCCTCCTCCGCTCCGCCCCTCGCCACGTTCTCCACCCTCTGCTCCGCTCCTCTGCTGCGGGCCTGCGGTTTCGGCTGCTGCTGGGATCTAGGGTTTTGGTTGGAGGAGGCGTGGAAGGAAGCGCCTCCCCCACTCCTTCGCTCCACCGCCGCCTCCTCCCCCGCTCATCCGCTACACCGCCGCCTCCTCCTCCCCATTCCCCGTCGTCTCCCTGGCACCACCGCTACACCGCCGCTCCGCTTCTCCCACTCCTCAGGCCGCCAAAAGTTCCCCACCCCCAGTCTCCTCCCCAATTCTCGCGGTCCCGACCACCGCCTCCTCGCCTCCCACCCCGCTTCCTTCCACGCCTCCTCCAACCAAAACCCTAGATCCCAGCAGCAGCCGAAACCGCAGGCCCGCAGCCGCCGCCCCGATGCGGCGAGCCTTCGAGGAGATCTCCGACGACGAGTGGTCTCATCACACGTTCAAGCCCTCGCGCGTCCTCAAGCGCCCCCACCGCGCCGCCCAGCCGGCCTCGCAGCCTCCCCTGGAGATGAGCGGTGTGACGAGCGCGTCGTGGCGGGACACCTTCGAGCTCGACCGCGCCGACGTCCGGTACCTCAAGCTCCGCGACTCCGCTGAGCACTTCGCCGCCCTGCAGCTTGGCGTCTGCCCCTTCCGCTGGGACCCCGCCAAGTCCGCCTTCGTCGCCCACCCGTGCGTTGTGCTATCCTCCTCTCCCCTCCTCTCTCCCCCCGTTCCCTTATCGTTCTAATAATAATACGCGTCTACACTGTGAATTGGTTTGCAGCTTCCGTGTTGTAGCTTGTTAATTGCTGGTAGTTCACTAATAATTTTAGGTAATGGCTGCATTTTGATACTTGTCGTTTGTTAGGATTTGCTGCGCGCAGTGCTTTGGACATAGCAGCCTGGTGAGCTTCTAATGATCTACTGAGGCATGAGATGCCATTTTGAGCTAGACTATATTTATGGGCTTGCGATGAGATATGGGGTTTGGGGTTTTGGATTGAACTGGCTACCTTTTTTTTGGCTTGCTTGGGTTATATGCTTGTGAACAGCTGGGGTTTAGGGCTCTAGGGGGTCAAAGTGGGAAACGTGTGGCTTCGTCTTGCCTTAATGGGGTGTTATCTATCTGTGATGAACTGAATAGTTTATTAGATCTTTTGGACTGCAAATACAGAATTTGTGTGGTTTTTATTAAAAGGCAGCAACTTGGACCCCTCATATAGTGATATAGAAAACTTTGATGATATTTAGAGAAGTAGTACTTTAGAAGGCTTTGTTTTGAACAGCCAGTATTCCCCAATTATCTTAATAACAGATTAATAGGTGTTGACTCTGCTTCCTGTAGCGGTCCACAGTAACAAGCTCATAGAGCACAGATTGAGATGGCAATACCCATGATCTGAACACTCAATAACAACGTTGATGTAGATGGTTCTTGAACAAAGGACGCCTTGCAGAAATTTCCTTTATTTAAAACTATAACGCTCCCTCTTGGAGAGAATTGGTATAGTTGATTTACAACGGATAGTTCATTATTGATTGCTTGATCTTTTTCCATGACATAACTTTTTCTTCTTGGCAGGCATAATTTCTTTATCTTCCCTCGCAAGAAGCTCCCAAATGATAGTTCATCTCCAGAATTTCTTTGTCAGACCACTTCAATTGACTTCCTAGCAAAGTACCAGTTTGATTTCAACACGTGCTTCCATGAAGGTGTTTTCTCTTACACGCAATACCTGGTTGATCTGTTACTGCATCTCCATGCATCTCTCTGACTCTCTGGCGATCCAAAATTGCAGGATTGACCTTGGACACACATTACTTCATTTTTTAGTTGTTATTAATGGACACACATTACTTCATTTTTTAGTTGTTGAATTAGCCTGCAAGACAATCTTGTTTTGCCACTTGTTTTTGGGTGAAATGAACTGACTTTCATAGCAAGGAGGAAAAACATTCAGTACACAAACTTATGGGCAGCAGCAAATGGTATAACTAACTAATGTTATCACATGATTCATGGTAGTGACTAGCGAAGTAGAATATTTGCCACTCCTATCTACTTATGTTCCCCTTTGTGTAAATCGATCAATAGTGATAACTAACTAATGTTATCACATGATTCATGGTAGTGACTAGCGAAGCAGAATATTTGTGCTTAGCAAGCTGTGGTTTTTAATTGCTCTACTTATTTTTAATGTGGAGTTTTTAAAATTAGGTGTATGATAGTGACGAGATTAAATTTCACCTCCTATAAATTTGATTTGATGCGTTTACTTCTTTGTACAAGACTACAAATCTTTCCACCGTCCATCGCCATATACGATAATATATATCTATGTTGACGGAAGTAGTCATCTCAAGATGCCATGTTTGCTATGAAATGCCATCAAAGGAATCAGTGTACCGTGTAGATAGATATTAGCCACTTTGCTATGTCCGATGTATTTTTTAACCAAGTTCCGTGCCGGATACATAGTTCCATTTTCTTTTCTTAATACTGCTTGTGGCCTGGTGGGATTAGAGCCATAGCTAGAACATTCTTGAAATTATTCTTCCTTGTGTATCACTTATGTGGCAGTATTTACATGCTCCCTTTCATATCAATCGATTCATTTAATACTTAAGTTGTTGATTTCCAAATGTAATCTTTGAATGTTGCAGATAGAGTCCCTTTCATTAACATTCCATGGCCATGACCTCATTGTTGATTCTGAGTTGGAGCTCAACTATGGCAGGTATAGTAATTGCTCTGTTTATTTCCATTCAGTTGTTACGACCAAGTATCCTGCTGGAGCACTTCACTGATGGTTTTATTTAAATCTCAGGCGATATGGTTTGCTTGGCTTAAATGGCTGTGGAAAATCTACTCTCCTCACATCAATAGGCTGCAGGGAACTTCCTATCCCTGAACACATGGACATATACCATCTCAGCCGTGAGATTGAGGCTTCAGACATGTCTGCACTGCAAGCTGTTGTTTGTTGTGATGAAGAAAGGATCAAGTTGGAAAAGGAAGCTGAAATTTTGGCTGCGCAGGTCAGCTCTTCAATTGTCACTGTTATATTTGTGCTCCTGTATTCAGTATATATGTATATCCTGCCTTGGTGCTGTTGCAAGTTATAACTGGACACCGAAGATGTTGTAACATTGGTTTTCTTTGCTGCCATTTTTAGGATGGTGGTGGTGGTGATGCTTTGGATCGTATATATGAGCGGTTAGAAGCACTTGATGCATCAACTGCTGAAAAGCGTGCTGCTGAGATATTATTTGGTTTAGGTTTTAACAAGGAAATGCAGGCAAAAAAACCAGAGATTTCTCTGGTGGTTGGCGTATGAGGATTGCTTTGGCAAGAGCACTTTTCATGAATCCGACCATCCTTTTGCTTGATGAGCCAACAAACCATCTTGGTGAGTTCTTGTAAAAAAAATCTAAAATAAATGGGCATTGAATTAGCATATTAGGTTTTCAGTGGAAACATTTACACACAGCAAATTGTATTCCATATGCTAATACCAATGCGACTTCCTTTTCAACTATAAGTACATGAATGCATCCAAAGATTAGATTTCTTGTGAGTTTTACCCAAAAGATGATGTGAGACACACAGCCATATGCCTTTGTTTTCTGATTACAGAAAGTGACTGCAGCGTTACTTATCCTGTTGTTGCCTTTTGTATAGCCAATGCACTGCTCTGGCCCACAAGTACAAGGCTGTGAAGGTATCCACCATTCTCTTCACTTTTAGTCACTTTTGGCTTATTACTTTTAGATCTTCTAGGACATCTTGTTTATGCTTTATCATTTCATTTGTTAAATTATACTGATTAGAAGGTTTTTCACTTTCACATGGTAAAGGGTCAAACTTGGAGGTAGTAAAAAAAATCAGTACTAGCATGCAGTTTATTACCCTGCATCTTCATACAATCTCACTGTCAAGAACTTCTTGTTCTTTGTGAAAGTGATTCTACAACTCTTATACAGCTATTTATACCTTTTTCTTCACGTACGATTCGGTCTCTCATCTGAGTTGCATGCTTCGTTTTGCCAATGGCATGCGTTGTTGTCATATTTTTCTGTGTAAAAGCCATTCTTATTTTCATGTTTGTAGAAGCTTTGTTGAAAGGATTATATTATTTCCATTGGAAGACCATGGACTAGGGACCGGATTTGGGTTGAAGGGATCGTATTAGTACCATCTGAAGACCATGGATTAAGGACAAAGTTCTATACACACGGCTTCCAGATTTCCATATCATGTAGAAGTAATGAGCTATGTACTTGTGCTTGAAATATCTTTACTATTTTCAAATTTTATCTTATTTTGTATTTTACCGTAGCGTTAGCACGGGCACACTACTAGTCAACTCTAGTCTGCCACATAATTCCACCATAACATTACCTCGTCATCATGACATGTCAGCAGCTGACTCATGGTCCATGCAAGTGACATGTCAAGCCTAGTGCACATGTGTCATCCCAGTCATCATGCCACCTTGGCCAATCTGCCATTCACCAAGCCACATCACCTTCCACGTGTCAACTGAGTCATCAGCCACACCATCTGCTACGCAAGCGCCACCTTATCAATCTTTGCGCACGTGTCGGCCATGTGTATGCCATGTCGCCAGCCATGTCAGCCCTAGCCCTAACCTAGTGCACTGTTATGTAAGCCGACTCTCCGGTAGACTAAAGCAGCCCCGTGGATCTGGTCTATGGACCAGTGGCCCACATATCAGTGTCTAGCTCATTATTAAATGAATTCCAAAGAATATTCTTCTTTCTCTCTTAATTTTCAGGAATTAATTTGCTGGCAATTCTTCAGAGAGCATGTTCTCCTCCGTCCTAGCTCCGATTGAGCCGATTCTTTTTTCTAAATTCATCTAAAATTGTTCTATACCTTTTGGTTCTAGTTTTATAGTTTTTGGATCTTATTTGGACTTTATTTGATTTTATTTATGTTTTATTCGCTTTTTCTCCTATTAGATAACGTCTTCGAACGAGCAGAAGTAGGACCAGAAGACCAAGAATTTATAACTGAGTAAGGCCAAAGCAAGTCATGACCTTTGATATTAAGCCTATTGCTTTAAATCTATTTTTTTATTATTTTTATTTTAAATTATAATGTATTGCTAATTTAATACAAACCTTTGTACCTGGTAGTTACTATCCAATTTGATTAAATCAGATAGCTTGACAGGGTTGCTATCGAGCCGAGGCAGCGAAGCAGGGAATCTCGGTAGGAGCTATCGAGCTTGGGAGCTCGGTAGCCCTACAGGGTCCACCGCACCTGAGTGGAGCTAGCTCTTGCCGCACGTGCACCGTGCCACGGTGCTGAGTACCTGCCGAGCTCTGGTGGCGCAGCAAGTAACATATGTCGCCTGTCACACGTACCAATCTCGGAGAGGAGGCTATTTTTGAAAACACGGGCATCCAAGGGCTAAATTTGAAAAAAAAAATTGTGATATGCTAAATGGTTGAACAGTTCGTATATAGTTCATCAGACGATGAAAGGCATAGAGCTTTGCAGGCAATGATGCGTCACGAATTAATTCTTGACGGAGCTAGCACTAAGATTGTTTGTCAATTGGTTACCTTTTTTTGAACCTGTCAATCGGGTAATTTTGTGGTTGATGCCACAATGGATACATATGATTCATCTCTCCCCTGACTTTTGAGATTTGATAGTTTGATTAAGCAGCAGTCTAAAAATTAAGCAGCAAGGCTCTGTAAGTCCCTCACCCTCAGAGAGCATAATTAGTGCTATATATTACTTTCCTAGAGCGCGACACACATCAAGCATGCTAGCTACTTGATTACAGCTACACTCTAAAAATGAAATAGCCGGACAATGCAGTTCCGATCCATAACCTAGCTTTACGTATGAATCCTTCGGACCATTAGACCCATTTGTGGGAAAAAAAAACATTTTGGCATCGAGACAACAGGACGACCCGCAAAGCACGTATCCACCTTGGGCATCCATGACTTCATGCCCTCGAGTGTTTAGAAGATGTTGTTGAGGCTGCTTGTCAGATCGACCACCTTGGTATTTAGATTGGTCACCTCCTCTTCTGCCCTCGTCATCCTCATAGATATGGTATTGGAGGATTATGCCCCGGATTGCATTGGATACAATGCGAAAGGAATTGGATAGAACAGAGTGAGAGGAGAGAGATGAGAGAGATTTAGGGAATTTAGTATTAGTTGTATTTTTGACATCAATTTTCATAGGTTACATAATATTTATAGAGTTCTTTTACAGTGCCTTAAAATGAATATGAGTTGTCTAATTTTTGCAATCCAATTGTTCAGATTTGTTAGGATTTAGTTATACTACCACTCACACTACTAATAGTACAATTTCTAAATAAGTAAAATTATAAACAAAACAAGTGGCATAAGATGAATTTTCGCAACTATAGTGGGTTTAAGTTGGTTGTTCGGTTGGGCCGAGCAGAGACTGTTGCGGCGCCGTTGATGGCTACTGATCTCAATTTCGTGCTATAGTCTCTAGGAGCCATTTAGTGCTATGTCGACGTTGAGCGCATGTCTGATACTTTGTGTGGACTTTTGAGTCTTTGTGTGATACGTCCTTGTGTTGCAATCCAGCCGAAACCAGCCGGCCGTATTTCCGTCGCGTACACGTTAATTGTGAGTCCTGGTGTATACTGGTGAGGACTTTGAATCCTTGTGTGATACGTCCGTATCTTGCAAATCAGCCGGCCGTATTTCCACGGCGTACGTTAATTGTGAGACCTGGTATGTGCTTGTGTCGACTTCGAATCCTTGTGTGATACATCCGTATCTTGCAGCCCGTCTATACTTGAGTGGACTTTGAATCCTTGTGTGATACATCCGTATCTTCCAAACCAGACGACCGTATTTCTGCCGCCTACAGAATTGTGAGTCTTGGTGTTATACACCTGGTACCTGTAATTCATTAGTTCTTCTGTATTCATGGCGCCCAGCCGCTTCCAGCCCTGAAGTTCTCGTTCACCTCCTGTTACAGTACATTGGCGCCCCGCGCAACAGCTCCTTGTCTTCCTCCTGCAATAAAGCCTATTGTCGGATCCAATGACATAAAGAGAAGATTACTTTTAGCCGGATCCCCTATTAATTTCTTCTGAAAACAAGCTAGGTTCCTTGTTTTCCAAACAGTCCATACCAATGCCGCACAACCTACTACAACTAACCTTCTCTACTTCCTTTTCAAACCATTTCACCAACCCCCCTGCGCACCGCAAAAGTGACAAGATTTATCCCCAACCCAACCTCTTCTTGCTAAATTGTCCTTTGTCAAAATTCGTTGTTTTAGTAGCAACCAAAGAATAACCTTAATTTTCAGAGGAGTGTTAACCTTCAAAATGAATTAGAAAGGATACCTAATCGTCTGAAATCATAAGGCTTTATAAAAAGATCTCACTGTCAAAACCACAATACTTGTTAGCATCCATCTTACCTTGTCGGAGGAGGAAGACAAGTAGCTGTTGTTGCCAGTAGACAACCTGATTACTCAACTAAATTCTGCTACCTATTATGTCTCCGTACTACAACTGCATTTCAACGATGCAACAAATTTCTTCCGTTCTTGCATATTACAATAGTCCTGTCAGCGATCAACCGCACGAAACATGCCTGTCCTCTGGCAAAGCATGCAGTTTCAGTGAAACACAAATATGAATAGAGGGTGTCCTCGGTTTATGAGTACTCCAATCCACTTCAAGCCTTTCGGACAATCACATGGCGCTCTCTCTTGTACTCCACTTCGTCCCTTTGGTGCATTATCAGAAGGGCTCTTCTCACCTGAAGCAGTGGAAAGCTGTGGTAAGACACCTAGTAGTTAAACTGCTTCATGCGTATTATGACAGGCTCCTTACAATGGATTCGTTCATCCCCATCCGAGTTACTTCATCGATCAGCCGTCGCTCAGATATGTGGCTTCCAATTCCCATTCTTCTCTTTATTTGTGCTTCCGCTTGCTCTTAGGACAAAATGGAAGAGAAACTCAGAAAATGTAATAAAGTGAACTGACAGGATATGGAAAATCGGTTTTGCTATTGCACAGTCGACCAAAATTTTTTTATCTCTCAGTCATCTGAAGTTGCAGTTTGAAATTGCAATGTACTAATTGCCCCCCGCCAAAAAAATTCTCCCTCAAAAAAAAGGGGCCGTTAGAGGATGTCCATCTAATGGATAAAAAAGTGACAAAATGAAGGGAAAAACAGTCGTCTATACAATAGTCACTTCCATATAAAATTACCTTGTTATGATCGCTTACAAATGTGGCATCATCCAAAATTTGGAAACATTTCAAGAGGAATGCACACTTTGCAAAGATATCTGAATTGATGCCCAAATGATCCTAATTACATTTTTTAAAAAAAAACTGTTTCTAGGGATTTCCAATTACTCAGCATGCTTCCTTCTTGTAAAACCATACGAGGTAGCACCCCTTGGCTAAGAAAAGATACCAAACTGCTAAAACCTTAAAATGCTCCTAGACAACTTAAGCGCGCACTTCTTAAACCCAGCTGTAACACTAGGTCCCAGACAGAATAAGGCAGTAATAATTAGCTAATTACGCTTCTTAGCATCGGCAAACACTAAATTCTATATCATTGTCAACAATAACCCTGACAAAGCAGACAAATCGAACACACAGTTCAGGCCAAGCAAACAAACACGGATTGTTGCACTACTATATGCCAGTTGTTGTGAGCCACGTAATGAGCCTATCTATGAAATAAAAAAAGTTTAGATCCAACATATTTGGCAGATGCTTGGTAAACACTGTAGATACCAACTACAGTTAATCTAGTCCCTGGAACAATGGTCTGGACAAGGTGCCTGCCTACAGAAATCAGCATATTCCTAGGGAGCTCACCAGTTGGAACATCCTGGAAGCAAAGATTAAGAAATATTGATGATTGTTTAAGGCATGTTATGATAGTTAACCAATGAACAACACACACATGAGTGGACTACTACAACTCAACCGAATTGCGGCAAGGATAAATACTACAGTAACTAACTCGGGAATTTCCTGCAGCTTGAGAGTCTGGAGATCCACATACTTGTTCTTATCTCGGATTGCAATCCAGGGTCTAGGGGGCAAGGCTCTTCTCCAGGCGTTCGGTCCGTCCGTCCGCTCGGTGGAGGCGGCGACTGCGGCGTAGGGCATGGAGAGCCGGCTGCGGCGCAGGGAATGGACGCAACAGCGTCGACAAGCTCGAGGGCGGCGGAGGCGGCGCCGCAGGTAATGGAGAGGCGTCGAGACGCACACAACGGGTTTACACACATATATTCGTATCACTAGCTTACAAACATAAGTTCGTAATACCCTCACAAAATAAACGTATAAATTTATTTTCTACTATTATTTTTCTACTGCTAGTATAATATATTGTAAAAAACCCAAATAATAGTCTTTACAAACCAGTTCTAGAACACAAACGGCCTATGACTCACACAACGACTCAAATGGCCCAAGTAGATCAACACATTATGTAAAGTCTTCTTCTGAGCTTTAAGTGCTCCGCCACTTCATGTGCCACCTGAGTAAGAGCACTGGTCATGCCAACAGAATGCGCCACAAAGTTGCCACTATTCTCATTGCCACTCCACGCTACGTGCTTCACGTGCTCGGGAAGCGGCGGCGCGCAGACTAGCTGGTTCAGCACCTCCCATCGATGACCATGTCGTCCGGTCCTCGCTGATGTACGTCAGCTCAAGCATGAACACCGCCATGGCATCGTCCAACAAGGCACTATCCCGGATGTCCTCTTCCACGGCATCGTACAACGGGCCACACCGACCTTGTAACGCTGCCACGCCCACTCCGCCAAGCTGCACTCAGCACCGGCGTCGTTCGCCACCCGCCCGGTGACGAGTGCAAGCGTGTGGCGTTTTAGAGAAATCACAGAATAACTTGATTAACAAATCAAGAGTTACATATATAGACATCTTCTTTCTACATCTGAACAATCGGTTTATAAAAACAATACCTGAGAGATAAAGAAGAAGAGATCTGAAAAGATATGCGTTATCCATGGTACGTAACAACCACAGGAGGTCGACCACAGTAGGCTGAACGGCAAACGCTTGTGGTGGCCAAGCTGACACACATGACTAAAGGGTTCGGGCATAGTTTTATTATATGAAAAAATACTAAAACTGGTCAGGTTATGTAGGATCGTTGATAGCAATCAGAGGGGGGTGAATGATTGCAGTGCACAGCGGAAACCTTTTTTTTATTTTCTACCTTTTAATATGCAACAACCAGAAATAACAAAAAAACCCAGAAAAATATTTTTTTCTGATTTTTACTGTAGCAATTACTGTAGCGTACAATAGCAGGGCACTGTAGCAACACTGTAGCAAAAAATACTGTAGCAGCGACTAGATAACGAGATCCGATCATCAGCGAAAGTGCACGTTTTTTCTCAATCTAGAAATCAATTTTTAATTAAAATTAATTCATGTATATAAGCAACAAAAATATCTAGATATAGATCAATGCATGGAGAATTTATAGAAATAAAAAAATCAAGAAAAAAGATAATATATGCGAAATAAAAAAAACTCACAAACTTTATTCAAAAATTGAAGGAACTATTCATCCATCAGCCAACTTGATCTCGTATCATGCATGCAGCGCCGATTTTTTTTTCTTCTACTTTCCGATCGCTCCGTACCTCCTCACCGCAAAAACGCGTCTCCAAAACAGCACCTTCTTTTTTCTCAATATCTCCTTGCAACCGGTGGCTGCATATATATATATATGCAGCCCTCTAAACACCTCTTCAAACTCTACTTAAAATTCTAATCCAACTCCAATTAGACCTTAAAATCCTAATCCAATTCCAACTAGGCCTTAGAATCCTAATCCAACTCCAACTAGGCCTTAAAATCCTAATCCAACTCCAACTAGGCCTGGGCCTTTTTACGTCAACCAGACTTTTGGCCCACTAATTTTCAAGAGACCCGAAACACTTCCAAACACGGGTTTTTCACACTCCCGACTTTTCAACTCATCGCGTGTCGAAGCCTCCAGGACCGCACCTCCTGTATCTTCTCCACGTATCATCCACCTTTGATCTCCATGTGCTCCAGCGTGAGCCCGACCACCTCGTGACATCCTGACCGCCTGGACCTCAGATTTCCCCCTCCTAGTCCCGGTCTTCCTCGCCACCGACCATGACCGTCTCCACGCCCAACCTGCACATGCAAAGACCAAAGAACGTTTTTCCCGGCACAAATTCTCACCAACTTGACCGATATTAGTCCACGCACATACGCACGCACCTCGAATAACAATATTAAGCAATGTTGTCAATTATTCATTATCATAAAAATCCTAGACCTACCCATATGGTCTTACAATCTCCCCCTTGATGAATACATTGACAACACCGTAAGATAGCATGATAAATTTTGCTTCAAATAGATATAAGCGAAGTACTGAAGTTGAAAAAGCATTTTAAGCCACAAGTCTCAAATCTCTTCCCCTCAACACAAGAGAGCAAATTTCACCAATATCTCACAAAACACCCCAAATCTCACCCCCTTTGGCAATGTAATCATCAAGAAAATTAAGAGAAAGGACAATTCTAAAAAGAAGCAATGAGAATAAAAATCTAGAAGCTTTGTAGATTATCCAAGTCACTTTGAATTGATTTAATAATTTAACCAAGCCATATTTATTGAGTAGAGCTATCTAGATTATATAAAGTCATATATCATATAGCAATATCAAAACAAAGTTTTGAATATGATTAGGCGATTTATATCAATGACAGGCATCTCAACAATGACTAGTCCTATTATAAAGAGCACAATGAGATATCACAACAAAAAGTCAAAGCCTAAAAGTGAAGCAAATCTTAACTCTAGACGGGGTAGCAGTCTCATGTAACAACTTATTACTTCACACTCAATTCTTAGGCATGTGACATGCTTGTAGCATACTTCTTTTCATAATGACATATAATTTTTTTGATGGTGGCATGCTTGAAGCATACTTATTTTCATTTTGCGCACTTTTGTGCCTTTTTTTTACCATGGCATGCTTGAAGCATACATCTTTTCAATTTTTTTCTTTATATACTCACTTTTTTTAATAACATGCCAAATTGAGTGATCATAAAATTGGAACATGAAACATGTGAGCCTCATAGCCAAGAGTTAAAATAAGACTCACAATCAACCTAATCATTTTCGATGGACATCGCAAAGTAATAAATATAATTAATCTAGTCAAAACATTCCGCCATGTCATACTTTTAATTCAAATGTAGCAATTTAATTATAAACAGTCATGATCAAAGCTACATAACATATGAATAGATATGATAAAGATAGGTCCACAACTTATTTAAATTTGATGGCTTGGACTTGTTTATTTAATTGCCAAGTATAATAAACAAAGCTTCCTAAATTCTTAAACATCAAGCTCCCCCTCAGAATAATCCCATAAGATGTAACACGCCCAACCCACTTCGCAAAAGAGCAAAATAAGGGGAGTCAAATGGATTTGAAAGAATATCATCAACATGAGAATCCAACTCAATAGGGTGTAAGACAACATCACCTTTTCCACATGGTCTCTCAAAAAGTGAAATCTCTTGCAAAGTCATCAAACGAGTGAAGAAACATCAAGTGTTCCAATCAAGCGATGATGAAAAAGAACTGGAACCCAATTTAGCTCATGTTCTCCATCCTTTTCAGTTGTTCTTACATGACAGGAAACATCGGTCTCACAGTATTGGGGTTAGTAAAATAAGATTTAGGAATCCAGTACTGTGACATACGACGAACAGGAGCAACAAAGCTAGAACCAAAATCACGTGCATGTGGATGATCAGAATGCCGAAAAGAACGTGAATCATTTGAATTAAATCCCAATCTAGCATGTGAAGCAGATTTAAAGCCATCATGAAAGTTCTCTAAAAACATAGCTTTCGCATTTGATCTAGGAACAAAAGACAATGCACATTTTTGTCTTAAAGCATTCAACCTTTCCTTCCTTTCTTTCTTAGCCCGCCTAAAACAAAATTCATGCAAGTGTCCATCTCTTCCACAGTAGGTGCAATGAAATTTAACATAACCAGAATTCTTTTGAGATGATGAGCTAGCACCTATATTATTGTTTGATGAACTTTGCACAAAGCCAGCAGATTTAAACACAGTTTGTTTTGGTTCAGATTTTACTTCAATCATTCCAGGTTCAAGAATCTTAACAACCTTAGGAGGATTATTTTTGGCATGCTCAACAAAATTAAATCCTAGGCCACGATTTTTCACACTTGTTTTTGATTTGTCTAGAATCATATTCAGATTTTTCTTGCCAAAAGAGAATCTCTCTAAAGTGTCCTTAAGATACTCATTTTCCTTAGCCAAAGTGGAACAAGCAGTGCATTTAACAGGTTCATTCACCAAATTCTTGGAAGCACTAGATTGAGCAATTCTTTCTTTTTCAGCGAAATCATTCAATTGCCTAGTCAAAGCATCAATTTCAATATTTAACTTAGGACAATTTGAGCAAGACATGTTCTCATGATAAAGCATTTGTTGAATAGATTCCTGAGATGAATTAAGTCTAGCTTCTAGCAATTCACAATTAGAGCAAACTTTAGATTGAGCATTTGAAATACTTGACTCTAAACATGTAGAAGAACAAGATTTGAGCTTATCAATTTCATCATTAGCAATTTTTAATTTTTCATCACAAGAATCATGTATCAATTTTAATTCATCAAATTTATCAGTTACATCTCTAAGTTGAACCAGATTTGATGCACTAATAGATCTAACAGCCTCCAACTCAGAATGTAAAACTTGACAAGACTCACATGATTCATCATCAGGAATTAAAGCTCTAAGTCTATTAATTTCAGATTTAAGCTTTCAACAACACAATTATTTTCTTTCAATTTCTGTTTTGTCTTTTGTAATTCAATAGCAAGTTTAATCAAACCATCTTCAAGCTCATCATATGAAGGTCTTACCTCATCGGGATCACTATCGCCATCATCACTGTTGTTGCCTGCCATGAAACACATGCCCGTGAAGTCATCGTTCTTCTTCATCTTGCCTTTAGCATCATCATCGTCGTGGTCATCGTCGTTGCAGCTCTCATACTCCACATCGCTCAAATCAAGACGCTCAATGGCCGATATGATCTTTTCAGCGAGCTTGCGACGGAAATTGCCACCCTTGGTGTTGTTGTTCTTGGATGGCCGACGACGATAATTCTTCTCTTCCTTCACTACCTTTCCCTTGAGCTTGGGACAATCCATCTTAATGTGGCCTGGCTCGCCACACTCAAAACATCTGAACGGTCCTGACACGCCACCTCGTTTCCTCATCCTCACATTGTTGAGTGCCTTGTATGCTCGTGAGGAAATCAAAACCAAGTCCTCTTCAGGAAGCTCCTCGAACTGTTCCTCTGAAAAAGAAGACAATGCAGACAAAGAAACACAAGACAAAGCACTCGACGAAGTCGCCTGCACGGGGTTAGTCACAAGTGGTAAAGATGAAGATTTATCAATCTTAGATGGCAAAGCTTCCATCTCATAGGTTTTCAATCTAGAATAAATATCATCCATGGTTAAAGTATCTAAATCAACAGTTTGATTAATAGTTGTAACAACCATCAACCACTCAGAACCTAAAGATCTCAAAATTTTAGTTGCATTATCTTCATCAGCAGGAATAACACCAACACCGCGCAGATCACTCAATATTTTCTCAAACCAAGCAAAGAGATCATCAATGGATTCACTAGGTTTCATAGCAAAATCAGAATATTCTTTTTGATAAAGATTTTTACGCACCTTCTTGATTTTAGTGGTTCTTTCATGATAATCGCAAAGAGTTTTCCAAATTAAATAGACAGAATTAATATGAGCTACACGATCAAATTCTTTGCGAGAAATTCCTTGAAATAGCAAATTACGAGCTTGAGCATTTAAATTAACATCTGCTTTATTTAAATCAGTAACAACAGCAGGAACCTCATATGGTGTAGAAACTTTATTCCAAATATCGCTACCCTGAGCCTCAATATAAGCTTGCATCCGACACTTCCAAAAAGCAAAATCAGTACCATCTAGCATGGGGGGACGATTCACATACCTCTCTGACGCCATAGCAACCTGGCTCTGATACCACTTGTAGGATCGTTGATAACAATCAGGGGGGTGAATGATTGCAGCGCACAGCGGAAACCTTTTTTTTTATTTTCTACCTTTTAATATGCAACAACCAGAAATAACAAAAAACCCGAAAAAAAATATTTTTTCCTGATTTTATTGTAGCAATTACTGTAGTATACTGTAGCAGGGCACTGTAGCAAAATACTGTAGCAAAACTGTAGCAGCGACTAGATACGAGATCCGATCGATCAGCGAAAGTGCACGTTTTTTTTTCTCAATCTAGAAATCAATTTTTAATTAAAATTAATTCATGTATATAAGCAACAAAAATACCTAGACATAGATCAATGCATGGAGAATTTATAGAAATAAAAAAAACCAAGAAAAAGGATAATATATGCGAAATAAAAAACTCACAAACTTTATTCAAAAACTGAAGGAACTATTCATCCATCAGCCAACTTGATCTCGTGTCATGCATGCAGCGCCGATTTTTTTTCTTCTACTTTCCGATCGCTCCGTACCTCCTCACCGCAAAAACGCGTCTCCAAAACAGCGCCTTCTTTTTTCTCAATACCTCCTTGCAACCGGTGGCTGCATATATATATGCAGCCCCCTAAACACCTCTTCAAACTCTACTTAAAATCCTAATCCAACTTCAATTAGACCTTAAAATCCTAATCCAATTCCAACTAGGCCTTAGAATCCTAATCCAACTCCAACTAGGCCTTAAAATCCTAATCCATCTCCAACTAGGCCTGGGCCTTTTTACCTCAACCAGACTTTTGGCCCACTAATTTTCAAGGGACCCGAAACACTTCCAAACACGGGTTTTTCACACTCCCGACTTTTCAACTCATCGCGTGTCGAAGCCTCCAGGACCGCACCTCCTGTATCTTCTCCACGTATCATCCACCTTTGATCTCCATGTGCTCCAGCGTGAGCCCGACCACCTCGTGACATCCTGACCGCCTGGACCTCAGATTTCCCCCTCCTAGTCCCGGTCTTCCTCGCCACCGACCATGACCGTCTCCACGCCCAACCTGCACATGCAAAGACCAAAGAACGTTTTTCCCGGCACAAGTTCTCACCAACTTGACCGATATTAGTCCACGCACATACGCACACACCTCGAATAACAATATTAAGCAATGTTGTCAATTATTCATCATCATAAAAATCCTAGACCTACCCACATGGTCTTACAGGTTAGACAAAGCTTCATGACCAAGGTGCCCAAGACGATGGTGCCACAACATAGAGGAAGAGGTGGCAGCAAGAGCATGGGGGCTAGCGGAGGACTGGTGAAATAGATGTCCCCGGAACTATTGCACCTAGCGAAGACGCTCTTGGTACAAAGATCCTTCACAGAGAAACCATAGGGCTCAAATTCCGCAGAACAATTATTATCAATTGTGAACTGACGAACGGAAATAAGATTTTTGATTATCTATGGAGTGACATGAACATGATGCAAAGAGAGGGGGGTATGGGTGGTGGGGAATGACAGCGAGCCGGTGGAGGTAATGGGTAGCATTGACCCAATATCGACAATGATGCTAGAAGGAATAGACATGGCGCGGGTGAAAATCAAAGATAGGACTAGCGTCTGAAGTCATGTGCGAAGACACACCCAAATTCATATACCACTCAGTGATGGAGGGAGGCGGTGTAAGCGTTATTGCACTGAAAGCGTTGGCGATGTGTTTTTGGTCCTAGGAGCTGACACCGGACATGGGGTCCACAGTGCCGACTGGGGCGGCTGAGGAGGGCAGCCAAAGCAGCCAATATTTCCAAGAGGGGCCAGCAAACTTAACTGGACGTCGGGGTGGTCAGGAGGGGGACGGTGAGAGCATGGGACACCCGGCACGATGGTGGATTTGGTGAATTGGGCCGGGGACCGAGGACGCCATCGACGCGGTGTGGATACACCTGAATAGTCCCAATCCACAGGTTAAAAAAGGATGGCCACCTCATCTGCCTAGCTTTGCTAGCTGCATGGCCAGTGGCGGGTGGCCTACTGGTCCCGCCCGAGCTGCTGTTCTTACCATTGCCACTGGTGCCCTTGTTACGGCTGTCGTTGTGGCTATTTTTCTTCCTGTAGTCGCCATTCCCACTGCCACCCCTGCCTGGGCTCGGAGGTCGGTAGCCGTGCTGTCTAGTAGCGAGGAAAACTAAGGGCAGCCTGGCCAGCATGGAGTTCTTGGTGATCTCTTCGAGGAGAAGATGCGAACGAGTCTCCACAAATGTAGGAAACAACAGTTGCATCTTGAGGATTAGCACCATATGAGAGAACTTCTCATTGAGGTTGCGAAGGACGGACAACACAAGTGTTCGATCGAAGATAGATTCGCCGAGATCACCAAGACCATCTGCCATACTCTTGAGCTTGTGGCAAAAATCAGAGATTGATAAATCACTAGAACGAAGTTGCAGAATTCTGCCTCCATGTACAGAGCATGGGTCTCCTTGTTGCCAAGGAATTGATGCTCGAGGTTCGTTCACACGATACGGGAAATAGTGGTGGGGGACATGACGATCTCTAAGAGGTCTGTAGCAATGGTGTCATAAAACCACGATAAGACCACGTAGTCCATGCGTGCCCAATCTGCCTGATCGGGAAGGGGGCATCGTCAAAGAGGACGTGGTTTGTTAGGGTGTACTTGCCGAGCGTGACGAGGAAGAGGCCGCACCACTTGTCGTAGTTAGCAGAGGTGAAGTCAAGGGTGACCAGGATAAGGGCCTTCATGTTAAGGACGCCAACAATTTGGGCATGAAGGGCAGCGATGGCGTAATCCGGTTGGTTGGCAATGCCATGGGTGTAAGAATGAGGAGGCCGACTAGAGGGGGGTGAATAGGTGGTCTAAAAAATTTTCTTTTAATTATTATGAATTAAAGACTTTTCTCTCTGTCTAAACCAAGTATACAATGTGAAAGCTTAAATCTATTTAGTTTAGCCCAAATAATACCTAAATCAATTAAATTCACCTAAGTGCACCAACACCCTAAGTCTATGATAAGATTTGCAATCCTAGGATGATGTAACATCCCCAAAATTTGTTGTGTGAAAAAAATAATTTCAAGTTATTTAATTTTTTGGGATTTTAATTGGATTTTATTTGGATTATTGGTAATAGTTGAAGAAAAATTCTCAAAATCCTGATTCCAACATGAATCCCTAAATTCAAATACCAAATTCCAAAATTCAAATTCAAATCTTCAAATCTCTAGAAAAATGTTCGTTCTAATTTTTCTGGGTCCAATCTAATTTTTCTTAACCTATTATTTTCTTTTCCTTTCCATTCCTCTCTTTTCCTTCTTACTCTCTCCTCTCGGGTACTATTCATGCTATAGTGCAATGCACTTGAACACTGTTCATCCATCTTCAACCTCCATTCGAGTTTGTTCAAACCGAAAACCAACACAAAAGCTATATCCATTCTTTCTGCCATATCATTCCTATGAGACCATGTAGAGATCACCCCATGGTTGTGATGATTAATTAACTTTTGGATTAGAGTTTGTGTAAAAGTTGAGTTTGGTTTTGAGGAGTTTGCAAAAGTATGCTTCTTGTTTTGTCATCTTTGCTTGTTTGTCTACGGGTTCCAGAGCTCTTTCTTCTTACGACTTGGTGGTCAGTTGGTGTTCTTACGACTTGGTAGTCGGCAAGTGTTCTTACGACTTGGTGGTCGGCAGGTGCTCTTACGACTTGGTGGTTAGTAGGACCGATTGGCAAAACAAGCTTAGGGTGATCGATTGTCGTAGCTGTGATCGATGGTCATGGCTTACTGCCTGGTCGTGATCGATAATCGTAGCCTTGTGAGCGGTGATCATAACTTCTGTTGGTCGTGATCAATAGTCGTAGCTCTGCCTGCTCGAGATCGATAGTCTTAGTCGATGCGTGCAGTGGTCATAGCGATCTGTGTGGTGGTCGTAGCGAGCTGTGTGGTAATCATAGCACTCTGTGCGGTAGTCATAGCCTGTGTTCTTCATGGTCGTAGCATTTGCTCCATGGTCGTAGCGTTTGCTACATGGTCGTAGCGGCCTGCTGAGTGGTCGTAGACTGTTGGTTTGATCTCGTGGGCTACGAGCACTCTTTCTCTTGAGCATTTGAGTACTCATAAGTTGTACCAGTCCAGTCATGAGGTGAGGTTCTTCACTGGAATAGTTTTGTTTGTGCAAATTGATGATTTTTATGTATGATGCGGTGCTACGTGATGGTTTGCTTATTGGTGTTGGTTGCAGGACTTCAGAGCTAGGTCATGGTGATGCGTGGGGGGACTGAGACTAGGCACAGGGAGATGTTGAGATCCAAAACGGTCAGGAAGACACCAAAGATGATCGAGGCTGGTGAGGTAGTTGCAAGCCGGGACGACGAGGAACTGGAGCGGGAGCTACTGGTGGTGGAGGTGAGAGACCATGTGGTTATGACCCCATGTTTGTGATGAGTAATTGACGAGGTTTTCGGAAAGATTGAGTTTGATTGGTTCGTTTCGTGCCATGACGGCATTTGGCTCAGTCGGGTTTGGTTAGATGGACTTATTGCATATTACTCTTCCCGATTGATCGTTTGGGCAAATCCTTGCCTAAGTATGGTTCATTGATGCTATTTATGCTTACATGTGTCGAGCGGTGCTATTTGATGTGTTTCTTGTCTGTGATGGCTGCAGGACGTCGAGGCAGAGTCGTGGTGAGACACGAGGTGACCGGACTAGGCACAGGCGATGTCGAGGTCAGAACGGTCGGATGTGTCGAAGACGGTGGAGACTCGAGGTGGTTGCGAGGCTTGGAGGACAAGGAACGCGGAAGCTTCCCGGAAGGTGCAGCAGGGGCATTTCATAGATTTTATATCTATCGGAGAGAGGATTTGTGTGGATACTTTTTGGGAGCAAGTTTTAAAGTCGACATTCACCCCCTCTGTCGCCGATTTCGATCATAATCCAGGGCCTGAGTAGAAGCGAGTTCGATCGCATCTCTCATCTGACGTTGGCTTTCGACATCTGGGAGACCCTCGACGCATACCATGAGGGCACCACCCAGATCAAGACAGTCCGACATGACCAGTTCAAGCGAGATTAGAACAAGTTTGAAATGCTCGCTGGTGAGTCCCTCGATGAGTCCTTTGTGCGTTTTCATAAGATTCTGAGCAACCTCCGAGCCGTCGGTCTCACACACCCCGACTCGGACAACGCTCGTCAGATGCTCGCTGCTTTGGATTTGCGTGTGTGGGAGATGAAGGTGACCACCATTAAGGATACCACAGACCTCTCGACTTTGACTCTTGATGTGTTGTACTCACGCCTCAAGACTCACGAGATTGACATTGTCTCTCGTAAGTCAAAGTCACAATCGATGGCGTTGGTCACTGATCCCAGTTTGACCTCTGAGTTTCCTTCCGATGGAGTTTCTGGTTTTTCTCTTGCTGCTGTTTGTGAGATGAGTGATGACCTATTAGAACAGCTTCCAGAAAACCAACTTGCTCTCTTGGCCAGAAAGTTTTCCCACGCATACAAGAGAGTAAGAGATCGGAAGAGGAGTGGCCCGATCATTTGCTTCGAGTGTGGTGGCCCCAACCACATCCGGGCAAACTTCCCCAAGCTGGAGAAGGGGAAGAACGACTACGGCGGTTCGAGCAAGAACGACTACATCGACAAGAACCGCAACAAGAAGCCTCCAGCGCATCCTCAAGGCAAGAAGAAGTTCCGCGACCTTGACAAAGCCAAGAAGCTCTTCCACTGCGTCCTCACCGCCTTCGATGACCTCGACCTCAGCGAGGTGGAGGGATGGAGCGACGACGATGGGACGGGTGATCAAGAACCCAAGGGTGGCGACGACTTCTCCGGCATGTGTTTCATGGCCCTTGAGGGCGAAGTGAGCGACAGCGAGTTGTACTCCGACTCCGATGAGGTATACCCCTCCTACGATCAGCTTAACCATGCTTTTCTTAAGCTAGGCAAGTTTCATGTTAAGTCTAGAGCTAGGTGCAGCGAGTTGGAGAAGGAAGTAGATAGATTGTCACGGGAGCTTACTTCACTTACATATGCTCCCTCCCATGACGAATGTGATACATATTGTGCCTTGTTGGGTGACATGGAGAAATTAAGGACCTCGCATGATAGTCTGTCCTCTGAGCTTGATATGATTAAGGTGGAGAATATTAGTATCTTAGCTAAACTAGAGATGAGTAGGGTTGCTTCCATTTCATCTACTACTGTTGAGACTATTGCTTGCACCTCATGTGAGGATAAGGACAACGCATTTAGAGGTCTTTATACCATGCTCTTTGATCTGCCCGAGTCTTATGAAAATTGCAATAAGTTGAAGATGAATCTAAAACGGGCAGATTATAAAATTGCTGAACTCCAAGCTTCATTACTTGAGCCTATCGCTTCATGTTTGAACTGTCCTAAGTTAACTGCTGAACTTGAATCTGTCTCAAAACAGTTTCAAGAAATGATTGACTATAATAAGAAAATAGCCTAGTATGCTTCTAAGGATCCTGTTAGCTCACTATGCAAAAATTATGAAAAACTAAAAACTGACTTGGTTGCATTAGATGAAAAATGCATGAAGCTAACTAAGGACCTTCTAGAGAAGCCACATCCTTGTTGTAATGCGTGTGCTGAGGTGGGGAAGGATCCCAAGGGTAAGGTAGAGACGCCTAACGACGTGAACCAACTGGCTAGCAGTAGGATTGTCCCTTCTGAGGCGGCTGAGCGTGCTCAAGCCATTCATTCCTCTGCTATTGGTTCTTCTTCTACTCCCTCACCTCCTGCTGTCTCCTCTTCCCCCTACTCTTCTTGCACCTCTCTCTTTCGGGAGTGTCAGTATCTTATGAACACTCTCGAGAGGTTTGTAGGAGGCAAGAAGAAGCTGAATCTTATTCTAGACCAGTCCAAGATTTGCAAATTCAATCAAGGTCTAGAATATGATTTCTATGAGGACATTAGGAGGCATCCACCTGCCGTGCTCAGACCCATAGCCGCAGGCGTGATCGAGGTCGAGCCCAGAACTAAGAAAGTTCAATTCAAGTCAGCGGGCTTTGTCCAAGGGATTTCTAACAGCAAGGTGATTCCACCTGCTGCTTCGGCCTCTCAGAAGGTGAAGCCTCATCATGCTACTTCTACCTCTCAGAAGGTGAAGTATCATTGCACCTTCTGTCAGAAGGATGGACACTCGATCGAGCGATGCTTCAAACGCGCTAAGATTGCGCGTAGAAACCGTGTTGCAGCTCTTAGGCGTATTTAGGGTCAGCCCCAGACCTTGAGTGCACCTAAGACCAACACGAGGTCTAGATTTGCTTCAGGTGTCTCTGATGGGTTTGGGCAGCATCGAGGACTTGGTTTTTCTGAGTTTTCTGGTTTTCGTCCTCATGCTCCCTTTGGTCGTGACTTCTGCCGTTCTGAGGGTAGATCTCATTTCCCCCGTCGAGATGGCTACCTGCGGTGAGATCAGCGTGTTGCCGGTGCTCCGACTCGCTCTCCCGTAGCAGTCGGACCCAGCAACAGCTTCAGGTCTGCTCACAGACTTTCTGCTTCTTTGAGCGACAGAGAGCGTAGGGTAGTTAAACGTCAGTCGTGTTTGACTACTTCTGTTGCTCGACGTGTTACTTAGTATTGGGTGCCAAAATCACTCTTGATTTATCCTAGTACTGAGCCTTTACTCTCTGTTTGACTCAGGTTCGCCGGGCTGGGAAGGGAAATGTTTGGCTCGTAGACTCCGATTGTTCACGTCATATGACCAGAAACTCACGTTGGTTCTCTTCCCTAGCCCATGCTCCAGGTGATGAGACGATCACCTTCGGAGATGCTTCATCTGGGCACGTCATCGCCAAAGGAACAGTGTGTGTTAATGAGTCTTTTATTTTAAAAGATGTTGCCTGGGTTAGTAAGCTGCAGTATAATTTGCTTTCAGTCTCTCAGCTTACCGATGATGGTTATGAGGTGAGCTTTAAGAAAAACAATTGTAAAATTCTTGATTCTTCGAGTAGTCTGGTTTGCGGGATTTCTCGTTACAGGAGGATCTTTCGTGCTGATTTTTCTGAGTCTTCTGGTGATCCTCTTCGTTGTTTAATTGCTTCTGAGTCCCACGACCTTACCTTCTGGCATAGGAGACTTGGTCATATTGGATTTGACCATTTGACTCGAGTTAGCGGCCACGATCTCATTCGTGGTTTGCCGAAACTTAAGATTGTCAAAGATCTTGTTTGCGCTCCATGCTGGCACGGCAAGATGGTTGCCGCTTCTCACCCTCTGGTCACAGTGACTATGACCGATGCACCAGGACAGCTGCTCCATATGGATACAGTTGGACCAGCTTGAGTGTAGTCAGCAGGAGGGAAGTGGTATGTTCTTGTCGTGGTCGATGACTTCTCGAGGTATTCTTGGGTGTTTTTCTTAGCCTCGAAGGATGAGACGTTTACACATTTTCGAGGTCTTTTCAGTAGGCTTTCTGTTGAGCTTCTAGGTGCTTTACGAGTGATCCGCAGTGACAATGGCACGGAGTTCAAGAATTCCTACTTCGAGAGATTCTGTGATGAGACAGGTGTAGAGCACCAGTTCTCTTCTCCGCACGTCCCACAGCAGAATGGCGTCGTGGAGAGGAAGAAGCGTACCTTGGTCGAGATGGCCAGGACGATGCTTGATGAGTACTCTACACCTAGGAAGTTTTGAGCTGAGGCTACAGCGACCGCGTGCCATGTTTCGAACAGAGTTTTTCTTCGGGCACACTTACATCGCACTTCCTATGAGTTGAGATACGGGCGAAAGCCCCGTGTCTCACATTTTTGTGTGTTTGGTTGCAAATGTTTCATCTCATCTTGGACCTCCTCGACATATCCAGAAAGACCATCCTTCCGAGCAGATGATTGGAGACATCTTTGAGCGAGTCACTCGCTCAAAGTCTGGCATGTCACATTTCTGTCTCCATTCTGTTTTTGTTGCCACCTTGAGCCCAAGGATGTTAGTCATGCTCTATCTGATGAGTCTTGGGTCAATGCCATGCATGAGGAGTTAGAAAATTTCGAGAGAAACAAGGTTTGGTCGCTTGTTGAACCCCCTCGAGGTCACAATATCATTGGGACCAAGTGGGTGTTCAAGAACAAGCAGAGTGAGGATGGGGTTGTCATTCGGAACAAGGCTAGACTGGTAGCTCAGGGGTTCTCCCAGGTTGAGGGTCTAGATTTCGAGGAGACCTTTGCCCTGTAGCTAGACTTGAGGCTATTAGAATCCTGCTTGCTTTTGCTGCTTCTAAGGGTTTCAAGCTTTACCAGATGGATGTCAAGAGTGCCTTCCTCAATGGTTTTATTGAGGAAGAAGTCTAAGTGAGACAGTCTCCAGGTTTCGAGAACCCCAAATACCCAAACTATGTCTACAAGCTTTCCAAAGCCTTGTATGGACTTAAGCAGGCCCCTAGAGCTTGGTATGAGAGGCTTAAGTCCTATTTGTTGAGTCATGGTTTCGAGATGGGTAAGGTGGATAAGATCTTGTTCATTCGCCGGCATGAGACTGACCTTCTGCTCGTCCAAATTTATGTGGATGACATCACCTTTGGCGGCTCCTCCCATGCTCTCGTTTCACAGTTCTCGGATGTCATGAGCACCGATTTTGAGATGAGAATGATGGGTGAGTTGACCTTCTTCCTTGGCTTCCAAATCAAGTAGACTCGGGAGGGTACCTTTTTGCATCAGGGCAAGTACACTCGAGACCTCCTGAGACGCTTTGACATGAGTGATGGCAAGCCAGTGTCAACTCCCATAGCATCATCCGCCACACTTGACCCAGATGAGGACGGCGAGCTAGTTGACCAGAAGGAGTATCGCAGCATGATTGGCTCCCTCTTATACCTCACTGCCTCGAGACCGGACATACACTTCTCTGTGTGTCTGTGTGCTCGCTTTCAGGCTTCTCCTTGCGTATCTCACCGCCAGGCAGTGAAGCGCATTCTTCGGTACCTTCGAGCTACCATTGACTATGGTATTTGATACTCTTCCTCTTCCTGTCTTTCCCTTAGAGCCTACTCGGACACAGACTTTGCTGGCTGTAGGATAGATAGGAAGAGCACTTCTGGCACCTGCGTATTCATTGGCACTTCTCTCGTTTCCTAGTCTTCGAGGAAGCAGTCCGGTGTTGCACAGTCCACCGCAGAGGCCAAGTACGTTGCTGCAGCTAGTTGCTGTAGCCAGGTGCTTTGGATGGTCTCGACTCTGCGGGACTTTGGGTTAGTTATCGACAGTGTTCCACTCTTTTGTGATAACACTTCTACGATTAACATTGCTAAGAACCCAGTGCAGCATTCTCGGACCAAGCACATTGATATCCGATATCACTTCCTTCGAGACCATGTGGAGAAGGGTGACATAGGGCTCCAGTTTGTGGAGAGTGACCACCAGTTGGCTAATATCTTTACCAAGCCTTTAGATAGCTCTAGGTTTTCAGCTCTACGGGGAGAGCTTGGGGTGGTTTGTCCTTATGGACTGTTGTGAGGGGGAGCTTTGTGCTTTACTGTCTTATTATATTTTTATGCTCATGCTCCTTTCTGATTGCCTTGCATATGGGTGCATTGGGGTTAGTCCTTCTAGCATAGGTTAGAGTGGTTTTCTCGCCGAGTTGCTTAGACTTCTTACTCTCATCTTGTGATTCTAGGATGCTGCTTGTTAGCTGTTTCTCTTCTCACTAGGTTGATCTTACTCACTTCTTATAGGTTCTAGCAAGGGTTGGGCCACTCTTGGGTAGACAGGGTACGTGTTTGCTCCTTAGTGTGTTAGATGATCAGTTGATAGTTCTAGAGTCATATGGGGTAGGTGAGAGTCAGTCTGAGCCATGGTTTCCTCTATATCTTGTCTATTCTTTAAGGACTGCCTTTTCTAATGTTCTTGCCAGCTTCTCGATTCTATTGCTTTGGTTCAGGGGGAGTTCATTTGGGAGCTTCTAGAACTTAATATTGACATAACTCAACTTGAACTAAAAGTTGCATTATATGTTGAGGGAGAGCTGGATATTCTTGCATATCATGTTGCATTGTAAAATACCTACATGGAGCCTTGATTATTATCCTTTATGATATGTTTACAATGCATTACATCTTGCCATGATCTGTGCTCACTTGCTAGATATATCATGACTTTATATGTGTAGTCAAGTCTTTGCCATGATAGGTTGATTAAAAATGCTCAATTTGAATTAATTCATGTTATGTTCGCTCATGAGACTAGTCTTCCTTTAGTTACCCTTTTATGATTCATGCCATGTCAAATAGGCTGATTTGAGTCTTGAATCTTTGTTGAGCTTTAGATTGAGCTATGCTAATTTCTTGATGACGCATAAGTTAGTACAAGTCTTATGTTCATGAAAATGCAAAAAGATCTCTTTTGTGCAAAAAAACTGATCTCACCAATTCTTTCTCATGAGACGGCTTGCCATTACACTAGGCATGAACTCAGGGGGAGTTTTGGATGACCCAGACTATCTTCTTAAGCTTCTTGCTTAAAGTGGTCGCATAAGGCTTGAGATCTAGCACATGACTAAACAAAAATCTTGGTTGGAAAAATCATGAATTTCTCATAGTAAAAACATGTCACATGTGCTCAATTTACTAAAATTACAAGACTTTCAAGTACTTAATCAAATGTATCATTCTTGAACTTGTAGCACTCTAAATTGACTCAATACTAGCTTCATCCTTGGATACCTTTAGCTAGACTATAATCATGGTTGACTCGACATGCTAAGTAATTCGACTAATTTTCAGATTATGACTTATTTGGCTTAGCTTGATTATACATATTTTGTCATAATCTTGATAGCATACTTGTGTGTCATGGCTTGATGTAACTCTCATATGGTCATTTTGGATAATCTTCATGGCTCTACATGCTTAAAATAAACCAACTTTTGCCATTTCATCCATTTTTGTGACCTTATTCTCTCTTTTGCATCCTTGATGTGTTTATTGCCAAAAAAGGGAGGATAGCGGAGAAAAAGCCATTTTCAAGGCTATCTTGGAGCTTTTGAGGAAAACTTGCTCTTTCTTTTGCTCCTTGTGTCAACTTAGTCATTAGCATCATTCTCTTCTTTTGGACCATGATTGACTTTCCTTCATTTTCAAACTCAACTTTGCGCTTTTTCTGGGTTTCTTAATATACTCATCAAGGGGGAGATTGAGAGACCATGTGGTTATGACCCCATGTTTGTGATGAGTAATTAACGAGGTTTTCGGAAAGATTGAGTTTGATTGGTTCGTTTCGTGCCATGACGGCATTTGGCTCAGTCGGGTTTGGTTAGATGGACTTATTGCATATTACTCTTCCCAATTGATCATTTGGGAAAATCCTTGCCTAAGTATGGTTCATTGATGCTATTTATGCTTACATGTGTCGAGCGGTGCTATTTGATGTGTTTCTTGTCTGTGATGGCTGCAGGACGTCGAGGCGAAGTCGTGGTGAGACACGAGGTGACTGGACTAGGCACAGGCGGTGTCGAGGTCAGAACAGTCGGATGTGTCAAAGACGGTGGAGACTCGAGGTGGTTGCGAGGCTTGGAGGACAAGGAACGCGGAAGCTTCCCGGAAGGTGTAGCAGGGGCGTTTCGGTAAAAACGCAAAGCTGCACAAGTGGAAGCGGTTCTGTTCGGGGTTTTAGCGGGCATAATGGGTTGGAGACACGTTAGCCAAAGCCTATATAAGGAGGGGATGTCTCCTTGTGGCTGCATGCATTCCATGGATTCTAGGGTTTGAGGAGTTGTTAGGGTTTTGCTTTAGTCAAAATGGCATTTAGAGATGTTGTTTTGCTTTAGGGCTTTAGTGGTTGATGAGTTGGTGAGAAGGGCAGAGTGTGTCTCCTCTCTGTGTGCTCTCCCGTTCTCCTCTCTAAGCATGTAGTGTTATTGTGTTCTTGAGGCTTGGGGAGAGGGAGAGGAGGAGTTGATGCCCATGTAATCATTCCTCTGATTGTAATCACGTATGGAGACTCCTCTGTGATCCTCATGTTTCTAGGAATGAATCAAATTCATTTGAGATGCTCCTGCCCCCTGTGTTCTTCGTTAGTTCTTCTCTGTGTGATTTTTGCCTTTTTCATGATTTGAGTTGTTTCTTGCTGAGAAGGTGCAAAATAGGTTGCTCTATGATGGAATTGTATTTCTAGACCCTTTGGTCAGCTTGTTCCAAGAGCAAATTGATTGAATCGCAAGAATCCTTTTCGTTTCAATTTGTGCCCTGTTTTTCCTCTCTGTTTATGTTTCTAGGGTTTGATGTGGATCTTGTTTCCCTCCATGAGATGGCATGAAATTTGGCATGTTAAGTCCTAAGGCTATTCATTAGCTATTCTCAAAGTTTCATGAGCAAAGGATCAAAGATTGGAGGGGAATTTGGGTTTTGGTTCAGTTCTTGCAAAAGTTTCAGCTTTTGTCATAATCTGAAATTCTTGATTTCATGAACTCATTGTTGTTCGACCATGTTGTTTACAACCACGTTGGTTTCAACTGCACCCATCTTTGATCACGTTGATTTTGGTCTCAGTGGTGATCGATTACAGTGATTTCCATTTGGTAGTCGATTTCTGACCACGTTGAACTTCCAACTACACTGATTTCCAACCTATAGTCAGTTTCAACTACAGTGATGTCTGTTCAGTGGTCAATTTCTGACCACATTGTATTCCGTCTGGTAGTCAGATTCACGACCACTCTGTCAGCTCATGGCCACGTTGTTGAACTTACGACCACGTTGTAAGTTTTTGACCAGGTTACCAATTTCTAACCACGATTAGTTTTCTGCTGTGCTCTCTGTTGTTGTAATTTTTTGACCAAGTTGCTAGTTTCTGACCACGGTCAATTTTCTATTGTGCTCTCTCTGTTGCTATGGATTTTCAAGTGTTTTTCCAACCCTAGTCTTCATAGCTCAGTAGCTATTGGACAAAAGGGTTAAGTGAATACTTGGGGAGAATTTGAAGGCACCATTCACTCCCCCCTCTATTACCTATTCGGTCCTACAGTTCCACTCAAGCTTCTGAATTCAAATCCGTCTGAAGCAATACGAGCCCATCAACACCGTGCATTCATCGCTGGAGTCAATGCTTCCATTACCACATTCCATTAGTGCTTTCATTGCCATTTTATTCGTCAGTTTTCCGAAACCAAAACTGTCACCTAAAATCTCTCACGTTCCCTGTGATTCGAATTGTGAGAGAGGCTATAAGTTGGCACACCAACACCTCTTCTACCCCTTTTCATTCCGTCAAAATCTCATAACCTTCGGGGCTACTACGATGATGAATTTCTCGTTTTCCCGAACGTCGGTCATCGCAGTCGAGTTGGACATTCGTCATTCTGGTGAAGATTTTTAACTTTTGCTCATGTCATCTCCTGTCTTAACATCCCAGCAACTCATCCACCATTTTTATTTAATTTTTCTCACAGCCAATCACTGGGAATCGAACATTCTTCGTCGCCATCCGTTTTCAACTTCCGTTGTCGAATCATCATCTTCGGTGAACCGTTCTACAATTCTTTGGTACTGCTCCATCACCTCCACCTCTTTTACATATTCCATTCTTTGGTTTGCTCAATGAGTCACTGTGGGGATTCTCCACCATAAACCATGCCGTTTCGGCCACCTCATGCCTCTCTTGGTGTTACGATCGCCATGGTCAGTTACAACATCCTTGTCGGCTACGACCGCTTCGACCACTCTCCAGGCAATTCGACAATTCTCATAGGTTTCGACCACTCCAAGCCGACTTTCTACCACTCCGATCGGTTCCTTCAACTGCTCCAAGCCGACCGATTCTTTTGACCACTCTGCACTATCACATTCCTTTGACTACTCTGAACCGTTCGATCTCTCCAACCTCTCCAGACCCTTCAATCATTTCGACAATAGTCGCTTTCGACTACAGTCACCTCCGACCGCTTGTTGTTGCGATCGATGTCGCTTCTCGCTCTAAGCCTCTGACCACTGCCATTTTTGACCAGCTATTAAGCTTTTTTGACCACTTGGTGGCTGAGACCACATAGAGCTGTTCGACCACATTAAAATCGACTTTCGATTGCCACCATAGCCTTTCGACCACTCGGTAGTTTCCGACCACTCTTTGAAGATCCGACTCTCCAACCATGGCAAACACTTCCAGAAGCCGTATTTCTTCATCTTAACTCCATTTGTTTATGTTTATTTATTTATTTGAGTTTTTGATTTTGACGCGTAGAACTCGACGTCGCAGAAGAGTTTTCTGATCTGCAGTAGGAAGGTCCAGACAACGTGCAAGAAGGCAAGTCTCCTTTGCTTTTATCACCCTAGGCTTTTTTATCTCAGTATTGAGATTATTATGATATTTGTTAATTTTAGAATGGTAGTAATTGCTTAGACAAGCTACCCGGTCAGTATAACCCTTTGGGTCGAAAATTGATATTGCATGCTTTAATCTTTCTATTCAAGTAATTTAGTGGCAATAGGTATTGTTGTTGTTTGTTAAAATAAAATAAAATGGGGAGAATTGGTTTTAGACTTGGGCAGATGGTAAGATTGGGTTGGTGTGGATTTAGCATAAGAACTTGTATTGTGAATGTGCCGCCCGAGTCAATTAAGGACCGACACTTGTCATTGTCCAAACTAAGCACTATCGTAGAACCACAAGTCTAAATGGGTATGACCTAGCCAAATAACTCACAAAGGTTTAGTTTAGATATCACCAGTGGTAAGTGGGTGCCAGAGATTTACTGGTTTACTCACCGCAAGCAAAGGTATGGTACTTCTACTCCCCTCGATAACGGTCAGAAAACTAGCCGTTATCGGCGAATCCAGTAGTTCCGATGGCTAAAGTCCAGAACTTATGATCATTAGAAGTATCGTCGTACTTGTGCGGAACTACCGATTTCCTTAGGGACAAGAAGACTACACACAGGTGTCTCTCTAGAAAAAACGTACTGCTACACAAGCCGGCAATTCTGCTCACCGATATTACCACTCACACAGAGCCGGTACTTTCGCATGTCGTTCGAACCGCTCACACAAAGCTGATCGGACTATCGATCATCGACTATGTCAGATGATTTGACCACTCAGGTCTTTGACAATATTGTCCGGTTCACCGCATAGTTCTCCGACCACGCTGTTCGAATCGGCCACACAAGTCTTCGACTATGCTGGTCTCCGACCACATTGTCCGGCTCAACCACACAGGACTCCGACTACGTTGGTTTCCGACCACATTGGTTTCAACCACTCAGGTCTTGACCACATCGACCATGTCGATATTCGACCACATTGGTCTCTGATCACACAGATCTCTGATCACTATGTCGATCTTTGACTACGTTGTTTTAATCACGTTATTTCGACCACATCAATTTCAACCACACAGGTCTCTCCACGTTGATTTCAGTCACGCTAGTCTCCGATCACATAGATCTTGACCATATCGGATCTGACTATCTTGGTTCGACCACACAAGTCTTTGATCACATAGATCTCGACCACATTGGTTCAACCATGCTGGTTTCGATCACACAAATCTCAATCACACAATTTTGATTTGGGTGGTGCCCTCATGGTATGCATCGAGGGTCACCTAAATGTGATGTGCCAACGAAAGATGAGAAATTCAATCAAACTCATTTCTGCTAAGACCTTAAATGATAATGTTCCTTGCCTTAGCATTTGCCTCCACAACTGGCGTATTCATCGCTGTGATGTGCTCATCAGCAAGAACAAAAGTGGAGTCTTAACTTTTCTCCAAATTGCATAGTCTTGAGCCTGAATGTAAGATTCTATTCTACTCTTCCAAAAGGGATAGTCGACCCTATCAAAGATAGAAGGCTTGGTGGAACATTTGTCTGTTGCTATGCCTCCAAAGACTAGTTAAGATCTACTTGAAAAGAGCTAACCGAGCTCTGATACCACTTGTAAGACCAGACAGGCAACAGAGGGGGTGAATGGTGCCTTCAAAATCTCCGCAACTATCCACTTAACCCTTTTCTCCAATAGCTACTAAGCTATGAAGACTAGGGTTGAAAGCTCACTGGAAAACCGAGAAGACAGATCGAATAGAGCAAGAAAACCAAGCTGGTCGAAAATTGTTCAACGTGGTCGAGACTTACAATGTGGTCGTAAGTCTCAACAACGTGGTTGAAGATCGATAGCACCTGAGACCAGACCAGCAGGGAAAAAGCACCAGAGAATAGACCGTGGTTGCAGACCAGTACTACGGTCGAAATGCGACAACGTGGTCGTAAACACAACAATGTGGTTGAAAACAAAGCTCATGGTCGTAAGCCCAACTATGTGGTCGATACCCGACAACGAGGTCGTAAATCGCCCTAGTCAACAGCCACCGAGACCAGAACCAACGTAGTCATTAGCCAACAAGTGGTCGAACAACCAACGTGGTCGTAAACTTCTTAGAAGAAATAGAGGAAGACCATTGAGGCGCACGGCAGCACGATCCAAATTCTGAATAACTTATGATTCAAGGATCAATTGGTCATAAACCTTTGGATATAGCAAGAACAAGATTGCAAGAGACTGCTCTGAACTCTAATTGAACATTAATCAGGAAAAATAAAGATCTTTCTGAGATTTCATCAAAAGCCCTCAAAACTGAGACTTAGAAGAAACGAAGATGATCAGACCATGCAAGTGGGAATAGAATAGCCAAGATGGCTTTGAGTGTGATTTCCCAACACCAGGCAAGTCAGATCAAAAGCAAGAAGGGTCTCTCAAACTGGAAAGAAAGGAAATGGACAAAGAATAGAGGAAAACCGAAATAGCAGAAGAACAAGACCAAGCTAACTCAATTTCATACAAACAGCAATACTCAAAAAAATGATCAAGAAAAGATATATTGCTCTGCAGATTGAGTCTACAGCCACTCCATTCGGGAGGACCAGGAGCACCACTGCTCCACCCAAAAAAAACCTAACAGAACACATACAAGAAAAACAAAAGACCCCCGAGACCACTGGAAGAGTAGCTCTCCTACTCCTTTTATAACCTCTTGCTACCGAGGATAACCCGTTAACCCCCTACCTACCACTGGGTTTTATCACGCACACCACTTATATCGACTGGTTAGCTCATTCAAGACAAAACATTTTAACAGAACAGCCTCCTTTTTAGGTCTTGAGCAATTCACCAAATTGCTCCTCCACCACATCCCTGGAAGCTTCCTGCTTTCTTGCCTTCCATGCTTGTAACCACCTTGCTGCCTCAGTCATCTTCAGCTTCTCCTGATCGTTCTAGACCTCAATACCTCCATGTGTCTAGTCCCGATCCTTCCATGCCTCACCATGACCTAGCTCCAAAATCCTGCAAACACACCTGACAAGCAAAGCATCACATAGCACCGCACAATACATAGGAATAATCAATCTTCATAAATAGAGTGAACTCAGTGAACAACCCAGCTGGTCTTAAACCACTTACGACTACTCGGATGTACTGGACATGAGGTACTCAAAGTGCTAGAGGACTTCCTAGCTGTCTACGATCACTCAGCAAGTCATTACGACCATCACACAGGTCGCTACGACCATGAAACCAGAATCTACGATCACGTAGCAGATTCTACAACCATCGCTCTCAGCAGCTACGACTTTAACAGACCTGGTCGCTATGACTTACAATCACACAGGTAGATGCTACAACCATTGACCATGTCCAGACATAGCTACAACCAATGACAACAACCAGTCAGAACTACGACTATTGACCATGGCTAGATCGAGCTACAACTATCGAGTCGTACACTCGACTGCCGACCACAAAGTCGTAAAATCGACTACCGACAACAAAGTCATAAAAATCAACTACCGACCACAAGGTCATAGAATCGACTGCCAACCACAAAGTCGTAAAATTGACTACCGACCTCAAAGTTGTAAACACTACTGCCGATCACAGAGGTACACAACATGGTTGTAAAGAGCAAGTCGTAAAAGTACTTATGACCAACAAGTCGTATCAGCATCTACGACCACCAAGTTATAATGGCACCTACGATCACCTAGTCATAACAGCGCCTATGACCACCAAGTCGTAACAGCGCCTATGAGCACCAAGTCGTAACAGCGCCTACGACCACCAAGTCGTAACGGCGTCTACGACGATTCATCGTAACGGCACCTACGACTAGCAAGTCGTAGCAGTGCCTACGACCACCAAATCATAACGGCACCTACGACCACCTAGTCACAATGGCGCCTATGACCACCAAGTCGTAACACGAGTTGCTAATCACAAAGACAAGCACAGAGGTCGTAAGACAACCACAGAAACACACAATAGTGGTCGAAAAGAGCAAGTCGTAGAGGGCAAACTTCTGCTTAAACCTCAAAAACCAAACTCAACCTCTACATAAGCTCTGAGGGAAAGGTCAATTACTCATCACAACCATAGGGTGACCTTCATATGGTCTCACACTAGTCATACCTTTGCCTTAACATCTTCTTGAAGCTTAATGACACACATCATCACTTCAAGTCTAGATCCTTATCACTTGAACTTCATCAACACAAGATGGGTCTTCTCTTAACTTAATGATCAACACATGATTATCTTTTCTCAGACATGCATAAACTCATGATGCATCATCTTCTTGATGTGATGATCAATATATGACCAACTCCTCTTGGACATGCATCAACTCATGATGCATCCACCACTTGATTTGATGATAAACATATATTCATCTCCTCTTGGATATACATCAACTCATGATGCATCCATCACTTAACTTGATGATCTTCAACACATGAAGTCATCCCAAGTCATCCTCTTTTGTGGAACCTAACCTATTCATCAACTCATGAAAAATGTTATCCACAAATCAATTATCATTGTTGTGGCTACAGACCAAACAGAGAGAGAGATGGTAGTGGAGAGTGATGAAGATAAGTGTAATGGCCTGGGTCCTCCCCATGGCTTGCTCATATATATATATATATACACACACACATGAGGAGTGCTTTTACAACTATACCCTTATATCTGGTTATCCCCTCTGGGGGCAGTTATGTCATTACACATGGCCTATTGTGGGCCTTATAATCTCCTACCAGGCCTGCTGGGTTTAGGTGGGGGCCACCCCTACGACAGGAGCCTCTCATGGTGAAGGGTTTCACAGGGCCGAAGCCATGTTGCTGAGTCCTTTGGGCCCCTCCGTCCCCTGCGGCCTGTGAATTCCTCCAAGCTTGTGGTCGGGGAGCCTGAAGTCTGGGATGGTGGTGGCGGAGGCTGGCGCCTGAGTCGAAGCAGGCGCGCGCGCTCCGTTCCCTACCCTTCGAACTGGTGGCAGCGAAGCTGGCGCCTAGTCGAAGTAGACGCGCGCGCTCCGTCCCCTACCCTTCGAACGGGTGGCAGCGAAGCTGGCGCCTAGTCGAAGTAGACGCGCGCGCTCCGCCCCTACCCTTCAAACGGGTGGCAGCGAAGCTGGCGCCTAGTCGAAGTAGACGCGCGCGCTCCGTCCCCTACCCTTCGAACGGGTGGCAGCGAAGCTGGCGCCTAGTCGAAGTAGACGCGCGTGCTCCGTCCCCTACCCTTCGAACGGGTGGCAGCGGAGGCTGGCGCCTAACTCGAAGTAGACGCGCGCGCTCCGTCCCCTACCCTGCGAACGGGTGGCAGCGGAGGCTGGCGCCTAGTCGAAGTAGACGCGCGCGCTCCGTCCCCTACCCTTCGAACGGGTGGCAGCGAAGCTGGCGCCTAATCGAAGTAGACGCGCGCGCTCCGTCCCCAACCCTGCGAACGGGTGGCAGCGAAGCTGGCGCCTAGTCGAAGTAGACGCGCGCGATCCGTCCCCTACCCTTCGAACGGGTGGCAGCGGAGGCTGGTGCCTAAATCGAAGTAGACGCGCGCGCTCCGTCCCCTACCCTGCGAACGGGTGGCAGCGGAGGCTGGCACCTAGTCGAAGTACACGCGCGCGCTCCGTCCCCTACCCTTCGAACGGGTGGCAGCGCAGCTGGCGCCTAGTCGAAGTAGACGCGCGCGCTCCGTCCCCTACCCTTCGAACGGGTGGCAGCGCAGCTGGCGCCTAGTCGAAGTAGACACGCGCGCTCCGTCCCCTACCCTTCGAACGGGTGGCAGCAAAGCTGGCGCCTAGTCGAAGTAGACGCGCGTGCTCCGTCCCCTACCCTTCGAACGGGTGGCAGCGACGCTGGCGCCTAGTCGAAGTAGACGCGCGCGCTCCGTCCCCTACCCTTCGAACGGGTGGCAGCGCAGCTGGCGCCTAGTCGAAGTAGACACGCGCGCTCCGTCCCCTACCCTTCGAACGGGTGGCAGCGAAGCTGGCGCCTAGTCGAAGTAGACGCGCGTGCTCCGTCCCCTACCCTTCGAACGGGTGGCAGCGGAGGCTGCCGCCTAACTCGAAGTAGACGCGCGCGCTCCGTCCCCTACCCTGCGAACGGGTGGCAGCGGAGGCTGGCGCCTAGTCGAAGTAGACGCGCGCGCTCCGTCCACTACCCTTCGAACGGGTGGCAGCGGAGGCTGGCGCCTAACTCGAAGTAGACGCGCGCGCTCCGTCCCCTACCCTGCGAACGGGTGGCAGCGGAGGCTGGCGCCTAGTCGAAGTAGACGCGCGCGCTCCGTCCCCTACCCTTCGAACGGGTGGCAGCGGAGGCTGGCGCCTAACTCGAAGTAGACGCGCGCGCTCCGTCCCCTACCCTGCGAACGGGTGGCAGCGGAGGCTGGCGCCTAGTCGAAGTAGACGCGCGCGCTCCGTCCCCTACCCTTCGAACGGGTGGCAGCGCAGCTGGCGCCTAGTCGAAGTAGACGCGCGCGCTCCGTCCCCTACCCTTCGAACGGGTGGCAGCGGAGGCTGGCGCCTAAATCGAAGTAGACGCGTGCGCTCCGTCCCCTACCCTTCGAACGGGTGGCAGCGAAGCTGGCGCCTAGTCGAAGTAGACGCGCGCGCTCCGTCCCCTACCCTTCGAAGGGGTGGCAGCGGAGGCTGGCGCCTAAATCGAAGTAGACGCGCGCGCTCCATCCCTGTGCTGAGATCGGAGCTTGGCGCCGGTATGGTTGCGCTCCGGGGCTGTTGTGACCTTGTAGTCTGGTAGTGCGCTTTTAATGGCGGCTAGAATCACGCCGATGCCTGGCCTGGCAGAAGTCAGGCTGTCGCGTCGTGCAGTCTGCCATGCTGCAGGTGGGGCACGTGGCGTCTCACGACTGGTGCGTCGTGGGATGTGAGCGGTTGCGTGACCGCGGCCGTTCGCCTCGTCTCCCGAGAAGCCGGACGCGTGTGGAAGATGTGGGTGCGTTGTGCGCTGCTTGGCCACCTACCCGGCACGGCCTTCTAGGTCCCGACGGTTCTTCTTTCCAAATCTTGGACTGCCGAATCGCTGGGAATTTGATCCATCTGTGCATTGAGCCACAAGGCAGGCGAGCGGCCTTTATAAGGTGCTAGTGTTGAGGTGGAGGCACCCTTTCTTCACCTGACTTCGTGAGACTCTCTCCGATCTGCTCGCTCATTCTGCCGACATCAGGCGAGACGACGTCTCCCGTACGTGGCGAAGGATCGAGCAGCGGAGGTGTGCGCGAAGTTGGGAGCCTTGTGCAGGACGCCCCGCAGGTGTCCGCTGCTGCTGACGTGGCCGTGGCCGCGATAAATCTGGGCGCCCTAACGCATGATAAATCTGCTGGCCGTCGCTCGGACTTCCTCCCTCGCCCGGAGATATTTTGCGACCTCACCGCAGCCGCAGAGCGTGCCGACAACGGCCTCAACCGAGAGGTGCTGTCGTCATGCGCGGGGGACCTCCTAGCGCTCGCGCTGCAGGCCTCCGAGATGAGGGTAAATATGTGCGCCTCAGCTTGTAGGGTACTACTGGACACCTGCTGATTTGTTGTTTCTGCCAGACGCTTGCCCTCAGCCGGTCCTTTGACGAGGCCCGCGTTCGGGAGCGGAGGGCTCTGGAGGCCAGCCTCCGTGAAGTAGATACTACTCTCGCCGCGAAGGATGAAGAACTTCGCGCGCTGGAGGGCGCCCTGGTGGCCGCACAGCTCGAGGCCGCGGAAGCTCGGAGCGCCGCGGCTGGGGAGCGCGTCGCCTTCGTGCAGCAGATCGCCGTCCTAGAAGGGGAGAACGCCCAGCTGGCGGAGTCTGCTACCGAGAACCACCTCGTCTCAAAAAATGCGTCCATGTCGGCATGGCGGGCCATGGAGTCTCTGAACCAGGCCCTCTGCGATCTGTGCGTCCGAGTGCCGGACACTACGCACAGACCGGAGGCCCTGTCGGAGACGCTCGGGCTGATCGAGGAGGGGGCCGGCGTTGCTCTTCGTGGCGCCAGAACCTTTGGCGAGCACTGCAGCTATGTTGGTGCGTGCTTCGCCCTCGCCCTGCTTCATACTCGTGGGTGTAGGCATACCCATGAGCTAACGAATCCTCGACTGGATCTTCCCGATCGACCAGAGGTTATGTCGGACGCCATCCGCTCCATCGGGCCTAGCCTGCAGAACTTCCATCAACGGATCTGGGGCCGCTTCGGGGAAGGTGCAGCGAGGGTCGCCGTGCAGCAGACGTTGCATGGGGAGGGGGACCTCCTCCAGTGGCTTGAAGGGGTCCTTCAGCGCCGCGGCGATGACGGCACGGGCTCGTCCGCACCGTGCCAAGACTGAGCGGTTGATCGGGTAGGGCAGGGGGATGATGTACTGGTTCTTTACGCTTGTAACCATGTAACCCCTTTGCTTTTATAATGGAACCAAGTAGTACTTTATGCTTGGTGTTACCTGCCGCCGAACCCGGAGGGCAGGTCTGCGCATCTCGCTTATACTCCGTGGAGTGGTGCGTGCGGAGGCGAACCTCGACGCTACGACTTCCTTTATAGTCCGGAGACTCGCGCGTGCGGAGGCGAACCTCGACGCTACGTCTTATTTAAAGTCCGTGGACTGGTGCGTGCGGAGGCGGACCTCGACGCTACGACTTCCTTTATAGTCCGAAGACTCGCGCGTGCGGAGGCGGACCTCGACGCTACGTCTTATTTAAAGTCCGTGGACTGGTGCGTGCGGAGGCGGACCTCGACGCTACGACTTCCTTTATAGTCCAGAGACTCGCGCGTGCGGAGGCGGACCTCGACGCTACGTCTTATTTAAAGTCCGTGGACTGGTGCGTGCAGAGGCGGACCTCGACGCTACGACTTCCTTTATAGTCCGGAGACTCGCGCGTGCGGAGGCAGACCTCGACGCTACGTCTTATTTAAAGTCCGTAGACTGGTGCGTGCGGAGCTAGGCTCGACGCTACGTCTTATTTAAAGTCCGTGGACTAGTGCGTGCGGAGCTAGGCTCGACGCTACGTCTTATTTATACTCCGTAGAGTGCGCGCGGAGGCGTCCCCCCGCTGCGTCTTATTTATACTCCGTAGAGTGCGTGCGGAGGCGGACCTCGACGCTACGTCTTATTTAAAGTCCGTGGACTAGTGCGTGCGGAGCTAGGCTCGACGCTACGTCTTCTTTATAGTCCGGAGACTCGCGCGTGCGGAGCTAGGCTCAACGCTACGTCTTATTTAAAGTCCGTGGACTAGTGCGTGCGGAGCTAGGCTCGACGCTACGTCTTATTTATAGTCCGCAGACTCTCGCGTGCGGAGGCGAACCTCGACGCTACGCCTTATTTAAAGTCCGTGGACTGGTGCGTGCGGAGGTGGACCTCGACGCTACGACTTCCTTTATAGTCCGGAGACTCGCGCGTGCGGAGGCAGACCTCGACGCTACGTCTTATTTAAAGTCCGTAGACTGGTGCGTGCGGAGCTAGGCTCGACGCTACGTCTTATTTAAAGTCCGTGGACTAGTGCGTGCGGAGCTAGGCTCGACGCTACGTCTTATTTATACTCCGTAGAGTGCGCGCGGAGGCGTCCCCCCGCTGCGTCTTATTTATACTCCGTAGAGTGCGTGCGGAGGCGGACCTCGACGCTACGTCTTATTTAAAGTCCGTGGACTGGTGCGTGCGGAGCTAGGCTCGACGCTACGTCTTATTTATAGTCCGCAGACTCGCGCGTGCGGAGCTAGGCTCGACGCTACGTCTTATTTAAAGTCCGTGGACTAGTGCGTGCGGAGCTAGGCTCAACGCTACGTCTTATTTATAGTCCGCAGACTCTCGCGTGCGGAGGCGAACCTCGACGCTACGTCTTATTTAAAGTCCGTGGACTAGTGCGTGCGGAGCTAGGCTCGACGCTACGCCTTATTTATAGTCCGCAGACTCTCGCGTGCGGAGGCGAACCTCGACGCTACGTCTTATTTAAAGTCCGTGGACTTTGTTCTGCTCAGCGCGGACAAAGGATGCTCTGGGAACAGCAACCTTTATTGAACTCCCGTTTGCGCGGGCGAGCATCGCATAACAAAGGGCTGGTGGCTCTACGCCTGCTGTCCTGCTCCTAGGCGTAGTATCGCCGCAACCTGTCCGCGTTCCATGTATGCCGGAAGGCTTGTCCTTCGAGCGTGGCGAGGCGGTACGCCCCCTTCGGTAATGCCTCCGTCACGATGTACGGGCCTTCCCACTTGGACTCCAGCTTGCCAACGGTCTCCGCCTGGAGCGCCACTCTGAGGACGAGATCCCCAGGCTTGAACCCCCGCGGGCACATAGAGCGGTCCCGAGTACGCATTGTCTGCCGCGCGTACTTCTCGACATGGTGGGCTGCGTCTGCTCGTATCCCGTCGAGGAGATCCAAGGACACACGGCGCTCCTCTTCGGGTGCTTGGACGAGGACCCTCCGCGAGCCGGCCTTGATTTCCTCGGGCGTCACCGCTTCATCACCGAAAAGGAGCTTGAATGGCGTGAATCCCGTCGGGCACGTTACCGTCGTGCGAAGCGACCATAAAACACTGTGAAGCTTGCTTGGCCACTTGCCCTTCGGCAATCCAACCAGGCGCTTTTTGATGGCGGCAGAGATGGCGCCATTCGCCCGTTCGACCGCCCCGTTGGACTGGGGATGCCCTACCGAGGCGAATCGGAGAGTAATGCCCATGCTGTCACAATAATCTTTGAAGAGGGTGGCGTCGAACTGCAGGCCATTGTCGACCGTGAGCTCCCGGGTACACCGAAGCGACATATGATGTTTTGCCATAGGAAGCGCTGTATGGCCGCAGAAGTTACTTTGGCCAGAGGGATCGCTTCCGGCCATCTGGAGAAATACTCCAGCGCGACTACCACGAACCGGAGGTCCCCTGGAGCTCGGGCAAGTGGTCCTACTATATCGAGACCCCAGCGTGCCAGTGGCCACACCGGGGGAATGGGGTTGAGGCTCATCGGGGGCCTGCGGATGATGCGCGCCATCCACTGGCACCCCTGGCACCGACGGACGAGGTCCTGGGCGTCGGTGGTGGCGGTTGGCCAGTAGAAGCCTTGCCTGAATGCCTTACCGACTAATGACCTCGGTGCCAGGTGGGATCCGCACACGCCCGTGTGGATCTCCGCCAGGAGCTCCTTTCCCCCCTCAGTTGAAAGGCAGCGCAGGAGCGGTGCGCAAACCCCTCTCTTGTAGAGCATCCCTTCGAACACCTGGAAGGACCGCGCGCGGTGCTGCAAGCGCCGAAGCTCAGCAGGGTCCTCCGGCTCGGCGATGCCTTGCAAGAAATTGAAGATGGGCTCGCGCCAATCTCCTGGCCGATCTATGCGGTGGACGAGCGCCGCGTCCCGGTTGTCCTGCGCGATGGCCGCCTGTGCCAATATCTCGTAAAACGCCCCCTCAGGGGGGGGCAGTTGTTGGCTGGCCGCCTTAGCGAGGGCGTCGGCCTGCTCATTCTCCGCGCGAGGGATGGCCTTGACGGTGACACCCAAGAAGTGCCTTTCCCTCGCCCTGACCGCCGCGAGGTACTTGGCCAACTCAGGGTCCTTAGCTTGATATGACTTGTCCACGTGGCCAGCCACCAAGCGCGAGTCGGTGCGGACCAACACCCGTCTCGCGCCGACTACCTTGAGCTTCGCCAGGCCAAAGAGTAGTGCCTCGTATTCAGCCGTGTTGTTGGTGGTGGGGAAGGTAAGGCGCGCCGAGTATAGCAAACGCTGTCCTTCGGGCGTGACAATCACCGCGCCTACGCCCGTGCCAGCGACGCTGTAAGCTCCGTCGATTGTGAGCGTCCAGACAGGATCATCGTGCGTCTGGACGGGTTGGGCCGGCGGGGTCCATTCGGCGAGAAAATCCGCCAGGACTTGGGATTTGATGGCCGTTCGCGAAGCATACGTCAAGGAGAAGGGAGCGAGCTCCGCAGCCCATTTGCCGATGCGCCCTGTGGACTCCTTGTTGTGTAGCATCTCTGCCAGGGGAATGAGGAAGGTACTGTGATCGGGTGGGCCAGAAAATAATGCCGAAGCTTCCTGGAGGCCATGACAAGCGCGTAGGCGAGCTTCTCGAGCTCTGTGTATCTTGTCTTGGCACCTTGGAGAGCTTCGGAGACAAAATAGACGGGCCGCTGCATGGCGCCTTCCTCTAAGACGAGGACGGCGCTGACCGCGGTGGCTGACGCGGCCAGATAGAGCAGGAGGGGAGCCTCTGGTGCTGGGGCGACCAGAGTGGGGAGGCTCGCCAGGTGCTGCTTGAGTTCGTTGAAGGCCTTCGCGCAGTCTCCGTCCCAACTAAATCCATCGCACCCGCGGAGTGTCTTGAAAAACGGCAGGCCCCGCTCCGCCGCCCTGGATAGGAAGCGGCTTACTGCTGCCATGCGGCCCGCCAGCCTCTGGACCTCCCTCATTGTCTTGGGCGGCTCCATACCCAAGATGGCGTCGACTTTGTCAGGGTTCGCCTGGATGCCCCGCCCGGACACGAGGAAACCTAGGAGTTTGCCCGCCTACACCCCGAAGACACATTTGTCGGGGTTGAGCTTGATGCCCGCCTTGCGGAGGTTGTCGAAGGTCTCCTGGAGGTCCCGGCCGTGCAGAGCAAGCTGCCGAGTTTTGACCACCACGTCGTTGACATAAGCTTCGACGTTCCTCCCGAGCTGGGCAGCCAGGGCAATGGCGACGAGGCGGGTGAAGGTAGCGCCTGCGTTCTTCAAGCCAAAGGGCATTCTGACGAAGCAGAACGTCCCAAGTGGTGTGATGAAACTGGTCTTCTCCTCGTCGTCTTCGGCCATGTATACCTGGTGGTAGCCGGAATAGGCGTCCAGGAAACTCATGAGTTCGCACCCAGCAGTGGCGTCGACCAGCTGATCGATGCGCGGCAAGGGGTAATTGTCCTTCGGGCACGCCTTGTTGAGTGTCGTGAAGTCGATGCACATGCGCCAGGCCCCGCTGGCCTTTTTGACTAGCACCGGGTTAGCGAGCCACTCTGGATGGTGGACCTCGGATGACCCCGGCGCGAAGAAGCTTCGCCACCTCTGCTTTGGCCGCCTGCTGCCGATCCATCGACATACGCCGGAGCCTTTGCTTGACCGGCTTGGCGTCGGGGCGGACCGCCAAGCGATGCTCGATTACTGCTCGGTCTATGCCCTTGATGTCCTCCGGAGACCATGCGAAGATGTCAACGTTGTTCTGAAGCACTTGGAGCAGGTCCCGTTCGACCCCCGGTGGGAGCCCCTCGCCAATGGACACAAACTGCCCCTCCGCCTGGAGCGGCACCTTCTTGACTCCGCCTTCGGGCCGAGGCTTGGGCGTCCACCCGGGGGCAGAGGGCCCATTACTGAGCGCGCCGGAGAGGGCATGCACCGGGCGATGCGGAACGCGGCTGCCGCCTTCGGCACGTCTGGCCAGGTCCTGGTCGCCGAAGACGGTGATAACGCCTTCTGGGCCCGGGAGCTTCACACATAAAAACGCGTGGTGCGGGATTGCCTCGAAAGAGTTGATGGCGGGTCGCCCCAGTATGGCGTTGTAGGAGTGCGGGATATCCACGACATCGAAGGTGACATGCTCGGTCCGGATGTTACCTTTGTTGCCCTCCTGACGGAAAGTGACAGGAAGGGACACATGCCCCAAGGCCTGCAGCGGTTGACCCCCGAAGCCTTGAAGTGGAGCTCCTGGCTGCTCTAGCCGGCTTCGGGGGATCGCCATGCGGTCGAGGGCCTCTGCGAACAAGATATTCGCGGAGCTTCCCCCGTCGACAAGGACGTGCCTGACGTCACAGCGTGCTATGTGGGCCTGGATGACCAGAGGGTCTTGGTGGGGGTATTCCATGCCCCTGGCGTCGTCCAAGTCGAAGGTGATGTTACGGGGCGGCATCCACAGTTGCGGCTGCTCCCCGGGGGCTTTCGAAGAGGAGCCTCCGGTGATGACGCTGACGGTGCGATGCTGCGCGCTCTCCATTGCGGTGGCTCGTATGGGGTTATCCCTTGGGTGCCCCACGTGGGCTCCGGCGGGGGGCCGAGGAGGCGTAGTCCGAGATCCGGCCGTCACCCTCCGCAGCTCCATCACCGCGGTGCATGCCCTTGTGCAATGATCGCTGTAGCCGTGTACCTCGCACCACTTGCCATAGTGTAGGAGCTCTTGCTCTGCGTGGGGTTGGTCGCCGTAATCAAGTCCGCCTTGCGATCCCCGGTCCCCCCTTCGTGAGGCGGGGTCGGATCCTTGGCGGGCGCTCTTGGTGTCGAGGATATGATGGGCCGCTTGCGACCGGCGCTGGCGGCGCTGAGGTTTAGGCCTGCTTCTTGAAGAGCCTTCCTGTACCCCGGCCTCACTGCCTCGGGGTGGGCCTCCTCGGGGCTCTCGGCTGCGGCCCGGCTTCGAGGAGGGACCACCCGCCCCGACTTCGCGCGGGGGGCGCTCCTCCTGGGCGAGGCCGAGGGCGGTAATGCTGCGCCTTCGCGCATCCTCCTCCGCCCGCGCATACTCGTCCATTTTGTCGAAGAGCTTGGCGACTGTCTTGATTGGCCTCCACGCGTTGTACTCGGCCATCGGGCCCGGGCGAAGGCCCTGGATGGCTGCATTAACGACTGTGGTTTCATTAAGATTGTTTACCTCGCATTGAATCTTGGCGAAGCGCTAGAAGTAGCCCCGGAGTGTCTCCGAGGGTTTTTGCTTCACAGCGAAGAGTTGGTCCGCCTCGATTCGCTCGACATAGTGTCCTTGGAAGTTGCTATGAAGGCGGTCGCGAAGCTGCTCCCACGCGTAGATGGAGCCCGGCTCTATGGTGAAAAACTAAGAGGGCGCCACTCCGTGCAGTGCGAGGGGGAGTCCTTTCGTCTTCGTGGTGTCGTCTCCGCCCGCGGCCTCGATCGCGGTTTCGTACACGCGCACGAACTCGCGAGGATCCGTGTCGCCTTTGTACGGGTCGGTGATGCCAGGGAACTTGAAGTCGTCGGGCCACGCCGCCTGCTGCAGCCCCGCCGAAAGCGGGGACTCCGGATCCACGCGCCGCAGCGGCACGCGGCTGGACGTGGGGGCTTCGCGACTGTCCGCCCTCTCCGGCGTGGGGTCGGTCGCGATTGCCGGCGCGGCCTGCTGGCTCTGAACCTCTTGCATGTCTCGAACGGCTCCGCGAAGGTCCCCTAGCTCCCGCTGGAACGCGTTGAGGGCCGCCAGTAGGGCGCTTTCCACCGCCCGTGCGGGCGGGGTCGCCGGTGCTCCCGACGGGCAGATCGGCGCGGGGACGACCGCGTCGCGAGGTCCCGAGCTGCCGGTCGCTCCGTCGTGGCTACCTCGAACCGCCCGGTCCGCGCCGCCGGCGAGGGTTGCAGTGGGGGCGGCGAGGTCGGCTGTCGTTGCGTCGGTGGGGTCGGTTGCCGTCGCACCCGTGTCGACGTCTTCGACCTCCGGGTCCGTCCCCGCAGCGCCGGTGACGGGGCGGGTCGTCGCGGTGCCGGTGACGGGGTTGGTCGTCGCGGTGCCGGTGACGAGGTTGGTCGTCACCACGCGAACGCCGACGTCTTCGGCCACTGTGCCTGCGTCGCCACCCGCGTCCGCCGCTGCCGGTGCCGAAGCCCTGGTACTCATATGACGCTCCGGCCCGGCCGCCTTCTTTCCCTTCGCCGCCGCTGAAGAAGCTTTTTTCGGTGCCATCCTTCTTCTTCGGTCTTCAGGCTTGTCCTGTCCTCCCCACGGACGGCGCCAACTGTTGTGGCTACAGACCAAACAGAGAGAGAGATGGTAGTGGAGAGTGATGAAGATAAGTGTAATGGCCTGGGTCCTCCCCATGGCTTGCTCATATATATATATACACATGAGGAGTGCTTTTACAGCTATACCCTTATATCTGGTTATCCCCTCTGGGGGCAGTTATGTCATTACACATGACCTATTCTGGGCCTTATAATCTCCTACCAGGCCTGCTGGGTTTAGGTGGGGGCCACCCCTACGACAATCATCAATTACCAAAACTTCACCATTAACTCATAATAGAGGGACAAGATTCAACAATCTTATCTTTTTGGTAATTCATTATAATCTCATCAAATAGTGAAATAAAGATTTATTTTGCGAGTAAACAACATGTACACAACACTTGTATACTCTAGGATAAGCATTTTAAACAAAGCTTATTTATCCGGTTGTCATTAATCATCCAACCATTAACACATAATGGAAGGACTAGATGACAACCCGATTATGAGTATATATGAACTTGTTGGATCGAAAATGGTAACAGAGGGGGTGAATGGTGCCGTTTAAAAATCGCCCCTAAATATCCACTTAAGATTTTTCTCACCAAAAGCTAAAAAGCGATGATGAAAAATAACTCTTGCTCACTGAGAAGTCAGGCTAGACACAAACATGAAAGATCGACAAATAAACCAACGGAGAGAAGAAAACTGGCAGCAAAAGGTCCTTAGGCCGGTCTGACCGGTGTGCGTTGGCCGGTCAGACTGCCCGCACACCGCCGGTCTGACCGGTCATGAGGAGCCGGTCTAACCGCCCTAAATCCGGTCGGATCGCCGTAGCCTGGCCGGTCAGACCGCTACTGTTGGGCCGGTCTGACCGGTTATCCTGACCGAAGGCACCGTGAAGACAGAGGCCGAAAACTGAACAACCTGAAAGTCTGAGAATTGAGGAAATCAACAAGATTGAATCCTTACTGAATATGCCCTCTGGCCAAAAGAGTAGTTACCTATTCTAAACAACAGAGAGACCTCAAACCATATGAAAATTCATCAGAAACCCAAGGAATTGAGAATTGAACCAAAAACTGAAAAGTTACAGAAGGCTGCACCAAAAACCAAATTCCCATCTAATCTTTGATTCTTTGACCATGAAACTAAGAGATTAGCTAGGGAATAGTCTTAGGACTCAGAGACTCAAACCTGGGCACACTCTTTTGAAGAGAAATAAAAAATAACAACAAACCCTAGAACCATAAACAGAGAAGGAACTGCGCGTAGGATGAAAAGAAAAAGGATTCTCCCGATTCAATCATTTTGCTCTTGGAACTAGCTGACCAAAAGATCTAGAAATACAATCCCATCATAGAGCAATCCATTTTGCACCTTCTCAGCTAGAAACAACACCAAATCACAAAACTGAGAAATCACATAGAGCAAAATGCACGAAGAAGAAAACAGGAGGCAGGAGCATCTCAAATAAAACCATCTCAGATTGATATTGAGGAAGAGAGATGAATGATTACATAGAGTATCAACTCATACCATCCGTACAGCCCCATACATGATTAGAGAAATCAAGAAACCATACACCTCACACAGGGAAGAACATAAGCAACAGGCAAAAACTCCTCACCTGCTCTCACCCACTCCTCACCAACTAAAGAGAAAAGCAAAACAAACCCACAAAACCATCAACTTCTCTCCCAAATCAATACTCCATGCAGGAGACAACCACCTATTTATACCCTTTGCATAATGGGCTCACATTTGCTTTGCCCATTAAGCTTTTGCGCTTTACCCACTAACTCTAACCAAATCCACTTCCTTGAGTGCAGCTTTGCGTATTCACCAAAACACCCCTCCTGCACCTTCCGGGAAGCTTCCTCATTCCTTGCCTTCCAAGTCTCGCAGCTACCTCAAGCCCTCGCCGTCTTCGGCACACCTCGACCGCTTTGACCTCGGCACCACCTGCGCCTAGTCCGGTCATCCCGTGCCTCGCCACGACTTCGTCTCGATGTTCTGCAGCCATCACAAACAAGAAATACATTACATAGCACCGCTCGAAACATGTAATCACAATTAGCATCAATGAATCGTACTCAAGCATGAAATGGCCCAAATGACCAATCGGGAAGAAGAATACGCCTAAAGTCTATCTAACCAAACCTGACTGCGCCAAATACCGACTTGGCACGAACTACACAAACCAAACTCAATCTTTCCAGAAAACTCATTAATTACTCATCACAAACATGGGGTCACATCCACATGGTCTCTCAATCTCCCCCTTGATGAGTATATTGACAAACCCAGAAAAAGCGTAAAGTTGAGTTTGAAAATAAAAGAAAGTCAAGCATGGTCTAAAGAAAAACAAGGAAGCTTATGACCATGTCGACAGAAGGAACACTAGAGCAACAACAGAAAGGGCAAATTGTTCTCCAAAGCTCCAGAAGGTTCCCAAAAGGCTTTATGACCAAGGTTCCCAAAAGTCTTTATGGCTTTTTCTCCGCTATTCTCCCCTTTTGGCAATAAAATCATCAAGATGCAAGGAAGAGAAACAATCAAGAGAATGGATGGAATGGCTGAATTTTATTCAATCTAAGCATTTAGAGTCATGAAGATTATCCAAAATGACCATTGAAATATTACACCAGGCCATAACATATAAGTAAGCTATCAAAATCATGACGAAACATGTATAATCAAGCTAAGCCAAATAAGTCATAATCTGAAAATTAGTCGAATTGTTTAGTATGTCAAGTCAACCATGATTATAGTCTAGCTAAAGGTATCCAAAGATGATGCAGGCCATGTCAATAGTCTAAGTGGAACCAAGAAGCTAGTATTGAGTCAATTTAGAGTGCTACAAGTTCAAGAATGAATCATTTGTTCAAGCACTTTGTCCTTTTGGTAATTAAGCAAATTTTGCACAATTGACATATTTTTCCTGTTAAAAACGCATGATTGTTTCTAACCAAGATTTTTGTTTAGTCATGTGCTAGATCTCAAGCCTTATGCGACTACTCCAAGTAAGAAGCTTAAGAAGATAGTCTTGGTCATCCAAAACTCCCCCTGAGTTCATGCCTAGTGCAATGGCAAGCAGTCTTATGAGAAAGAATTGGTGAGATCAGTTTTTTTCGCACAAAAGAAATCTTTTTTGCATATTCATGAACAGAAGAGTTGTACTAACTTATGCTTCATAAAGGAACTAGCATAGCTCAATCTAAAGCTCAATAAAGATTCAAGACTCGACTCAGCCTATTTGACATGGCATGAATCATAAGAGGATAACTAAAGACCGACTAATCTCAAGAGCTAACATGACATGATTTTAATTCAAGTTGCGCATTTTTAATCAACATATCATGGCAAAGACTTGACTACACATATAAAGTCATGATAAATCTAGCAAATAAGCACAGATCATGGCAAGATGTAATGCATTGTAAACATATCATAAAAGGATAATAATCAAGGCTCCATGTAATTATAATACAATGCAGAATGATATGCAAGAAAATCCAGCTCCCCCTCAACATGTGATGCACTTTTAGTTCAAGTTGAGTTATGACAACATTAAGATCTAGAAGCTCCCAAATGAACTCCCCTGAACCAAAGCAATAAAACGAGAAGCTAGCAAGAAAATCAGAAAAGGCAGTCCTTAAATCATAGACAAGATATAGAGGATACTATGGCTCAGACTGACTCTCATCTACCCCATATGACTCTAGGACTATCAACGGATCATCTAACTCACTAAGGAGCAAACACGTACCTTGTCTACCCAAGGGTGGCCCAACCCTTGCTAGAACCTATAAGAAATGAGTGAGCTCAACCTAGTGAGAAGAGAAACAGCTAATAAACAGCGTCCTAGAATCACAAGATGAGAAAGAAATCTAAGCAACTAGGCGAGAGAATCACTCTAACCTATGCTAGAAGGACTACCCCAATGCACCCATATGCAATGCAACAGAAAGGAGTAAGAGCATAATAAACAGGATAAAGCATGAAGCACAAAACTCCCCCTCATAACAGTCCATAAGGACAAACCACCCCAAGCTCTCCCCGCAAGGCTGAAAACCTAGAGCTATCCAAAGGCTTGGTAAAGATGTCAGCCAACTGGTGGTCACTCTCCACAAACTAGAGCACTATGTCACCTTTCTCCACATGGTCTCGAAGGAAGTGATATTTGATATCAATGTGCTTGGTCCGAGAATGTTGCACTGGGTTCTTAGCAACGTTGATCGCAGAAGTGTTATCACAAAAGAGTGGAATAGTGTCTATGGCTAACCCAAAGTCCCGCAAGGTCGAAACCATCCAAAGCACCTGGCTGTAGCAACTGGCAGCAGCAACGTACTCGGCCTCTGCGGTGGACTGTGCAACACCGGACTGCTTCCTAGAAGACCAAGAAACTAGAGAAGTGCCAATGAATTGGCAGGTGCCAGAAGTGCTCTTCCTATCTATCCTACAACCAGCAAAGTCTGCGTCCGAGTAGGCTCTAAGGGAAAGACAGGATGAGGAAAAGTACCAGATACCATAGTCAATGGTAGCTCGAAGGTACCGAATGATGCGCTTCACCGCCTGGTGGTGAGATACGCGAGGAGAAGCCTGAAAGCGAGCACACAGACACACGGAGAAGTGTATGTCCGGTCTCGAGGCAGTGAGGTACAAAAGGGAGCCAATCATGCTGCGATACTGCTTCTGATCAACTGGCTCGCCATCCTCGTCTGGGTCGAGTGAAGCTGATGATGCCATAGGAGAGGACACCAGCTTACCATCACTCATATCAAAGCGTCTCAGGAGGTCTTGAGTGTACTTACCCTGATGCAAGAAGGTACCCTCTTCGAGTCTGCTTGATCTGAAAGCCGAGAAAGAAACTCAACTCGCCCATCATGCTCATCTCAAACTCCGAGCTCATGACATCGGAAAACTGGGAAACGAGAGCATGGGAGGAGCCGCCAAAGATGATGTCATCTACATAGATCTGGATAATTAGGAGGTCATTGTCATGCCTGCGAATGAACAAGGTCTTATCTACCTTACCCATCTCAAACTCATGACTCAACAGATAGGACTTAAGCCTCTCATACCAAGCTCTAGGGGCTTGCTTAAGTTCATACAATGCTTTGGAAAGCTTGTAGACATGGTTTGGGTATTTGGGGTTCTCGAAACCTGGAGGCTGTCTCACATAGACTTCTTCCTCAATAAACCCATTGAGGAAGACACTCTTGACATCCATCTCACTACTAGTTTTCAGGTCTAGGACAACGGAGCGAAATCGTTGCAATAGGGCCAAAATAGATGCAATATGTAACTATTGCAACACTTCACTTCCGTTGGCAAGCATGGCAAGTACTTGCGTGCTTAAAAGGTTGTGCAACGGATTGTGGTTTCATTGCAATACCTATGGTTATTGCCATGCAATGTGTTGTGGCAATTGTTTGTTGTTGCAACGAATGATGTCGTGGCGATATAGGCTATTGCCACGGCTGACTCCGTGGCAATAGCTGCTTTTGCCACAATGTTTGGTCGTGGCAATAGTATCATTTGCCACGAAAATATTGCGTGGTAATAGGTTCTATTGCCACGCCAATGGTTCGTGGCAATAGACCCTATTGCCACGGAGAGCATTTCATTGCAACAGAAACAACGGCGAGTATCGTGTTCTCCACAGGGACTAGACTGTGGCTACCAATGCTCAGCTAACGCTAGGTCAAACGAAACGGGGGAGAACTAAACCTAAAACAGCTACTAAAAAGACCAAACGAACTAACTATCGAACAAACTACGGACGAAACGACGAACGACTAAACAATCAAAAGACGACGGAACGAACGACCGTACGAATGGACATCGTACGACCGAACGAACGACACGACGAACTGACTACACAAACAAACACGCACTAACACTAATGACTACACGAACTAACACAACTACTGACCGACGACTTAACTAACTACCGACCGCGAGAAGCACTAGGGGAGTCTAGAAGCACGAAGGGAGTCGAGAGAGAAAGAGAGGGAAGGCGGTTGACGGCTAACTAGACGATGTCGGCAGGACAACACAAAACTACAACGAACACACGCACGACTTAATTATCGAACGACCGCTGAGAGAAGCAAAGAGGGAGATCAAGAAGCACAAGGGAGGACTAGAAGCAAGGAGTCGAGATGGCACGAGAAGAGGAAACGGTCGCCGGCTAGCTAAATCGGGCACACTCTCAAACATACACATAAACTGGACATTGACACACAGGAAACGCACACACTATCCACAAGCACAGACTAACGCAAATTACTAACATCAAATTTAACTAACACACAGACCACTAACATCAAACAGATAACAAAGAACAGGAACTGATTGTATGAATTAAACTACTGCAAAAGTACCAACACTAGAATGACAGCAATTTTAGAACAATCTCTGAACAATTTTAGAACAAACACAGAAGCATATCTCTGATCCACCAATTTCACAACCACATCCACACTTCACATACACACAGAGCACAGATTAAAATCCACATGTATACATCACAGTTCCCAAATCAACATGCAAAAATGAGCAGTGTAGTGAACAGTAAATGAGATGGGGGAATGGATTCAACTGAATGGAGTAGAAGTAGCAGAGGACTGAAGCCGATGAACATGTCGCCGGAGTGGTGGCGGTGAAGTCGATGCTGTCGAGGATGTTGAGGTGGCCGCCGGCGTTGAAGTGGAAGGCGGCGCCGAGAGTCGTCGGTGAAGTGAGCCGAGGAAGGAGGGGTCGGTGAGTGGAGGAGAGGACGGGAGGCGCAGGTAGAAGGAAGGCGGGGAAGTGAGGAGGCGGCGGCGTGCAGGTGCTGCGGAGGAAGCGGCGGAGAGAGGTGGCCGGTTGATTTGGAGAAGGGGGGGCTGTGGTTGGCCGGAGGGAGTAGAGAAGGGAGGAGATAGGCGGCGGAGAGAGGTAGGGCGGCGAAGCTTGGTGGCGCGGAGAGGGCGGTGGCGCGCCGGATGTGGAGAAGAAGGGAGGCGGATGCGGACGGGGAGAGGAGTCTCGGAGGATGATCTGCGGTGGAGAGGCCGGAGGTGGAGATGCGGCGGTGTAGAAGAAAGGGGAGGGGACAGGAGGAGGTAGGAAGGAGCGGCCGGAGGAGGAGTTGGGAGGCGCACCGACGAGCTACGGCGCGGCGCTCGCCGGCGGCCGGGCGTGGGAGAGGAGGAGCGGAAGCAAAGTGAGGAAGGGAAGAAGAAAAACCGGGCTCCAAGGATTCCCAGGCGGCGGCTGGCTTTAGGAGATGGGGATTTCTAATTTGCGATTTAGTCCTCAAATTTTCTAGGGTTTACAAAGAGGTCCTTCCCTATTAGTGTTTTCTTCTGTTTTGGTCCTTGGAAGCTCCGATTTCATCGCGGAAAGATCCTACGCATTCGTGTTGACACGTACATTTGTACGGAGCAGTCCAGATTTGTCGTTTATGCGCCTCGATCGCGTCGGCCTGCGGAAAAAGCACAAAAAATGTAAAATGATCCAAATTGAGCAATTAATTATAGGAAAACGTGTAAATGATGATAAATGGTCTTAAAATGCGAAAAATAATGGGGTAAAATGACGGGTAAATATGTGTTAAAATGACGCATGTCACACGGTTGGATCAAAAACACATATATTAATTCAACACATAATAATTTAAAAGTGCCACCACTCATGCAAGAATTGCATATCAATCTCCATACTTAAACTACAAAGTTTGTAACTAATAACAAAAGTACTATCACTTCCATTCCATTTGTCCGTGCTTCTTTACCATGTTGAATTTCCTGGCTTGACGACGCCACGACTCTGTTTGCTCTAATCAAATTGTTTCATCCTGATAGAACATGAACAATAACATCAAACAATTTTCTTCTCAATACATAAAGTTGCCAAACCATGTAAATCATCGTTGTCTTTATGATTCTATTAACTGATATACTCATTTCCTCTTTTTTTTCTTCTCACCGCTAGATGCATATGCAGGTCCTGGGCAGTGTCAATTGCGCGATCGAGGCAGGGGCAGGTGTTAGGGCGGCGGCGGCAGGTGCTGAGGTGGCGTGAACTCTTCGACTGAAGCAGGGTCAGGTGTTAGGGCGACGGCGGCAGGTGCTGGGGCGGCGTGAACTGATCGACCGAAGCAGGGGCTCTAGGTATGGACGTACGGTGCTGGGCGGCCACGTACAATATGCCTGGCCCACAATGATCTATTGCCATGAAAGATTTTCATATTTTGCAACAAATTTATTGTGTGGCATAAAAACTTGTTTCATGCACAGTATAGAGTATCCTTTTGCAACGCAATCCAAAACTATAACAACCCAACAAGACCGTGGCAAAAGTGTCAGCCATTTGCAACGAAATTCTATATCGTGGCAATACCCCATAACTAATGCAACACAAATCAATATTATTGCAACACAGGAATATCATGGCGATAAAGTTATACTTCTTGCAACCGTTTTCTAAATAGTGGCGAAAGATCACCTTATTGCAACGAATTAAGGTGACTATCGCAACACCATATTTAAGTAGCAATATGTGCGCATATTGCCATGATTTTGGACATAGGTTGCAATAACAGGTACCTATAGCAACTAATTTTGTGTCGTTGCAATGCATTTCGTGGCCAAAGACCCGAAATCTAGTAGTGTCTGGTAAAGCTTGAAACCCTTAGAAGCTGCGAAAGCAAGCAGGATTCTAATAGCCTCAAGTCTAGCTACAGGGGCAAAGGTCTCCTCAAAATCTAAACCCTCAACCTGGGAGAAGCCCTGAGCTACCAGTCTAGCCTTGTTCCGAATGACAACCCCATCCTCACTCTGCTTGTTCTTGAACACCCAATTGTCCCAATGACATTGTGACCTCGAGGGGGCTCAACAAGCAATCAGACCTTGTTTCTCTCGAAATTTTCCAGCTCCTCATGCATGGCATTGACCCAAGACTCATCAGATAGAGCATGACTAACATTTTTGGGCTCAAAGGTGGCAACAAAAGCAGAATGGAGACAGAAATGTGACATGCCAGACTTTTAGCGAGTGACGAGTTCAAAGAGGTCTCCAATCATCTGCTCGGAAGGATGGTCTTTCTGGAACGGGGCCGTGCGCGTATTTGCTGGCCGTTCGGTGTGGGGCCGCCTGTCGGTGGGTTCTTGTTGGCCGATCGTTTGGTTTTTTTAGGACTCCGCTTGCTTGCTTCATCAACGGATTAGACCGGGTTCTCATCTAATCTCTCTCTCTCTCTCCTCTCCCTAGCAGTAATTATCTACTGTTATTATCTCACCTAAAAGAAATTACCTGTTGGTTCTATCCAGATTTCATTCGTACAAGCAGGACAATTTTTGGTACGTAGGGCTGAGCACTTCCCAACTATCAACTAGAGCTGGGACTTGGGCCGTGCCATGATGGCACGATCTGGGCCCATCGTGCTTCGTGCCGCTTCGTGCCGTGCCGGCTCGGCCCAGTCATCTCATCGTGTCGTGCCATGCCGGCCCGCATCGCCTCCGGTCAGGCCCAAGCACGGCCCAAAGTCCACCGTGCTAGCATTCGTGCCGTGCCAGCCCAAGCCCGACCCGAAATTACTATACGCGAAGGCAGTGGCGACGATCGTCGTCTTCGTTTCTCTCGTACCCGCCTCATTTAAAACTAGTTGAAATTGAATTAATTGCATAAAAACATGGGCACGCAATGACATAAATATTTCGGAAAAAATGGAATTTCTTTGATATTTTAGAAATACAATGTTACTGCCTCGTTAAAAACCTTACACCCCAGAGTGGGGTTTCCCGAGTAAGGAAAAGAGTACAGTAACAATATATGTATATACTAACTACTACAACATGTGTAGATAATATCTACACAACAATGTCTAGGTCAGCATACGTCTGTACGATTTCGGGATCTTCCCGTTGATGATGTTCCCGCTGTCCTTTTCGAGCTTCGATTCCTCTGCATATTGCTTGAGTGCTCCCTGGTACCGCGACTTCTTTGTAACATAGTGAATGAATGGTGATTAGTAAACAAATAAGAAATACAAATGTAGAAAATGGGCTAGTGAAATGAGAAATATGTGTCGTTGAAATGAGAAGTAAGAAATAAGGAGAATCTGAGTGTGTGCTGGACTGCTGGTGAAATGAGAACTGAGAAGTCAAAAAGGAGGAGTAGAAACGCTGACGAAATGAGAACTTTGAAGTGAGAAAGGAGTAAAAACGCAGGTGCTGGTGCTAACATTTATATGCATGATAAAAGAACCGTTGATATGAAAGTTCTACGTGTTTATATGTTTACTGTGTTAATTAAACGCTGCTTGAATTGTGCTTTATTATTCTAAGTACTGCTGAAATTAAAACTAAATATTTGCTAAAACCGCAAATTTCACGACAGAAGGCGCCTACTCCTCCTTCGGCGGCGTGGGATGGCTGGGCTGTCGTGACCGTGCCAGCAGCTCTGCATCAAAAGGAAAGGACTAGCACCTCAAATTTGCATGCAACTAGGATGAATCGAAGCAGTAGACAGAGGGACGAGATGCAACAAAACCGCACCCGGATCCACGCGTATGCATGGCCGGCGAGAAGCACGACGAGAAGCGTCCACATCAGAGCAGCGTGCCCCAGCGCAAATGCCCAGTACACGTAGAAGATGACCTGGACGGCCAGTGCCACCATGCTCAGGCGGCTCAGGTGGCGGGCCAGATTCAAACCAAAAGGGTCCTGCGCATACAAGCTCAGCACAAATCCAACAGAACCCAAAGTGAAGATCAAACCGTAGAGGCAGGGGACGAGGACCGTCTTGCACCACCCCTCGGGGACATGGTTGGGCAGCGTCGGTAGCAGGGTGAGCGACGCCGGCATGGACAAGGTGAAGAGTAGGTTCCGCTTGCCCCTAAGCTCTTTCTGCGCGAAAAGAGTGGAGAAATGGAGCCGCAAACCCCGCAAGAAGGACAAGAAACCTCTCAAGAAGATCAAGAAACCGTAAAGTAACCTGGCGGACGATGTCGCGCTGATGGAGAGGGAGGCGATGCTCCCGGCACCACGATGAACACCAATGGGACATGAGGCAGCCGAGCCAAGCCCAGCGATTTGGCTCGTTGTGGACTTGGAGCGCCTCCGTCTGTCTCGCCATGGGCACGGCGACCGAAGTCTGTCTCGCCGTGGGCGTGGACGCCGCGGTCTGGACCGCCATTGGCGAGGTGGTCTGGTCCGCCGTCGGCCCGGCTGTCTGTGTCGCCGCCGTGGGCTTGGACGCTGCGGTCACGCTGGACGCTGGGATGGACGGCGGAATCGAGCCGGATATCCGGCTAAGCCCCTTTTGTTTGCGTCAGACTAAGTTTAATAGTCACGGTAGCACAACTATATATACACGGTAGCACACGGTCGGTCGGACATGCAGGCGCGTAAACGGCTGGAAATGGAGAGATGGCGGCGTGCAGTCGGTAGGTAGGTTGACGACGCAGGGGATGAGATCTAGGTCCACTGAGAGCCTGAGACCGAAGCTTCCGCCATGAGGCAATCGACGCTGGGATGGACGTACACACTTGCATCGACCATTTACGGTGTACCGTGCGTCCATGATTCCCTAGCAAGCAACACAAAAATTCCCTAGCAAATAGTCAAGTCAAGTTTTGTGTTGCTTGCAATAGTCAAGTCAAGCAACACAAATTTGTTCTGCGTCAGACTAAATTTGTGTGCAATAGTCAAGTCAAGCAACACAAATTTACGCGCCTGCATACACGGTAGTCAAGTCAAGCAAACAACTATTAGTTGTGCTACCGTAAATGGTCGATGCAAGTGTGTACGTCCATCCCAGCGTCGATTGCCTCATGGCGGAAGCTTCGGTCTCAGGCTCTCAGTGGACCTAGATCTCATCCCCTGCGTCGTCAACCTACCTACCGACTGCACGCCGCCATCTCTCCATTTCCAGCCGTTTACGCGCCTGCATGTCCGACCGACCGTGTGCTACCGTGTATATATAGTTGTGCTACCGTGACTATTAAACTTAGTCTGACGCAAACAAAAGGGGCTTAGCCGGATATCCGGCTCGATTCCGCCGTCCATCCCAGCGTCCAGCGTGACCGCAGCGTCCAAGCCCACGGCGAGACAGATCGCCGCGTCCAGCGTGACCGCAGCGTCCAAGCCCACGGCGGCGACACAGACAGCCGGGCCGACGGCGGACCAGACCGCCGCGCCAATGGCGGTCCAGACCGCGGCGTCCACGCCCACGGCGAAACAGACTTCGGTCGCCGTGCCCATGGCGAGACAGACGGAGGCGCTCCAAGTCCACAACGAGCCAAATCGCTGGGCTTGGCTCGGCTGCCTCATGTCCCATTGGTGTTCATCGTGGTGCCGGGAGCATCGCCTCCCTCTCCATCAGCGCGACATCGTCCGCCAGGTTACTTTACGGTTTCTTGATCTTCTTGAGAGGTTTCTTGTCCTTCTTGCGGGGTTTGCGGCTCCATTTCTCCACTCTTTTCGCGCAGAAAGAGCTTAGGGGCAAGCTCGTCCCCTGCCTCTACGGTTTGATCTTCACTTTGGGTTCTGTTGGATTTGTGCTGAGCTTGTATGCGCAGGACCCTTTTGGTTTGAATCTGGCCCGCCACCTGAGCCGCCTGAGCATGGTGGCACTGGCCGTCCAGGTCATCTTCTACGTGTACTGGGCATTTGCGCCGGGGCACGCTGCTCTGATGTGGACGCTTCTCGTCGTGCTTCTCGCCGGCCATGCATACGCGTGGATCCGGGTGCGGTTTTGTTGCATCTCGTCCCTCTGTCTACTGCTTCGATTCATCCTAGTTGCATGCAAATTTGAGGTGCTAGTCCTTTCCTTTTGATGCAGAGCTGCTGGCACGGTCACGACAGCCCAGCCATCCCACGCCACCGAAGGAGGAGTAGGCGCCTTCTGTCGTGAAATTTGCGGTTTTAGCAAATATTTAGTTTTAATTTCAGCAGTACTTAGAATAATAAAGCACAATTCAAGCAGCGTTTAATTAACACAGTAAACATATAAACACGTAGAACTTTCATATCAACGGTTCTTTTATCATGCATATAAATGTTAGCACCAGCACCTGCGTTTTTACTCCTTTCTCACTTCAAAGCTCTCATTTCATCAGCGTTTCTACTCCTCCTTTTTGACTTCTCAGTTCTCATTTCACCAGCAGTCCAGCAAACACTCAGATTCTCCTTATTTCTTACTTCTCATTTCAACGACACATATTTCTCATTTCACTAGCCCATTTTCTACATTTGTATTTCTTATTTGTTTACTAATCACCATTCATTCACTATGTTCAATATGCAGAGGAATCGAAAGGACAACGGGAACAACATCAACTAGAGGATCCCAGAATCGTACAGGCGTACGCTGACCTAGACATTGCCGAGTAGATATTATCTACACATGTTGTAGTAGTTAGTATATACATATATTGTTACTGTACTCTTTTTCTTACTCGGGAAACCCCACTCTGAGGTGTAAGGTTTTTAACGAGGCAGTAATATCCAATAAATTCCACTTTTTCCCGAAATATTTATGTCATTGTGTGCCCATGTTTTTATGCAATTAATTCACTTTCAACTAGTTTTAAACGAGGCGGGTATGAGAGAAAGGAAAATGACAACCGTCGCCACCGCCTTTGCGTATAGTAATTTCGGGCTGGGCTTGGGCTGGCACGGCACGAACGCTGGCACGGTGGACTTTGGGCTGTGCTTGGGCTTGGCCGAAGGCGACGCGGACTGGCACAGCACGTCACGATGAGATGACTGGACCGAGCCGGCACGGCACGAAGCACGATGGACCCAGATCGTGCTGGCACGGCACGGTCCAAGTCCCAACTCTAGTTGATAGTTGGGAAGTGCTCAGCCCTACGTACCAAAAATTGTCCTGCTTGTACGAATGAAATCTGGATAGAACCAACAGGTAATTTCTTTTAGGTGAGATAATAACAGTAGATAATCAGGGGCGGAGGTATGTAGTTTACTGTGGGTGCGGCCGCACCCACGTGAAAATCGGAAATCAGTGCTAACCTCTAAACTTTCACCTCTTTTGCACCCCCCAAGCCCAAAGTCATGCACCCAGGCCAATGAGGATCTTGACTTCTTGAGGTTATGTCGTTGGGTTATAAATTTTGCCAATGTCGACACCCTTTTGTTTACAATTATGGTATTCTTTCACTATATATATTTTGGTAAATGGTAAGAACCAATACTGCTACTTCATTGTTTAATTATTGATGATGTGCTGATTGCTCAATTAAGTTATATTATTGCTTAAACATTGTACGTATATATACATATACATGGCATGAAGGAAGTGCCGCACCCCCCTCAATTTTTCTCTAGCTCCGCCCCTGTAGATAATTACTGCTAGGGAGAGGAGAGAGAGAGATTAGATGAGAACCCGGTCTAATCCGTTGATGAAGCAAGCAAGCGGAGTCCCAAAAAAACCAAACGATCGGCCAACAAGAACCCATCGTCAGGTGGCCCCACACCGAACGGCCAGCAAATATGCGCACGGCCCCGTTACCACTGACATGTGGGTACAAGCATCCACAAAACGCCATCCGAAATAAACGAAAAGAATCGCGCCAAAAACCGAACCATACGACGCCCACTACCAGGTGGTCCCATGTAATGAAAAGGACTGTCGAGTTCAGGCCATCGTCGTGGTTGCCGTCAATCGCGCACACCGAGAGGCATTCATCGTGATTGCTATCGAACGCCAGCAGGCCCTGGCTGCTGACCTCGCCCACCGTAAGTTCAAACTTCATTAAATTGGTTTTAGTAATAATGACAAATCTAATTGTGACACTAACTTATTTATTGATTATAATATTACCTAGTCTCGTTTAGATGAAAAGGTAAAAACCATAAGAGGATGCATTCTATATCACATTTTTATTTTTTATTGCATTCCCCGAATTCAAAATATAGATTGAACTTCACCAAATAGTCAAACATAAATATGTGCGTATGTCTCTTGTATACATTCTTGTATGAACATATTTAGAGGGAGTTCACTCTATGTTTTGAGGTTTTATTAGTATTGATCAAAGTTCATCTTTTCACATATTAAGAATCTTTACTTTGAAACATATCCTTTAAGTATATAGCTTGTGTAGTTCATATATACTCATAATCGAGTTGTCATCTAATTCTTCCATTACGTGTTAGTGGTTGGATGATTATGACAATTAGATAAATAAGCTTTGCTTAAAAAGCTTATCCTAAAGTATACAAGTGTTGTTTACTTATTTTATACTCGCAAAATAAAACTTTATTTCACTATTAGCTAAGATTATCATGAATTACCAAAAAGAGAAGATCCGGGTGCGGTTTTGTTGCATCTCCCTTTGTCTACTGCTTCGATTCCTCCTAGTTGCATGCAAATTTGAGGTGCTAGTCCTTTCCTTTTGATGCAGAGCTGCTGGTACGGTCACGACAGCCCAGCCATCCCGCCGCCGAAGGACGAGTAGGCGCCTTCTGTTGTGAAATTTGCGGTTTTAGAAAATATTTAGTTTTAATTACAGCAGTAATTAAAATAATAAAGCACAATCCAAACATCATTTAATTTGTTAAAAAATCTGGGTCTGGGCTGAAAGCCTTGATGGACATCTCACCGGTAAACTATAAATAGAGAGCACTATTGGCTATTTTGTAGATGCAATCAGAAAGAAAGCAATAAATAAAGGTTAAGAGTTCTCTCTACCTCTCTGTGTTTCAATCCACTATTTTCTATGTTCTGTGATTGATCTTGTTTTGATTGAGCAGAGGAATTGATCGGTGACGGTTCCTCAACATAATTGACACAATAAACATATAAACATGTAGATCTTTCGTACCAATTAATCCAAATGCTTATATAAAGGGACAACAAAACAAACAAAATCAGTGCGCACAGCCGATAATGGACCGGGACATCAAGTCGAGCAACATCCTGCCTGATCAGGGCTTCCGCGCCGAGATCGCCGACTTCGGGCGAATCATATCCGGCGAGCCCGAGTCATCCGCCGTCGGGGGTACCTTTGGCTACATGGCTCCAGGTAAGTCACAAGCCACAAATTGTTCAATCCTCAAGTTTAATAATGGCACTTGAATTTGCTCTTAAAACTTACGTACGAGAATATTTTGCACGCATTGTTTGGTTGCAGAGTATATGTACAGGGCAAAGGTGAACGATAAGGTGGACGTGTTCAGTTTCGGTGTTGTGCTACTGAAGCTCGTTGTTAGATATCTACGTACGACCATCAGCCACGTTGTGTCGATCATGACTGGCCGTGGTCAATCTACCGTAGTCGACCTCCTGTGGTTGTTACGTATCACAGATCACGCGTATCTTTTCAGGTCTCTTCCTTCCTTATCTCGTGGGTATTGTTTCTATAAACTGGTTATTCAGATATAGAAGGAAGATGCCAATATATGTAACCCTTAATTCATTAATCAAGTTATTGTGTGATTTCTCCAAAACACCACATGCTTTCATGGTATCAGACGCGATCGCTTATGCAACCGCATGGTTCCGCAAACACTACCTCTAGCCGTCAGCCTCTGTCTTCTGACTAATCTATCCCTCCCTCTTCTATGGCCGGCTCCACCGATCCCTCTGCTAAACACGTGGCTCAGGTCGAGCAGGCTGCTTTGGTCGCCCACGCAGCTCAGACCGAAGCCGCTGTCACCGAGGACCATCGGGTTCGGGCCGTAAAATCGCTCCTTAGAGCAACTCCAAGAGGTTAGCTAAAAATAAATGCTAAATCTCTTAATTTAGCCATCATGTAAAATAGAAAACTCCCCAAAAAAGAAGAGTGCTACAACAGCCTAGCTAAAAAAATTTTCTTGTCTATATTTAAATGGGCCACATCATCAAAACGGGAACAGAGTGGTTCATTTTATTTCCGAAAGAGTAGACAGTTTTTTCATGTTGCCGTTTTCAGCATAGAATTGTACACGGAGAAAGCGTTTGGGATTTTTTGTTGATTTTCCTTTTTCCGATTACGTTCAGTAGTTTGGTCTCCGATTCCGATTCCTATTCCCGTACGTATATTTCATGTTGCCGTTTTCAGCATAGAATTGTACACGGAGAAAGCGTTTGGGATTTTTTGTTGATTTTCCTGTTTCCGATTACGTTCAGTAGTTTGGTCTCCGATTCCGATTCCTATTCCCGTACGTATATTTCATGTTGCCGTTTTCAGCATAGAATTGTACACGGAGAAAGCGTTTGGGATTTTTTGTTGATTTTCCTGTTTCCGATTACGTTCAGTAGTTTGGTCTCCGATTCCGATTCCTATTCCCGTACGTATAGAACATTGATACTATAAATTGAAGAGATCCCAGTGCACCAAATCGCCCCAACCAAAAAAAGCCTTGCTTTGCATCTTGTGTACAGTTTTCTGACTGCCGGCGTTCTTCCGGTCCGACCGCCGGTGAGCTTCAGGCTTCAGCGCTCTCGGTTGCACTCTCGGTGTGTAATGGATTCTGAAGATGAGTTCAACCTATTGAATGAAGTGATGGATTCATCGTCTTCGGACGATGATGATGAATTATATATTGCTGCTGCCCACATAGTAGCAACGGACATTGGCAATGAACCATATCATTGTGGTTCTGTTGAGGGACATCGCGTATTGAATCGTGATAGGCAGTCAGGGCACTTGAGACTTTATCAAGACTATTTTTCGGATGATCCTACGTACGGGCCAAACTATTTCAGGCGCAGGTTTGTACGTACCCCATATTTCTTTTCACTTATATTTTGTATATGCGGTCAATTTTGCCTAATTAATTTGTCTTCTGGCACAGATTTCGAATGAGGCGTCACATGTTTGTCCGCATAATGAATGCTGTCGAGGAGCATGACGACTATTTTGTGCAGAAGAGGAATGCAGCTGGTACCCTAGGACTATCTTGTTTGCAGAAGGTTGTGACGGCGTTTCGGATGATAGCTTATGGAGTAGCGGCTGATGCTACGGATGACTATGTTCGTATTGGTGAGAGTACTGCTCTAGAAAGTTTGAGAAGGTTTGTCAGAGCGGTTGTTCAGGTATTTGGACCTGAGTACATGAGAATGCCTAATGAACATGATACAGCTAGATTACTTACAATTGGTGAGAGCAGAGGTTTTCCAGGTATGCTTGGTTCCATAGATTGCATGCATTGGACCTGGAAAAATTGCCCTGTTCAATGGCAGGGCATGTATGTAGGGCACAAAAAGGATCCTACAATTATACTAGAAGCGGTTGCTGCTAAAGATCTTTGGATTTGGCATGCTTTCTTTGGGATGCCAGGCTCGCACAATGATATCAATGTTCTCCAAAGATCTCCTATTTTTGCAAGGCTTGCTGAAGGTGAAGGTCCACAAGTTAATTATAGCATTAATGGAAACAATTATACAATGAGTTATTATCTCGCAGATGGCATATATCCATCTTGGGCCACTTTCGTGAAGACCATACCAGAACCACAAGGTAACAAGAATAAATATTTTGCTAAGGCACAAGAAGCATGTAGAAAGGATGTTGAACGAGCATTTGGGGTTCTACAAGCTCGCTTTGCTATCGTTCGAGGGCCAGCTCGTTTGTGGGATGAGGACACGCTTGGAGAAATCATGAAAGCTTGTATCATTATGCACAACATGATTGTTGAGGATGAGGGGGGCGACGAAGATGATTTCAATTACGACGACGTGGGAGAAAAGGTGAAAATATCCCACGATGGTACACCTGAACTAGATGCTTTTATTCAAAATTACAAGAACATCAAGGACAAGGAAACGCACACACAACTTCAAGCCGACCTTATTGAGCACCTGTGGCAAAATTATCCAGATTTATACAATAATATTATTAATGATTGATTTCATTTGTCGTTGGCATTAAGATCATGATTAGCTTGATACCGATCATGATTTATGAATAAAACAAGTATACTATTCATTCGCTAATATATTATGATGATAAAAGTAAAAACCCTGTACATGATGACAATAGAAGTAAAACTTACTTGTCCTTCAGGTGTTTCAACAGGACACATCATTCCCCAATGAGAATTATGCAATTGGCGAACACAGATTAGAACATTTGTTTGCTGAACCAAGTTGCTCCTGAGTGAAAGAAACATAGATAGTGAGAAACATACCATCCAGTGCCTCCTGATCTGTCACACTATCGTATTCAGCACGCCCAATATCCTTCAAAAAACTATGCTCAGGTCCAACACCTGGGTAGTCCAACCTACCATTTAAAACAATATGTATGATTAACCCACTTGCTGTAAGCAAATAAAATCTCATCGATGCAAACATCAGAATACTTACCCAGTAGAGCATCGTCACACAAATATTTCATCTATGAAACAAATGGAATGCTAACCTTCTCTGAGTTTGCGAGTTGAGTCGGTAAACTTCCCTTTTCTTCCTGGATTGCAGACCTGATCTCCTTGATTTCCTTGAAGCAAATACCAGGACACGAGTGAGGACTCTAGGAGAGAACTGAAAGACTGAAATGTTAACAGAGAGAGGACACACGGATTTCAGCTGCTCCACTTCAGAATTGAGTCCATTCTTCAGCCCCAGCAGCTCCTACATGTTACGCAATTGTCAGCACAGCACTGGATAAGATATATCACATCTGTCCAGAACAATTCAGAATCATCTCTCTATTGAATAGTTCATATATATGCTTAACTAACCTCAAGGAAAACATCAGGCTTTGCCATATCAACAAAGACCCTCCTGGATCTCTGCTTCACTGTGTCTGGTATTCATGATGGTGACGAGTGCTTCGTTGACAGAAATCCGAAGAGAAATAGAGGACGCCATGCATTGAATGACCTGCCACTTGAAATTGAATGCTAGCTATATGTCCAAGTATGAATATATAAATATCCAGTTACTGTACGACATTGAATAATGGTTGGAAATAAAAATGCCAAATACAATACAGGATTGATGAAAACACAAATTTCAATTCATGAATGAAAACTAACATTTTCAGGAGAGTTGAATCAAAGCAAACAAACTAGCCTACCATTACTTTCAGATGCATCCAAATGTTGTACCTAAAATCCAAATGTTCCCATGAAAATAAATAAAATCGATGTTGTATCTAATTTTTGAGACGCCTTGCAAGTATGTCATTCTGGAGCTGGTCATAGAACAGCTGCTGTTTGGTGGACATGGTACTCGTATCGACATTCATAATTCTCTCTTCTTCGAGGTTCCTCTTGAACTCAAATTTTTCTTTCTCAATTCTGATCCTTTCTTCCTCAATTCTAATCCTTTCTTCCTGCAATGCGAAGGCTTTTTTGCACCTCTCCTCTTTCTTCAAATCCTTCTCCGTGTCGGCCTCTTTCTTCTTTGCCAACAGATAATCCAATGCTTCGATGCTGGAACGTTGTCGTAATTTGTCTTTCTCCTTCTTCTTCCCTGTAGGTCTGTCCAGTGTAGGCATTGCAGCCTGACTATCATCACCATTAGTAGTGACAACTAATTGTGCAGCCGTTGCAGGACTTGAATTCGCCGTGGTCTTTTGCTTTTTGCTTGCTAGTTTCTGAGTTCCACTCTGATTGCTCCTATTCATCCACTTGGGCTGGTCTTTCAATATTTTCCAGCAATGGATGTACGGGAAATTCCGGTGGTGCTTGTCCTCAGCCTTGAACATTCTTAATGCGTTTGCTTGCTGCAAATTGAACAAACATAGAGACTGCATGAGATAGACAAACATCATATACAATTGGAAGGGCAAGGTATGTTATCTAACCTTATCATCGATAGATAAGCCACTTTGATTTCTAGCCTCTATCTTTGAAACACAACCAGCAAATATGTTCACATCATGTTGAATACCGGACCACCGGCTCATTAGGGAGCTTTGCGTTCGATCAGAATCAAATGTCTTGTTGCCATGAAAATAATCATATATTCTTTTCCAATATGTCGAACGTGATTGATCAACTCCGTGCACCGGATCCAAACTCACATTTAGCCATGCTGAGACCAACATTTCGTCCTCCTCGACGCTGAAATTCTTGGCCCTTTTCTGATTCCCTTTCACACTTGCTGGGGCATCATCACTTGCTGGTTTTTCATTAGGAGGTGGGACATTATCAGACAAAGCAGCAGGATTACAACCCCTTGTAATCATGTCGATAAAAGATCTTTCTGAATCCATGGCGCCTATGAAAACATAAAATAACACAGCAAACTCAAAATGAAAGCATCTTCAATTTTGCATTGATAAAGGTCTACTTGTTACAAAGTATTTTGTAAAATTTATGCACATAAATACTGCTTAGGTACAAACACAAAGAATAGTAAACAAGTTTATAGAGCAAGGCCTCAAGTGCCAACAAGGCTGTAGAGCATCGAACAGATCCAACGAGAGCAATCATATATCAGGATATGCAAAAACTCTAGCGCTATATTGCCATATTGCCCATAAATCTTTATGTGCATTCTATAAACTGTTTTAGCCATTTTTCATCCTGATCAGGTGAAGCTAGGTGGCTATGTTGGAATATCAGTAAATATGAGATGGTATAAACCACTGAGGAATATTGCAGCAGACCACTTAGCAGTACAACGAGCTCAATCTTTAGAATCCCTATGGTATGATTTGCAATCTTTCATTGTGTATATAACAACTAATGGTACTAACTTCTGTGCCTCTGTACGATTGAATGCTTCTTTGATGTAATATGCTAAAACAGGTTTCTGGATCCCTTATTCTTTGGCGATTATCCTCACCAGATGCACAAGATCTTAGTTCAAACTTGCCAAGATTCACTGAAAGGGAGAAGCAGCTTCTGAAAAAACAAATTGACTTCGTCGGAGTTAACCACTATAAAAAACTGTATGTCAAGGTTTGCATGTTTTCTCCATGTGATGTGGACATCTACGATGGTGATACTTTAATTTTTCAACTCGTAGAAAGAAATGGGATACCAATTGGGAAACCGGTAAAATGAGACAGCCTATTGCATCCTTCCGTGCATCGAAACTCTAGTTCCAAAATATCGCAAAACTTAATACTGCTAATTCAATTTTGCAGACACCAATCCCAAATTACTATGTGGTTCCAAGTTCTATGGAGGAGATAGTCATGTACTCTAGAATCAGTTTATATCAATGCCCATCGAACAGATCCAAAGAGAGCAATCATATACATGTGGTATCTATGCCACTTGACCGGGTAACAGATTCACCGTTTCGATCGAGAAACTGAAAGGATTGATTCACCATTTGATTTGATTCAAGAGTACACAACAATATAGTTTTTGGATCCGGGTATTTGGAACTCACCGGAGTACATGCCAGACAAGGGGGCCGATGCAGCGGCTGCAGCATTGGGAGGAAGGACTCGACGCCGCAGCCCAGGTACCCCCACATTTTCTAACCAAGGCAACGACGCCAACTGCTGTTGCTCCCACCCGCCGGCCGCCGGGAAGATGGGCAACGAGTACAGCGCAGAAGAATTGGGGTTCCCGTCGCCGTGGCTCGAGGACAGCGGATCCCCTTCTGATGGCGCCTGCGACATGGTCCCTCTGCACGATTCCGAGAAGAGAAGGGAGCATAGGAAGGGGGCGCACGCGGGAGCAGTGGCGAAGTCGAGGGCGGCGACGGGTGGAGTGGAGGCGGCGAGAGGAGCGAGGCCGCGAGGGGGAGGCGGCGGGTGGAGCGGAGGTGAAGGAGGCGAGGGGCGGCTGGGTCGGCGAAGTCGAGGACGGCGGCGGGTGGAGCGGAGGCAGCGAGAGGGGAGAGGGGGAGGCGGCGAGAGGGGAGAGCGGAGGCGGCGAGAGGGGAGAGGGGGAGGCGGCGAGAGGGGAGAGGGGAGAGCGGAGGCGGCGAGAGGGGAGAGTCTGGCGCGCGGAGAAGAAAATCGAGCGCGGGAGAGCAGCCCGCGCGCGGGAGGGGATTGGCGCCGCGGATAGCACGCAGCCCTCGCTCGGGAAAGATGGGCAGCGAGAAGAACGGGAAACCGAGCGAGGAAAAATAGAAAATGACATAGCGAGACTGTTGGACTGCTTTTTTTGGGCATAATAGCTACAATAGATTTCACAGATGTATTTAGCCAGGCTGTAGGAGTTGCTCTTATAGAAGATATTTATTCCTTATAAAAGATATTTATGGGTGTCTGTTAAACTTGTTGGATAACCATCGTCCATTATTCCGGGCTAGGTTGGTTAGCCAGACTCGACGTGCAAGATCCCATCTGATTTTAAAAATTAAATAAACGTGCAACAGAGATAGGATGATCGTTTGGTCCAAACCACCGAACTTGAATCCCACAGCATCAAAGAAAAATGCGTGCACTTTACTTGTAAAAAAAAATCAAATAATTAAAGACGTCTAGTCCAAATCTCAACGTGACATATAAAAAAAGATCATTAAGGAATGGAATGCAGTACTGTACATAAAGAAACCAATGTGACTGAATTTTTGCAAAATGGCAGCAATAACTTACCTCCGTTTGCTGATAGTCGGAAAGTGCTCAGCCCTACGTACCAAAAAATTGTCCTGCTTGTACGAATGAAATCTGGATAGAACCAACAGGTAATTTCTTTTAGATGAGATAATAACAGTAGATAATTACTGCTAGGGAGAGGAGAGAGAGAGATTAGATGAGAACCCGGTCAAATCCGTTGATGAAGCAAGCAAGCGGAGTCCAAAAAAAACCATACGGATCGGCCAACAAGAACCCACCGACAGGTGGCCCCACACCGAACGGCCAGCAAATATGCGCACGGCCCCGTTACCACCGACATGTGGGTCCCAGCATCCACAAACGCCATCCGAAATAAACGAAAAGGATCGCGCCAAAAACCGGACCATACGACGCTCACTACCAGGTGGGTCCCATGTAACGTATGGCCCACCCGTACGCTGTTACTGTTAATTTATTATTATTATTTAATATCCAGCAACGAGGAGTGCAATCTAAAAATGGGATCCTAAAGATTAATTAACGGATAATAATGCCCGTGGGTCTTTATAAACCCCTCCCCCGTCTCTTCTCCGCATCCAACACCTTTTCCGTCCATTATTTATACCTTTCTACGAATAAATAAATAGGATATATTTTCTATCACCGTTTTAAAACGACTTATCAGGGAAGCCTTTTTTCAAACGATTTATTGACGCTCGGTTAGTTCGTACAAACACTCGTACGAGAACTAAAAGTCGTTAGCCACAATCCTAAACCATCGGCTACATTTTTAATGGTGTAGTTGACGCAAACACAATAAAATTAACACCTACAAATTATTCCATCAGAGTATCTTGCACTAAACTACTGGCACTTGAGCTCATGGACCTGGTAGGAAATAAAATGAAAAAAAGGTGAGGATAGATGACAATGGACACGTCAACACTAGAATGTTGAGGATACAGTTGGAGGTGGGTAAATCGTCGCAAATTACTTATTCGGGCGCATGCGCATTTTGTGGTCTTCAACAATTAGTCAGTCATTTCGCCCATTTGGTTTTACAAACAACTAATTGCAATTATCAATATTTAATCTCATTGTAACGATATATTCCATACAGATGAAGTGTAAACTTTAGAATAAAAATTATGACTCGTCATATTTTATGAAGTGGTGACATCATAATCTAGCTTGATAAATATATCACTTCAAATATATTTCAATATAGAAAACGTCGTATATGACGCTATACCGTCTAAATAATTTCCAACAATACATCAATCGACCGTCAGAAGCCAAACATCCGACGCCTCTACCATCCTTCATGCCAAGCGCTCCCCCACAATCCCTCTTTCCCTCATGCAGTTTGGTCCCTATTCGACGCAACTTCCCCCACACAGGCAATTAGCCAACATCAGTAAGGTGTCTCACCCCCGGTGGCTATGATATGATCCCTGCGCTCCCTCGAGTTCGATTCCTGTCAATTTCACTGGCTGATTTGGCCCCTGGTGCGATGGCTGCAGGCGCACGTTGCGATGAGCCGGAGCGACGATGTCAGGCAAGCGACAAGCAGCCACGGTGGACGGGGTGAGAACTACGACGAGCGGGCAGCTGCGGCAAGCGAGTGCCAGAGTGCGCATGGGCAAGCAAGCTCAGTGGTCGTAGGTGAACCACGAGCAGGAATGTCCGCCGCGAGCGAGTGCGGTTGGCGTAGGTGAGCAAGCATGGCCATCGGCGTAGGATGGGTGAGCGTCTGCGGCCGTGGTGGTCATGAGCGTGCGCAGCCGCAGCTGGTGGCTCGATATGTGTGATGGAAAATTTGCTAGTTTCTTCAAAACTTGTGAAACTTATGAAATTGTTTTTGAAACTAGCATGAAAATATGTTGAAACTAACTCTAACTTCGTGATCAAGTTCATTTAATCCATCCAGTTTCATTTAATCTTCAGGATTAATTCTTTGGGTACTCGATCTTCATGATCAAGTTTTAATAACAAGTTTGAGAAAAATCCCTCATTAATTCTGCACTTCTCTAAGTCTCATCATTCTAATTTCTCGTACGCATCTTTCAAAACTAGATGCTGGGAGTGACTTAGTGAATAAATCTACAAGATTTTCACATGACTTAATATGTAGTACCTTAATTTCGTCTATCTTTTGCAATTCACGAGCATATAAGAACTTAGGGTTGATATGCTTTGTGAGATAACTTTTCACGTAGCCCGTCTGCACTTATGTAACACAAGCTGCATTATCTTCATAGATAATTATGAGAGCTTGCATGATATTCATCCCACATGACTGCTGGATGTGGTGAATCATTTGTCGGAGTTAAGCATATTCTTGTGCGGCTTTGTACAGCGCTATGATTTTCGAGTGGTTCGTCGAAGTCGCTACCAGACTTTGCTTAGACGACTTCCGTGAAATTGTAGTTCCACCACACAGGAATACATAGCCTGTTTGTGATCTTGTGGTATGCGGGTCCAACAGGTACCCTACATCTGCATAGTCAGTTATATTCAAGTTTTGGTTCTTTCTGTAGAATAACCCAAGATCCTTGTTTCCTTGGAGGTATCGGAAAATGTCCTTTATTCCCTGCCAATGTCTTTTGGTAGGTTCTACACTATGCCTTGCTAATAGGTTTACGACAAATGCAATATCCGGTCTAGTGCATTTCGCTAAATACATAAGTACTTCTACTGCACTTAAATATGGGGATTCTGATCCCAAGACTTCCTCCCCCTCTTCCCTAGGTCGATACGGATCCTTATCTTACTGTAAAGATCTCTTGATCATTGGTACTTTCGATGGGTATGCAGTCTCAAAGCCGAACATTTTAACACCTTCTGGGCATAGGCTGACTGATGTACTAATATTTCTTCAGGGACATGCTCGAGCTACAAGCCTAAGCAATATTTGATTTTACCAAAACTTTCATTTCAAATTCTGACTCCATGTAAGAACTTGCTTCCTTTATGTCTTCCATGGTCCGGATGATATTCAGATCATCTATATATACTGATATTATACAAAATCCATTCTGGGATCGTCGTATAAATACACAAGGACAATCTTCATTGTTCGTATAGCCTTTCTTGTATAGAAAATCGCTTAAGCGATTATACCACATCCCACCTGATTGCTTGAATCTATACAGTGATTTCCTGAATTTCACATTGTACAGATTTCTATTTGCTCTATTTTGGTTCGGGACAGTGATACCTTCAGGTACCTTCATATAAATTTTCGAATCCTAAGTTTCTATAAAGGTATGTAGTTACCACATCCATCAATTTTATTTCTAAGTTCAGGTTTACTGCCATTGAGATTAAGTATCTAAAGGTGATTCCACTCAAGACTGGGGAGTAGGTTTCTTCATAATCAACTCCTAGATGTTGAGTGAAATCTTGTGCAATAAGCCTTGCATTATATCTTACAACTTTATTCCTTTCATTTCTCTTTCGAACAAATACCCACTTATACCCTATGGAGTGCACATGAGGAGGTGTGCGGCTTACAGGCCCAAACACCTCTCTTTTGTTCAGAGATAATAATTTAGTTTCTATTGCCTTCTTCCAATCTTCTCAATTTGATCTTTTCTTACATTCAGCGAGCGATACAGGCTCTGGATCAAGATCGATGATTGTAACAATTTTCTTTGCAAAGTAGATATAAACATTGGCTGTTGTCCTATTCATGGATTCTTTCGTGTGCACATAGTTTATAGGTATTTCATCATGAGTTGCTTCTTCTTGTGCTTCTACTTGCTCATCGCTTCTTTCAGTTGCGGTGACAAGTCCCTTTAATTTTTTAGCTCCGATGTGTGCGCACACATCCATACCGATTTTTCCCTATATGGGAATGTTCAGATTCGGTATGCCCTTTTCTAAAGATGTCATATTGGTGTTAAGACTCAGCTGGCTCCCCTTCTGGTTCTGGGGAACTTCAGTGATCAGCTGTGTCAAGTCTTTCTTATCCTTTTTCACCAGGCGTCCCTGGTTAATTAGGGTTCGAGGGACCGGAGTTCTCATCCATTTATTCTAAGGCCTCTGGACGAGATTACAGATACCTTTAATTTTCTTTGATATTTCAACCCTCTCCGGTGCGTTGCGTGCAGGCACATGCGACATGGTCACGCTTTTTAAATCACTAAAGTGGTTAGGCAGTTGGTTTGCTAATGCTTGTAAATCAATGATCTTCTGAACTTCTCTATTTGTTTCACTAGTGCGCGAATCATGTGCATGGATTTTCGTGGCTTGCCACGTAATTTCCCGACATTTTTCATCAAGGGGTTGATTTCCTCCCCCTGATGTTGGGAAACTATCCTGATCAAATATGCAATCAGTGAAGCGGGTAGTATGCAAATCCCCTGTGATGGGTTCTTGAGAGACCATGTGGTCTAAATCCCGTGTTGGTGATGAGTAATTGACTCGTGGTTTGGTTAGAGTGAGTTTAGTTTGAGTGATTCGTGTCTTTTTGGCATTTGGCGAGGTCGGGTCGTGACTAGACAAATTTGACGCGTGGGCGTCGTCCCGGTTGGCCACGTGGGTCATTTCTCGCTTGAGTAGGATTTGTAGGTGCTAACCATGTTTACATGTTTTGTATCGTGCTATGCGATGTGTTTCTTGTCTGTGTTGGCTGCAGGACATCGAGACGGAGTCGTGGTGAGACACGGAGGACCGGACTAGGCGCAGGTGGCGTTGAGGTCAGAACGGTCGGGATGTGTCGAAGACGACGTGGACTCGAGGTGGAGTCGTGGCGAGGCACGGTGGACCGGACTAGGCGCAGGTGGCGCTGAGGTCAGAACGGTCGAGGTGTGCCGAAGACGGCGAAACTGCGTGGCTTGCAGGGCAAGGAATGAGGAAGCTTCCTGGAAGGTGCGCAAGGGGCGTTTCAGTAAAAACGCAAAGCTGCACTAAAGGAAGTGGATTATGGGTAAAGCGCAAAAGCTAAATGGGTAAAGCACTTGGTGAACCCATTAGTGGAGGGTATAAATAGAGAGGGAGATGGTGTGCTGAAATTTGAGAGAGTGGGTATAAAAGTTAGGGTTCCATTTGGGTCTCTCCATGTGTGTGTGTTCCTCCCAAGAAGCATGTGTAGCTCTTGGTGTTCTTGAGGATTGAGAGGGAGAGGATGGATTGAGAGTTTTGTAATCATCCCTCTATATGTAATCGGGGTATCGTGACTCCTCTTTTGATTTGGTTTGAAAGGTTGAAGTTTAATTCCCAGATTGTGCTCTCTGTTGGTATTTTCTTGTTTGTTCCTCTGATTTTTGGCATCAAGTGTATGTGTTCTACATGGCATACTCTTGGCCGAATGAATCATTTATTTGAGGAATAGACTGCAATGTTCTCTCGGATGGGTGCATAGTCCAATCCTTCTTTTTCTTTTCATTTGCATCCACAACCTCTTTGCTGCATTCTCTTCTTGGTCAATTAATGTCCTTGTACTTGCTGTTGGGAGTCAAGTCATAATTTGGCCAGCACTTTGAGTTCACCCGAATACTTCTGTCCATTCAAGAATTCGGCCATGCAGCTCTTTACTTTTTCTTTTCTGTTTTGCGCAGAGTGTTGGTTCTCTGGTTTTTGACCAAAGAGCAAATTCTTGTGTGCTTTTGCTTCTTTGCGTTCAGCTCATTTTTGTGTTCGGTTGCTTCTACTTTTTGTGCGGCAAAGTGAGCTGTTTCTTCTTTTTGACTGCAGCCGAACCCCTCATTTAATCCGGCCAAATTTCTGCAGTCTACTCTTTTGGGAGTCTTTTGGTTCTCTGTTTTTCTTGGGTCAGTTTAGTTCATTTTACAGTAAGCAAATCTGTTCAACTTCATAGCTTTCATAGTTATCGGAGTTGAGATGTTTATGGATACTTTTTGGGGGCGATTTTAAAAGTCGACATTCACCCCCCCTCTGTCGCCGTTTTCGGTCCTACAATTGGTATCAGAGCCGGTTAGCTCTAATCAATAGATCTTAACCGGTCTCAAGAGCCATGGCGACGGACAAGTACTCGACCAAGCCGCCTGTTTTCGATGGCATGGATTACCCCTTCTGGTAGAGCCGAATGGAGACATACATCCAGGCTCAGGGGTATGCCATCTGGCGCAAGGTCAAGGTCCGGTTTGCTGTTCCTGCCGATGAGAACATCAATGTCAATAACATGACTGATGTTGAGGCAAACGCTAAGGCAAGGAACATCATTATCCAGGGCCTGAGTCGTAGCGAGTTTGACCGCATCTCTCATCTTTCGTCCGCCTTTGATATTTGGAAGACCCTCGATGCTTACCATGAGGGCACCACCCAAATAAAGACGGTGCGACAGGACCAGTTCAAGCGTGAGTACAACAAGTTCGAAATGCACGCTGGCGAGTCCTTAGATGAGTGCTTTGCGCGATTTCACAAGATCTTGAGCAACCTCCGAGCGGTCGGTCTCACATACCCCGACTCGGACAACGCTCGTCAGATGCTCGCTGCACTCGATCTTCGTGTTTGGGAGATGAAAGTGACCACCATCAAAGACACGACAGACCTCTCGACCCTGACTCTTGACGCGCTGTACTCACGCCTCAAGACTCACGAGATTGACGTTGTCTCTCGTCGGTCGAAGTCACAGTCGATGGCTTTGGTCACCGATCCCAGTTCTGCTTCTGGTCTCTCTTCTGATTCTTCTTGCGGTTTTTCCCTCGCTGCTCTCTATGACATAACTGATGATCAGTTAGAGCAGCTTGCGGATGATCAGCTGGCCCTCCTAGCCCGAAGGTTTTCACATGCCTACAAGGGTAGGAGAGACAGAAAGAGAGGAGGACCCGTGATTTGCTTCGAGTGTGGTGGCCCCAACCACATTCGGGCAAACTGCCCCAAGCTGGAGAAGGGCAAGAATGACTACGGCGGTTCGAGCAAGATCGACTACACCGACAAGAACCGCAACAAGAAGCCTCCAGCTCCGACGCCGGGAAAGAAGAAGTTCCGCAACTTCGGGAAGGCCAAGAAGCTCTTCCACCGCGTCCTCACCGCCTTCGACGACCTCGACCTCAGTGAGGTGGAGGGATGGAGCGACGACGACGGGACGGGTGACCAAGAGCCCAAGGATGGCGGCGACGACTTCTCCGGCATGTGCTTCATGGCCCTCGAGGGCGAACTCAGCGACAGCGAGCTGTACTCCGACTCGGACGAGGTATATCCCTCCTATGACCAACTTAATGAAGCTTTCCTTAAGTTAGGAGAATTTCATGCTAGATCTAGAGCTAGATGTAGTGAGTTGAAGAAGGAAGTAGAGAAACTGTCACGGGAGCTTACTTTACTTATATCTGCTCCCTCCCGTGACGACTGTGATACATGCTCTGCTTTGCTGGTTGATATGGAGAAATTAAGGACCTCGCATGATAGTGTGTCCTCCGAGCTTGATTCTATTAAGGTGGAGAATGTTAGTCTGCTTGCTGATTTAGAGTTGAGTAGGATGGCTGTTACCCTACTTACTACTGATGAGACTATTTCTCCCACCTCTTGTGAGGATAAAGACATTGCTGCTAGAGGACCTTATGCCATGCTCCTTGATCTGCCCGAGACTTGTGCAAACTGCAATAAATTAAAGATGAACCTAAAACGGGCAGATCACAAAATTGCTGAGTTGCGTGCTTCTTTACTTGAGCCCATTGATTCATGTTTGAATTGTCCTAGATTAACTGCTGAACTTGAATCTGTCTCAAAACAGTTTCAAGATATGATTGATCATGATAGGAAGTTGGCTCAGTATGCTTCTAAGGACCCTGTTAGCTCACCATGCAAAAACTGTGACAAACTAAAATCTGATTTGATTGCATTGGATGAGAAATGTGTGAAGCTAACTAAGGACTTACTAGAGAAGCAACCATCAGCTTGTATTGTTTGTGCTGAGAAGGGGGAGAAGCCCCAGGGTAAGGTGGAGACGTCAAGGAACGTGAACCAACCGGCTAGCAGTAGTACTACCCTTTCAGAGTCGGCTGTGCATGCACAAGCCATTCTTTCCTCTGCTGTTGGTTCTTCTTCTGCTCCCTTACCTTCTGCTGTCTCTTCTTCCCCCTGCTCTTCTTGCATCTCGCTCTTTCGGGAGTGTCAGTACCTTGTGAACACTCTCGAGAGATTTGTAGGCGGCAAGAAGAAGCTTAATCTTATTCTAGATCATTCCAAGATTTGCAAGTTCAATCGAGGTCTAGGGTATGATTTCTATGAGGATATGAGGAAGCATCCTCCTGCTATTCTCCGTCCCATCTTAGGAGGTGTGATCGAGGTTGAGCCCAGGTCTGATGAGGTCAAATTCAAATCAGCGGGCTTTATCCAAGGGATCTCTGACAGCAAGGTAGGTTCACCTGCTACTTCGGCCTCTCAGAAGCCGAAGTCCTCGCGTGCTACTTCCACCTCTTCGAAGGTGAGGTACCACTGCACCTTCTGTCAGAAGGATGGGCACTCGATCGAGAGATGCTTCAGACGCGCCAAGATCGCGCGTAGAGACCGTGTTGAGTCTCTTAGGGGTATTCAGGGTCAGCCCCAGATCCTGAGTGCACCTAAGACCAACACGAGGTCTAGGTTTGCTCCTGTTACGGAGTTTAGGCAGCATAGAGGACTTGGTTTTTTCGAGTTTTCTGTTTTTCGTCCTCATGCTGCCTCTGGTCATGTCTTCCGCCGTCCTGAGGGTAGATCTCGGTTTCCCCGTCGAGATAGCTACCCGCGGCGTGATCAGCGTGTTGCCGGTGTTCCGACTCGCTCTCCCGTAGCAGTCGGACTCCGCAACAGCTTCAGGTCTGCTCACAGACCTTCTGCTTCTTTGAGTCATGGAGAGCGTAGGGTAGATAGAGGTCAGTCGTGCTTGACTACTTCATCTGCTCGACGTGTTGTTCAGTATTGGGTGCCAAAATCACTCTTGATTTATCCCAGTACTGAGACTTTACTCTCTGTTTGACTCAGGTTCGCCGGGCAGGGAAGGGAAAGGTTTGGCTTGTAGACTCTGGTTGTTCTCGTCATATGACCGGAGACTCCCGTTGGTTTTCTTCCCTTGCCCGTGCTCCAGGTGATGAGACGATCACTTTCGGAGATGCTTCATCTGGGCGCGTCATCGCCAAAGGTACTGTGCGCATTAATGATTCTTTCATTTTGAAAGATGTAGCCTTGGTTAGTAAGCTGCAGTACAATTTGCTCTCAGTTTCTCAGCTTACCGATGACGGTTTCGAGGTGAGCTTTAAGAAAAATGCTTGTAAAATTCTTGATTCTTCGGGTAGTCTGGTTTACGGGATTTCTCGTTATGCGAGGATCTTTCGTGCTGATTTTTCTGAGTCTTCTGGTGATCCTCTCAGGTGTTTAGTTGCTTCTGAGTCCCGCGACCTCTCTTTCTGGCATAGGAGACTTGGTCATATTGGATTTGACCATTTGACCCGAGTTAGCGGCCACGATCTCATTCGTGGTCTGCCTAAACTCAAGATGGTCAAAGATCTTGTTTGCTCTCCATGCCGGCACGGCAAGATGGTTGCCGCTTCTCACCCTCCGGTCACAGTTACTATGACCGATGCACCGGGACAGCTGCTCCACATGGACACAGTTGGACCAGCTCGAGTGCAGTCAGCAGGAGGGAAGTGGTATGTTCTTGTTGTGGTCGATGACTTCTCGAGGTATTCTTGGGTGTTTTTCTTAGCCTCGAAGGATGAGACGTTTTCGCATTTCCGAGGTCTTTTCAGTAGGCTTTCTATTGAGCTCCCAGGTGCCTTACGAGCGATCCGCAGTGACAATGGCATGGAGTTCAAGAATTCCTACTTTGAGAGTTTCTGTGGTGAGACAGGTGTAGAGCACCAGTTCTCTTCTCCGCACGTCCCACAGCAGAATGGCGTCGTGGAGAGGAAGAACCGTACCTTGGTCGAGATGGCCAGGACGATGCTCGATGAGTACTCTACGCCTAGGAAGTTCTAGGCTGAGGCTATTGCAACCGCGTGCCATGTTTCGAATCGAGTTTTTCTTCGGGCACACTTGCATCGCACTTCTTATGAGTTGAGATACGGGCGAAAGCCCAGCGTCTCTCATTTTCGTGTGTTTGGTTGCAAGTGCTTTATTCTGAAGTCCGGGAACCTAGATAAGTTCGAGTCACGTTCTTGTGATGGGATCTTTCTAGGTTACTCGCCTTCTTCGCGGGCTTATAGGGTCTGGAACTGCGAGTCTAGCAAAATGGTAGAGACCTGTGAGGTGACCTTTGACGAGGCCAGTCCGGGGACTAGGCCTGATATCTCAGGTTCTTTAGAGCAGTCCGAGACCATCTTCGTGGATGACGAGGACGATGGAGATGAGGGTTGTCTAACCGATCCAATCCCTTATCCACCCCTTGAGGTGCCGTCTTCTACCGCACCTCCAGGTGATCAGCCCATGCCTTCTGCTTCCTCTGGAGCTAGTGGCTCTGTTCCTACCTCGTCAGCTCACGAGGTAGAGGTCACTTCTTCATCTCATCCTGGACCTCCCCGACATATCCAGAAAAGGCATCCTTCTGAGCAGATGATTGGAGACCTGTTCGAGCATGTTACTCGCTCAAAATCTGGCTTATCTCAATTCTGTCTCCACTCTGCTTTCATTGCCTCCTTTGAGCCCAAGGATATTTCTCATGCTCTTTCCGATGAGTCTTGGGTCAATGCCATGCATGAGGAGTTAGAAAATTTCGAGAGGAACAAGGTCTGGTCGCTTGTCGAGCCCCCGCGAGGTCACAATATCATTGGGACTAAGTGGGTGTTCAAGAACAAGCAGAGCGAGGATGGAGTGGTTATTCGAAACAAGGCTAGACTGGTAGCTCAGGGGTTTTCCCAGGTTGAGGGTCTAGACTTCGAGGAGACCTTTGCCCCTGTAGCTCGACTTGAGGCCATTAGAATCCTGCTTGCCTTTGCAGCTTCTAAGGGTTTCAAGCTCTACCAGATGGACGTCAAGAGTGCCTTCCTTAATGGAGTCATTGAGGAAGAAGTTTACGTCAGACAGCCTCCAGGTTTCGAGAACCCCAAATACCCACACCATGTCTTCAAGCTTTCCAAAGCGTTGTATGGACTTAAGCAGGCCCCCAGAGCTTGGTATGAGAGGCTTAAGTCCTACTTGTTGAGTCATGGCTTTGACATGGGTAAAGTAGACAAGACCTTGTTCATCCGCCGTCATGGCAATGACCTTCTGCTCGTCCAGATCTATGTCGATGACATCATCTTTGGCGGCTCTTCCCATACTCTGGTTTCACAGTTCTCGGATGTCATGAGCACCGAGTTTGAGATGAGTATGATGGGCGAGTTGACCTTCTTCCTTGGCTTCCAAATCAAGCAGACTCGGGAGGGTACATTTCCTCATCAGGGAAAGTACACTCGTGACCTCCTGAGACGCTTCGACATGAGTGATGGTAAGCCTGTGTCAACTCCCATGGCTTCTACAGCCTATCTTGACCCAGATGAGGACGGCGAGCCAGTTGATCAGAAAGAGTTCAGAAGTATGATCGGCTCCCTTCTTTACCTCACTGCCTCGAGACCAGACATACACTTCTCTGTGTGTCTGTGTGCTCGTTTTCAGGCTTCTCCTCGCGTATCTCACCACCAGGCGGTGAAGCGCATCTTTCGGTACCTTCGAGCTACCATTGACTATGGTATCTGGTACTCTTCCTCATCCTGTCTTTCCTTGAGAGCCTTTTCGGATGCAGACTTTGCTGGCTGTAGGATAGATAGGAAGAGGACTTCCGGCACCTGCCAGTTCATTGGCACTTCTCTCGTTTCCTGGTCTTCGAGGAAGTAGTCCAGTGTTGCACAGTCCACTGCAGAGGCCGAGTACGTTGCTGCTGCCAGGTGCTGCAGCCAGGTACTTTGGATGGTTTCGACCCTGCGGGACTTTGGGTTAGCCTTAGACAGTGTTCCACTCTTTTGTGATAACACGTCTGCTATCAACATTGCTAAGAACCCAGTGCAGCACTCTCGGACCAAGCATATTGATATTCGCTTCCACTTCCTTAGAGACCATGTAGAGAAAGGTGACATAGTGCTCCAGTTTGTGGAGAGTGACCACCAGTTGGCTGATATCTTCACCAAGCCTTTGGACAGTTCGAGGTTTTCAGCTCTGCGGGGAGAGCTTGGGGTGGTTTGTCCTTACGGACTGTAGTGAGGGGGAGCTTGGGCTTTACTGCTTTATTATATTAATTATGCTTCTGTCTCATTTCTGTTGCTTTGCACTTGGGTGCACTTGGGTTTAGTCCTCCTAGCATAGATTAGAGTGTTTCTCTTGTCTAGCTGCTTAGACTCCTACTCTTATCTTGTGCTTCCAGGATTAGCTGTTTCTTATCTCACTAGATTGAGCTCACTCACTTCTTGTAGGTTCTAGCGAGGGTCGGGCCATCCTCGGGTAGACAGGGTACGTGTTTGCTCTTTAGTGTGTGGTTTACGGTCAGCTAATAGTCCTGGAGTCATATGGGGTAGATGAGAGTCTGTCTGAGCCATAGTTGTCTCTATATCTTATCTATGCTTTAAGGACTGCCTGTTTGCTGTTTTCTTTGCCAGCTTCTCGAATTTAATGCTTTGGTTCAGGGGGAGTTCATTTGGGAGCTTCTGGAGCTTAATATTGACTTAACTCAACTTGAACTAAAAGTTGCATCTAATGTTGAGGGGGAACTGGTCTTTCGTGCATTTTCAGCATTCTAGTATTATAATCAATCTGCATTGAGCCTTGATTATTATCCTGTTATGACATGCTTCAGTACTTTACACCTTGCCATGACTTGTGCTTAGCTTGCTAAATTTATCATGACTTCATATGTGTAGACTAGCGTTTGCCATGATAAGTTAAGTAAAATTGATCAACTTAAATTAAACTTGTCATGCTAGCATTTGAGTTTAGTCTTTCTTGAGCTATCCTTTTATGATTCATGCCATGTCAAATGGGCTGAGTAGAGCGTTGAATCTATATTGAGCCTTAGTTTGAGCTGTTTTAGTCTCCTGATGATACATGAGTTAGTACAATGTGTTAAAAAGCAAAAAGATCTCTTTTGTGCGAAAAAAACTGATCTCACCAATTCTTTCCTATAAGACGGCTTGCCATTGCACTTGGCATGAACTTAGGGGGAGTTTTGGATGACCTAGACTATCTTCTTAAGCTTCTTGCTTGGAGTAGTCGCATAAGGCTTGAGATCTAGCACATGATAAAACAAAATGTTGGTTGACAACCACCATATTTGTGCGAAAAAAACTGATTTCACCAATTCCTTCTCATGAGACAGCTTGCCATTGCACTAGGCATGAACTCAGGGGGAGTTTTGGATGACCTAGACTATCTTCTTAAGCTTATTGCTTGGAGTAGTCGCATAAGGCTTGAGATCTAGCACATAAACAAAAAATTGGGTTGAAAACAACCATATGCTTTCAAAAGACAATGTTTAATGTGCTCAATTTGCTTAATCTACAATCAGAACCAAGTACTTTAACCAATGTTTCAATCTTGAGCTTATAGCACTCTATTTGGACTCAATGTTAGCTTCTTTGTTCCGCTTAGCTTATTGACATGGCCTGCATCATCCTTGGATGTCTCTAGCTAGACTTTACTCATTGATGACGTGACTTGCTCACAAAATGCACTACATTTCAGATTATCATCTATGTGCTCTAGCTGGTTTATATATATGTTGTCATGATCTAGATAGCGTTTTATTGAGTTATGGCTTGGTGTATTACATTATGGTCATTATGGATAATTCTCATGGCTCTAAATGCTTAAATAAACAAACTTCAGCCATATTCATCCATTGACATGTCATATTCTCCCTATTGCATCTTGATGTGTTTATTGCCAAAAGGGGGAGAATAGAGAAGAAAAAGTCTGTTGGGATCATTTTAGAGCTTTGGAGATCAATTTGCTCTTTCAGTTGTTGCTCTAGTGGTTCCTTCTATCGACATGGTCATAAGCTTCATTCCCTTCTTTGGATCATGTTGGATTCTTCAAACTCAAACTCAACTTCGTGCTTTTTCTGAGTTTGTCAATATACTCATCAAGGGGGAGATTGAGAGACCATGTGGTCTAAATCCCGTGTTGGTGATGAGTAATTGACTCGTGGTTTGGTTAGAGTGAGTTTAGTTTGAGTGATTCGTGCCTTTTTGACATTTGGCGAGCTCGGGTCGTGACTAGACAAATTTGACGCGTGGGCGTCGTCCCGGTTGGCCACGTGGGTCATTTCTCGCTTGAGTAGGATTTGTAGGTGCTAACCATGTTTACATGTTTTGTACCGTGCTATGCGATGTGTTTCTTGTCTGTGTTGGCTGCAGGACATCGAGACGGAGTCGTGGTGAGACACGGAGGACCGGACTAGGCGCAGGTGGCGTTGAGGTCAGAACGGTCGGGATGTGTCGAAGACGACGTGGACTCGAGGTGGAGTCGTGGCGAGGCACGGTGGACCGGACTAGGCGCAGGTGGCGCTGAGGTCAGAACGGTCGAGGTGTACCGAAGACGGCGAAACTGCGTGGCTTGCAGGGCAAGGAATGAGGAAGCTTCCTGGAAGGTGCGCGAGGGGCGTTTCGGTAAAAACGCAAAGCTGCACTAAAGGAAGTGGATTATGGGTAAAGCTCAAAAGCTAAATGGGTAAAGCACTTGGTGAACCCATTAGTGGAGGGTATAAATAGAGAGGGAGATGGTGTGCTGAAATTTGAGAGAGTGGGTATAAAAGTTAGGGTTCCATTTGGGTCTCTCCATGTGTGTGTGTTCCTCCCAAGAAGCATGTGTAGCTCTTGGTGTTCTTGAGGATTGAGAGGGAGAGGATGGATTGAGAGTTTTGTAATCATCCCTCTATATGTAATCGGGGTATCGTGACTCCTCTTTTGATTTGGTTTGAAAGGTTGAAGTTTAATTCCCAGATTGTGCTCTCTGTTGGTATTTTCTTGTTTGTTCCTCTGATTTTTGGCATCAAGTGTATGTGTTCTACATGGCATACTCTTGGCCGAATGAATCATTTATTTGAGGAATAGACTGCAATGTTCTCTCGGATGGGTGCATAGTCCAATCCTTCTTTTTCTTTTCATTTGCATCCACAACCTCTTTGCTGCATTCTCTTCTTGGTCAATTAATGTCCTTGTACTTGCTGTTGGGAGTCAAGTCATAATTTGGCCAGCACTTTGAGTTCACCCGAATACTTCTGTCCATTCAAGAATTCGGCCATGCAGCTCTTTACTTTTTCTTTTCTGTTTTGCGCAGAGTGTTGGTTCTCTGGTTTTTGACCAAAGAGCAAATTCTTGTGTGCTTTTGCTTCTTTGCGTTCAGCTCATTTTTGTGTTCGGTTGCTTCTACTTTTTGTGCGGCAAAGTGAGCTGTTTCTTCTTTTTGACTGCAGCCGAACCCCTCATTTAATCCGGCCAAATTTCTGCAGTCTACTCTTTTGGGAGTCTTTTGGTTCTCTGTTTTTCTTGGGTCAGTTTAGTTCATTTTACAGTAAGCGAATCTGTTCAACTTCATAGCTTTCATAGTTATCGGAGTTGAGATGTTTATGGATACTTTTTGGGGGCGATTTTAAAAGTCGACATTCACCCCCCCTCTGTCGCCGTTTCCGGTCCTACACTTCTAAATATTAGATTATGGATGCTATCTCATAACCAACATATAACCCAGTCTTTCAAAGAGGACCCATTGCGGTACGCTGTGGAGAGGGTATAGGTACATAAACCTTGCATCCAAATCTTCGGAGATGAGAAATTTTCGTTACTGACCCTTGCGCTAGTTGCATAGGTGAATGGATGTTGTAGACTGACGGTCAAAAGTTGATGAGAGTTGCTGCGTGCATGACTGCGTGTCCTCAACATATAGCTGGTAAATTACAATTCTACAAAACCGGCTAGGCAATAAATTTAATTGTCTTGATTAATGCCTCTTCTAGTCCATTCTGGGTGTTGATATACGGTACAGAATGTCAACTGCAATTCCCATTGCCATGCAATAATCATCAAATGCCTTTGAAGTAAATTCTCCAGCGTTGTCCATTTTGATGGACTTTATGTGATGATTAGGGAAAATATTTCTAATGCAAATTATCTGCGAGATCAGCTTTGCGAAAGTATGGTTTCTCGTAGACAATAAATATACATGCGACCATTTCGAGGAAGCATCGATGGGCACCATGAAATATGCGCTCCAAGAAAGCAGGAACTCCATCCTTTACTTTCAGAGTAGAAGGTCTAGTAATTAATTTTCCGGTGGCACATACGGGGCACACAAAATCTTCGTGATTCAGGAAATTCTTTACATTAATATTATATCCCTATGAATTGTTAATTATATTTCTCATTGTTGTAGGGGTGGCCCCCACCTAAGCCCATCCGGCCTGCTAAAGGGTTGTAAAGCCCAAAATAGAATGTGTGTAATGACATAAATGCCCCTACGGGGGCACACGGATATAAGGGCATAATTGTAAAATACTTCTCATGGAAATATATATGCCCGCCCCTGACATAGGGAAGGGGGGCAAGCATTGTTCATCCGTCATCTCCACTGCTACACTCTCACTTTACTATTTGGTTAGTAGCCACAACACTCATCATCCTAAAACCTGGACAGCCTAATCTGTCATACCAGAGACAGAAGAGTTCAGAGCTTCTAAATATTGTTTTCAGGGTAGTATAGGCTATAGGTGTCTTGATATTAGTGTAGTATAACCCAGTTTCTAATGAAGAAAGTTTTTCTAATACCCTTTTTCCATTTGCTTCATGCTTCATAATGAGCAGGTATTCCTTACTATACTCTTCTTCAGTCTCGACATGGAAACTATTAGCGTGAATATCCTTGAAACCTAGGATAACCAAAGTTGTGCCCATTAGGAGTATAATTGTGGCTCTTCCTGAACCTATTATACAAGCATCGCTACCGGTGATTGTTGTAAGGTTGACATCATTCTTACTAATCGACTAAAAGAATTTTGTCTCTCTTAAGATAGTATTCATTGTGCCGCTGTCGGCTAAGCATACTTCCTTCATAGGGCGCCACACGTGTTCTAATATAAAGTATTTTGTTAATATGTAGTAGAAGGCAATCAACTTATAAATAAAATACTTCAATATCAGAACATATCATGCTATTATAAATTGAATAAATGAATGAATTATTAAATATCATCCAACCATTATGAGAAAATAAAATTGTTTGAGTACCATCCATGCAAAGATCCAACTTATTCCTTCCACACCTAAAGTAATTGATAATTAAAGTCTAAATGCATTCTGTGCATTAGACTAAATCTGCTAAGAAGTCAAAGACTTCGGCTGCTATCTTCTCGAGAGTGATATGCTCTTCTAGAGAAATCATGTAAACGGCAGCTGCAATGTCAAAAGGGGTGCTGCTGCCGGAATTGTTTCAACCTCCATCAGTGCAGTCAGCTGCTCAGAACTCTCCCCCTCAACAGAAGCAAAGTGGGTTTCATGCTACCCTTTACCATCCTTTTTTTCTGAGCTTGGATGGCATCGATGACATGTTGCAGCTCTTTATAGATCCGCGACCAGTACCCGCACTTGCACATTTGTAGCAGGATTGGTCTTGCTGACCATAGGGCTTACCGTCCCGCTTTGGCTTGCTTACCTTTTTCTCATGTGGAGCATCTAACTTGGCTTTTTGGGTTGCGGCCTTACCCTTCTTTCCCCTTTTCTTTATTATGGGTTTTCGCACCTTGTAGCTCCCATCGTTGGCTTCACGGCTAGCGGAACTCCTAGGTCGCTATGTGACATAGTTCTTGCGGAGAACTTCATCCTGAGCCTCTGTAACTTGCATCATATCAATCGATTCAGCATACTCCTTGTAACCATCTTAACGATAATTGTATGCAGACTGCACTGCATTGGGGTGGAAAGTGAATAGGGTCTTCTCAATCTTCTACTCATCTGTGATCTGCTTGCCACAAAGTTGAAGATTGGTACAAATTTTGTGCAGAGCAGAATTGTACTCTTCGACCATTTTGAAGTCGGCAAACCTCAGTCGGATCCTCTCTTGCTCTGCCTGAGGAAGGATGGTGTACTTTAGCCTCTTGAACCGCTTCTTGAGTGCAGTTCATAATGCTAGCATGCTCTTCTCTGCCATGTACTCAATCTTGAGAGTGAGACAAAGGTGGTGCCTGAGTAAGTGAAGTGCCTGATCATTTTTCTCAGGGGTGGGTTTGGCATCCTATGGTGCACCAATCCCAATGGCAACGCAGAGCTTCTTGGCTCCAAGTACTATCTTGACATCGAAAGCCTAAGTCGAGTAGTTTTGGCCATGCTAGGCTAGCTTCTCGAACTCCCGGTTCGTGATGCCAGTCATCTACATATGCATGAAAAGAATATATAGTTTACTACCGGTAAACATGCATAGATTTACTGTAGGTAAAGTGGACAAAGGTACAAAAGATTCTCATAATGTTCCAGAATGTTCTGTGCTTTTACTATTGTAGGATCGGAAATGGCAACAGAGAGGGGGGTGAATGGTGCCTTTAAAAAAATCACCCTTAAGTATCCGCAAAATCTTCTTCTCCGATAGCTGTGGCAGCTATGAAGGCAGAAAAGATTCGCTCACTGGTAATCGAAATCAATTAGGAGAAATGACAAAAATACTCACATGAGAGGCCAAACAAGACCAACATGAACTCCTGCGAAGAGCAAACTGAAAATGGACTTTAATGAGGGAACAAAAAGAACAAACAGACCGGAGACAGATTTAGCAAAGAAACTGAAAAGACCAGAGTTTCAGACTTGGCCAAGAACTACAAAGCTTAGACGCAGAACTGAGGCAAACTTCAGTTGAAAAGCTGAGAAGAGAACGGTGATTGACACGACAATGGACTGCACAGAGACTACTCAGGAAGAGAACATACAGAATGAAGGTGCAGAATTGGCAATAAGTAGTCAGGGCTGGAAACACAGCCGACAACAGAACTGCAACAGCATTAGGCTTGCAAAAATTGAGCTTCCGAGAAACAAACAGACGAAAACAAGTGGCAGATCACTGGCCGAGACCAAGTACTGAAAACAGCAGCCGGTTTGACTGCAGTTGGTCGATCGGTCAAACCGCAGCAACAGGGTCGGTCTGACCGACAAAATAGCTCCGGTCTAACTACAGTTGGGGTTTGGGTCAGACCGGGTCATGGACAGCTTCACAAATGCAGAAAAGTGCAGCTGACTGAAAGAAATGCAGAGAACAGACCGGTCAACAAACAACTGAGAAACTGAACTGGATTAGGCCAAAAGAAACTGCAGACTTTTGACTGAAATCTGGACAGACCGAAAAACTCAAAACCGAAAACAACAGAAGACAAATTGAGAGCGCTCAGCACAGTAAAAACAGCACAAAAGAGAGGCAAAAAAATTGCTGATCATATGCTTTTCTTCTCGGGCCAAAGAAAGAGGGATTTTAAGCTAAACTTCAGGAAAAGATCAAGAGCAGTTCGGCAAAGAAATCGACAGAGCAGGTAGCATGCAGTTTGTTGAAATTCAGAGCCGAAAACAGACTGAAGCATAAACCAGATTTGCCGAACATGAAAAGCTCAGTGATTACCGGTTTTGTCAAGACAAATACTGAGCAGGAGACTGCAAACAAAAAGTAACTCGGCTGAGACAGACACAATCTAAACAAGAGGATGTAGTCTACCGTTAGAACTGAAAAGCTGAAAGATGAACAGAGAATAGGATCTAGATCAAAGAGCTTGTGAACCCTCAATTTTGTGAACATGGAACTCATGAAAATAACAGGGAAATAGACTCAAAAGGAAGATTCACAAGCCTAGAGCAAACGATTCGCCGAGAAAGATAGAGAGCACAAATCCTCTGCTCACACAAATAGTGAAACCCTAGAAACAGAGCATGGCTCCAGCGTGCTAGATTCTTGAAATGAAACCGCAGTTTGAATCTTTGCTCTCAGGAATGACTTCACAACAAGAAAACACAAGCCAAGAGCAATCAATTCATCAAGATAACAAGAAATTACTGATCCTCTTCTCACTGCAGCAGAAAAACCTAGAAATGTTGAAAACTTGAGAATCCCTTATCTTCTGAGCAAGAAACTTCAATTCTCAACAAGAAATGGCCTCACACTTGGGAAACACAAACCAAAGCAACCCTTTTTACTGAGACACAAAAGAATCATGAGTGCACTGGCTTCAAACCCTAGAGAGACAAGAACAGAGGAAATGAGGCGCAAGAGAGAAATAAAGAAACATACTTTGATTCTGTGTTTTGCTCTCAGGGATGAACTGGCCAAAGGGGCTGGAGGTTGTATCCCACCATAGAGCAAGAACAACAACAATCTTACCAAGCTTTCAACTCAGAGTCCAGGAAACAGCAGCAGCAAGAACTTGAGCAAACAAAATAGGCATGACAAAGAGATAAGAAAACAAAGCATTTCATCAACTGAGCTCCTCATATTGATTCATGGAGAGGAATTATTACATAGGGTTCATCTCACAGCCATCTCACTACAGACCCATACGCAATTGAAAATCAGGAAGTGTCTACCACCTCACTACATGCTTGCCCACTGAGATGAACACACACACACTGAGCTCCCCACTTAACCACTAGGCTCACACACACTTCCTTCAACCACTACATGAGCTCACATTCTTTTCCAGAAGGCAACACCCCTGCCTACTCTTATCACACAGCACTCACATCCTCAAGTGGCAAAACAAGAAGTGTCAGCACACCCACTGGCTCTCAGTCTCAACACAAGAGGAAAAAAGTCAAAGGGCTCCACTACCCAACAGCACAACCAAATTTTAGAGGGAAACAAGCACACCACTCCAAACTCTACTACTGAGTCTTCAACCCATCAGCTACAGCCGAACCCACTTCCTCAGGCCTGAGTCAATTCTCCAAATTGCCCCTCAAGCACCTTCCCGGAAGCTTCTTGTCCTCGCACGACCGCACCTTGCATCCTAACCGTCTGGACCTCAGCTCCTCCCTGAGCCTAGTCCCGGTCCGCTCCGCTACACATGACCGCACCCGACATCCTGACCGTCTAGACCTCAGCTCCTCCCTGAGCCTAGTCCTGGTCCTCCTCGCCGTTGCCCGTCGTGTCCACCTCCGGTAGCTCCAGCTCCAGTTCCTCGTCTCCTGGCTTGCAACCACCTCAGTAGCCTCGATCATCTTCGACATCCCCGACCGTCTGGACCTCAACACCTCCTGTGCCTAGTCCCGGTCCTCCCACGCCTCACCATGACCTAGCTCCGAAGTCCTACAGCCACACAGAAAAGCAAACTATCACATAGCACCGCTCGAAACAGTATAATCATACTCAAACACGAAAAAGCTTGAACAACCGATCAAGAAAAGGAACAAGCGTCCTAAGCACGTCCAACCGCGTTCGACCAAATCCAACCGAACTGGACTGCGCCATGCACCGACTTGGCGCAAACCAACCAAATCAAACTCAAACTTTTTGGAACACGAGTCAATTACTTATCACAAACATGGGGACACCTCCACATGGTCTCTCAACTATAAACTTTACTGTTAATTTCAGTGATTAAAGGCAATTTCAATAATTACGATTAGTCAAAATAGTAAATAAATACAAAAACATAGAAAATGATTAAAGGCAATTTCAATAATTACGATTAGTCAAAATAGTAAATAAATACAAAAACATAGAAAACAATAATGGCAATGCTAAACATGCTTCAAATGCCAAAAATGATTCAAAATTTGAATTCCCGAGGCCCTTTTATGCTGGAATATAAATTTTAGTGAATTCTGCAATTTCTGAGGGCTTATACGCAAATTTTCAATTCTGAGAAAACTTTTTGTGTATTTTCCTGATTTCTCGGGGTCCTTTATGCAAAATTCAGGACCTGTCTAAAAGTTCTGAGGACCCTTCCATCATTTCCAGAATTTGGGAGGCCTTTTTGCAAAATTACCGGCACCGGGCCGATCTCCCTTTTTTTTCTAGTTCTTTGGGCCACTTTCGGCCCAGTTTTTGCCCAGCAACCCAATTGGCCATATGGCCTATTACCACTCACGGCCTAGGGTTTTTAACCCTAGCTTGTGTTCCCCGGTGGCGACGGCTGCAAATGCGATGGCAGTGGCGGGCACTTCGAGGGCAGTTGGTTGCAGCCGAGCACAAGGCTCCCTGAGCGCCGGCGGGACTCGGCCCTTCCAAGCGCCGACAGCCCTTTCAAGCGCCGATGGTGGTGAATTCGGTCCCCCGAGTAGCCGTTGTGCAGCGGTGAACCCGAGCGGTGGCGGGCGTCGAGAAGAGCGGCATGGCGTGTGGCGGCCCATCGGTTGCTGGTGGGTGGTCGGCCGAGCGGGATGCGACCGAGCGCAGAACAGCAAGACACGCGCCGGCGAGCACAATCTCCGAGTGGCAGTGGCACCTGAGTGGCGACCGGCTGGGAACGTGCAGGCGACCGGCCTCGGCGACGCATGCGGGCACTCGGGAGCTGGTGGCGTGCGGGCCAGTGGCGGCTTCGGGTCGGCATGCGTGGGGAGGCCAGCGGCCGGCTTCGAGCTAGCACGTGTGGGGAGGCCAGCGGCCGGCGGCGGCCTCGGACTAGCGCGCATGGGGAGGCCGGCGGCTGGCAGTGGCTTCGGGGCGTGGCGGATTTGGTGATCCCATCAGCGGCTTCATCCGTTGCATCGGGCGGTGAGCGACTCGTGGGGAGGCCGATGGCCGGCAGTGGCTTCGCGCGGCGCTCACGCGTGGTGGCGGCCCGTGTGGGGCAGCAGCACATAGGGAGGCCCGGTGGCCGGCGGCAGCTTCGAGCCAACGCGGCGGAGTGTGGAGAGGCCGGTGGCAGCTTCGAGCCAACACGATGGCGCATGGAGAGGCCGGTGCAGGCTTCGGGCCAACGCGGCGGCGCGTGCAACGGCCGTACGGGGCCGGCCGTGTAAGATTTTTTCTTTTTTTCAATCTACAATGCAATCAACATCTACTCTTTCATGTAATCTACAGATCGACATTGTGCTAGCGACTTCAAGTTTGCTCGCAGTAGTTTAGAGCGGATTTGCACCGTAGAAAATAATCTAGAAAGTGAAATCTGCAAAATCTAAAATCATCTAGATGTAGACAATTCAATTTAGTAATGCTTCGATGATTACCTTTCAATTCACCGGAGCGATTCGTGCTGATAACGTGTTGAGGAACCGTCGCTGGTGAGCCAAGTCCGATCGATTTCTCTGCTATGCAAAAGACAGATCAATCATAGAAGACGCAAATAGTAGATTGAAACACAGAGATATGGGGGAGAACTCTTGGTCTTTTTTATTACTTTTTTCATATGTGTACAAGATAACCAATAGTACTCCTTATTTATAACCTAATAGTGAGGTATCCACCATGGACCAAGACTTTAAGCTCAACCCAGATTTCCTAACGAGTAGAAAACAGTTGTGTGGCCAATTAGGTCTCGTGAATTGTGTAGCACACGTATGTGCATACTTTGTCCTCATCTATTTGGCGCTTCCGAGAGAAAGCCTCGTCTTTAGGTTTTGCTCGGTTGGGCTGAAAAATAATGGTTTATGGCTGAAATTACACTGTAGCTGAAGGTGACTTATTTGGCGTAATTAAACTTAAAAAAATATAAAAATATAATAAATATATTAGCTCATCACGGACAATGCAAATAAATATGGGAAAAAAGAACGAGCAAAAAAGCTCAAAAAGTCAAAAGTTAAAAAAACAAAATTTATGAATAGTGAAAAATAAGCCAGAAGTCATAAGCTCAAGCTGAAATAAGTGGGGGTTTTACTTGCATGTACGTCGCCTTCTACATGTCGAACGCTTACGCATGCTTGTTGTTCCCTTGTTAATTCCAACCCTTGCTTCTCCCTTTTCTTTTTGGCAACTCTACAACAAGCGAACAAAGACCTAGCTCGGACAGCGCAGTCTACGATTGTGCTCTGCCCAGTGTCCACTACCGTTCCGTAGCAAGAGAGAAAAAAACAGAATGCAAAAAACAAGGGATTTCTTGATTCCTGCCTGTCGGCAGAGTTCTTGAGCTGTAAGAAAAGTCTGACGTATTGGCCCAGAGCGGTTGCCCTCATTATCATTTTGGATACAGTAACCACTGATGAACGAATGAGATCGTTAATGCATATTTGAAATGGTGCAAATTCAGCATAGCATCACAATTCAGTACAGAATACGTCGAGACTTGCATCATTCATTCTGAAGGGAAGCGGACGACAGCATCAATACTAGAACAATGGTTGAAACAAATTTGGTGACATCTACTAAAAAACTCCTCTAGTAACTTACATCTTACGCAGCAAAGCGATAGCAAGGTGACAAATTACTCAAATCACTCGCAGACTCATTTCTCTGTCACAACACAATCCTTTTTTGAACAATTTTACAACACAATCCTAACAACTAGAATACTAGCGAGATACCGGTAGTTTGACATAGCTCACCGCGGAGAACTGATTGTTTCTCGCGGAGAACTCCTTCAGTCCGATAGCAGTTCGCGGTACGGTGGCCGAAAACCTGCTGTTCCCTATGCTAATCCATTCCATGCTAGCGGGCAGCTCGGTGGGCAGAGTTTGGAATTTTTGATGAATTTAGAAATTTGAATAGGCTCAAACGGAGTTAAAATGAAGGAGAACGGGCTCTCCGAAGTTTAATTTCAGAGAAAAAGGAAAAACTGAATTTTTGGAATTATTTTCCTAAAGGAAAATATGAAATATGACGTCAGCGAGGAATTTAATTTCGGCCGAAATAATTTTCTAAAGGAAAAGGGGTTTCACTGCGCCAGCATTGCGTCAACAATGGGAGAGGCCCACTGACGTGGGGCCCTGGTCCATAGACCAGGTCCACGGGCGGGTGAATCGGCTGACGTGGCACGGAGGTTGAACCGCGCGCGCATGGCGCTGACGGGGCACAAACGAGGCGAGGTGGCGCGGGCGTGGCGCCATGTCAGCCACCACGCGAACACGTGGTGCTGACGTGGATGGGCCGGCGGGGAGGTGTTCGGGGTGGCGGGCTCGCCGGCGCATGGCGGCGCGGTTGCCGGCGGCGAGGGCAGCAACGGAGAGAGGGGAGTGAGGGGATCACGCGGAGGGGTGTGGCGGTTACCGAGGGCGGCCGGGAGGCGGTCAGCAACGGCGAGGGGCGGCGGCGGCTCGGGTTCCACGGTGCGGCGGCGCTCCAGCGACGCTCGAGACCGGGGAAGGGGTGGAGGAGCTGCGCTCAGCGGCGGGGAAGCTCGGGGTGGCCTCAGCGGGGCTCGGGCGGCGCTCCTTCGCCGGCAATTGCTCGCCGAAGGGAGGTGGTGGCGCTCGGAGATGGGGCGCACGGTGCGGCGGAGGTGGAGCGGATCGGGCCCGACCACGTGTCGGCCCGAGAGGGAGGCGGGGTGGAGCGCGGCGGCGACGTGGGCGGATCTGGGCCGTCCACGCGTCGCCCGCGGGGAGGGGCTGGGTTTTGGGATTTTTTATTTTTCTTTTTGATTTTCAGAAAACTCCAGAAATTCATTTAGCCTCAGAAAAATATGAAAATACCTCCAAAAATTTCAGGAAAATTCACAGAAGCTCCTGATGACATTTTGGACTTACTAAAAATACTTCCAACTAATGTTGGTGTTTAATTTTCATACTTAAAATACTTTTTAATTTCAAAAATAGATTTAAAACTCTAGAAAACTCAGAAAACTCAAATAAAAGCCAAATAAATCCAAATAATTAATTTGAATTAGAATTTTTATAGAAAATCAAAATATCATTTTATTTAACAATTATTTATAGGTTTTCACTTAAAATACTTTTTAAATCCAGCTTTTTCAAAAAAAATAGAAATTCAGGGCAAATGAAACTCAAATAATTTAAAATAATTAATTTGAAATTAAATTTTTCAGAAAGCGAATTTTTGGGATGTTACATCGTTGTTCTGATACGCGGGTGAGCTTGTCAAATGACCATATCTTATCCGGGAACTCCGTGGTAGAGTTGTTGTTGTTAGTGATATATCTTAGAGACGCTAATAAAGACAATTGTCTTTTGAATGATATATTGTTTTGTTCATTAAATAAATATCTTTTATATTGATCAATAAATATATGACTTGTTTGTGGAACTCTTTATTCATTTTTAATGTTATTCTGAACTAACCCTGATCTTATGTCATTGTGCGACGTAATTATGCTTTATAGACTAGCATATGTATTGAGATAATTATGTTTTATAGATCAGCATATGTATTGATTGATAATCATATTTCAAAGATCATAGATATAAGGATATCAAATCAATAATATAGACATATGTTAGAAAACATGGTGTCGGATTGACCTGCCATGAAACACTACAGAAATTATTATATTAATAAATATCATGAGTTTATCTCATGCATAGTGTATGAAAGATCCTTAAGCCTGAGATCTTTATAGTTTCTACATACGTAATAGTTCACTTAAGGGTTACCAAACACTACTTCGTAAATAGGTAGTCATAAAGATAGCTTTCGGATTTACTATGAAATATACGGAGGAATGCGAGCGATCAAAATAGAATTTGCCACTCCCATATAATAGGAGAGATATCTCTGGGCTTCTCAGTATGATTGGATTAAGAAAATGCATGGCTATACTAAATGTGGTTGAAGAGTCAATCATAAACTAGTAATCCAGTACAATTCGAGTAAAGGATCAAGTTATCATAGGATGGCACGCTTCTCGCCTTAAGTTCGACCTGGTATCGTGAGACAAAAAGATCAATATATAAGTATTATATAGATTCATCCAATATGATTTTTATGTATATTTGGGAGCCGTTTTGTATTGCTAGGGATAGCTACCGACTTATGGACCGAAAAAAGAGTTTTCAACCTATGATCGAATAAATATAAACCTACAGGGTCATACGCTTAACGGGTTAAAACGATAAAGGTCTAGATGATAGACTCCGAGTGGGATATGCTCTTTACTTGTATTGGATCCAGTCGAAAGCTCTCCGAGTGGGATACGATCTCTACTCGTATTGGATAAAGATCTAGTCAGAGGCTTTCTGAGTTAGATATGATATCTAATTGTATCGGATAAGGATCTAATTAAAGACTATATATTAAGTGATGTGTGGGGTTGAGGGAGGTATCCCGAGACACACTGTCGTGTGTGCTGGTGTTAGCACACTGATGCACGACATTCCAACCTTGGACGTATGGATTTCGCTAGAGACGCTGTTATGACTACAACACTGATCGAAACAATCGCATGAGGAAATGGTTGACTAGATGATGATCGACTACTTCTACTACACCGACGCGCACTACGTTAAATCTGCCGCTTCAACTCTACATTCGATGCACTGCACGTCTAATTGTAACAATCTATGATCTCTAACTCGTATGGCTTTCTGATTTACGCAGTAAATAATTTTAATTTGTGTTAGTATAGCATACTCATATTCTAACAGTTGTTGTCCGCCATGATGTTGTTCAGCATGTCGCAGTCACCACGGTTCGCCAGGAACACACCGGAGAAGCTGTTGTTGAACACCACAATGTTAAATAGCATCTTGTTGAAGCTCAGGGTATCCGAGAACTCACCGGAGAGGTGGTCGTTGGCTACTTCTATGTTTTTCAAGTGCTTCCCGAGCTCCGGCGGGAAGGGGAGGGGGGCGCAGAGAGCCTATTATTGAACAGTCGGACACTGGCGAGGTTTGGGAGCAAACCGACACTCACCGAGATTGGCCTGGTGATGTTGGTGAAGCACAAGAACAGCAAAGTCAAGTTCTTCACGTGTCGATGGTTTCCGGTATTGGTCCCGTCAGCTTGTTCATGGACAGGTCAACCTGGAGCATGCTGACGGTGGTGACGTCCTGCCTGATCCCGCCCGTGATGTTGTTGGCGAAGAGGTATAGGTAGTTGAGCTTCTGAAGCTTCCATACCCATGCGGGGATTTCCCCCTGCAGCATGTTCTCTGCCACGTCCAGCAGCGTGAGCTCCGTGAGCGTCGGCAGGCTATCAGGGATCTTATCGGTCATGTTCATCCCGACATCCATAGGTAGCCATTCAATTTGTTTTCTTGTTAAGTGCTGTGATTTCTAGCTTTTGACAGAAATGGCCCTTTAGTGAGTGTTTGTTTTTCTTACGTATTCAATTAAAGAAAAATAGGGAAAAAAATTAAAAGCATCATTACATCTCCACGGATAATAAAAAGGAAAAAGAAAAAATCGTGTTAAGAGGTCAATATATTCCAAACGGTTTTTTGCATCTAGAAGCTAGAAACTATAAGCCATCATTATTTAGAACGGAGCCTAAAGTGATGAGTGAGAGATCTAAAGTGGTCAAATGCCCGGTTCTTTTTGGCTTTTTTGTGGCTATTTGGTTTCGACTTCTCCAACGGAGCGGCTCCTTTTCAAAGTCACTTCTCTAAACGGCTTTTCGTGTCTAAAACTGTGTTTACCATCCATGTCAGTGTTTCCACCGTCTATTGCTGTCTCAAGAAGTATAGACAAAAATATTAGACATAACCAAAAACGATTAACCATAGCTCAAAATAACATGCCTAAAGTCATGGACGATAAGATTTGCCCGATTGCGACTAGTTTGGTGTGGTGCAAGTCTGCAAGATACTGGGATGGAACAATGTGTCACTGAGAACTAATTTGTCCTTTCTGACCCGATTTGTTAGCGAGATTAGCAGCTAGTAACACACAACCATAATCTGTTGAACACTGAACTAGTATAAGATAGTTATTTAGAATATTTTGTTTTGTATTTGCTCAGCCAGTTACGGCACACACAAGGATAGTGATTATGGTGTGAATTAGTTTTGTTGTTACCCTTATCCAAATGTTCTAGATTCTGTTCTATTGAAAGTTATGTATGCTGTTACGAGAGACTATTTACGAGGTGTATCATATGTTTGTGATGAATAATTGATAGTTTGGTTGAGTTGAATTTAAATTTTATAAAAATTTCAAAAAAAATCAGATTTCATATTGTGTTATTAGAGCTTAGACGGTCTGATCGCAATGGGGCGACGGTCTAACCGCCATGGGGATTACGGTCTGACCGAAAGAAGGTCAGCAATCTGCCCACTATGGGACAAGCGGTCAGATCGGCCATGGACCTTTTAGGAAATTGGACACCAAACTTTTGTGTAGGCTTATTTAGGGATGAGTTTGTACTTGGTGCCACTGGAATTAGAAACTGGAGCTAAAACTAGATAGAGTTTTATAGAAATTCTAGAGAGAGTGTTCTGGTAAAGTTAGGCGATTTGACTTGGCAGTTTGACCTACATGGAGTGGGTGGTCAAACCAGCCCCAGCATTCTATCTGGCCTTGCAATGTTAGTCAAATCGGACGTGGCGATTTGGGATGATCAAGGTGAATTGAGCTGAATTGGTTTGAGTTTGACTAATGGCTTTGGGACCACAAGGATTTTTATTACATTACATGATGTGTGGTTTTGACTAACGTGAGTCAAGTACTTGAAACTTATACTTGATATGGTTGTTTGGTCTTTGGATGTACATATGGCATGTGAAGATACTTTGAGAAGAAGATGAAGATGGAGTCAAGGGAAAGTGCGTGGAAGCTTCGTTAAGGGTGTTTTGGAAAAATGCCCTATTGTAGGGGTGACCCAACTCCCCATGACTGGGCTTTGCAACTGGCTCAATATATAATAGGCCCAATAATATAGAGGAATGTAACAATGTAACCCTACGTTTTGTAATTATTAAGAGGTAGGATGGGAATTTTCATCCTACCTCACTCATCTCTACCCCTCTATAATACACCAAAATTTTCTTTACTAAATTCACCCCCTCAACCACCCCCACAGTCATGCCTAATCTAAGTCCACCCAGATTTGTGTACCAAAGTAATCCAACTTCATACAAATGAATGGCCTGGATCTCTCCTCAAGCCTTCTTCTCTTACTCATTGAAGATCCTAAGGCCAAAATCATCCGGATCATGCACATCATTAACCCAGAACCCCACCCCGCGCCCACGCACACGCCAAAGCCCTAGCCACCGCCTGGAATCAGAGGTAGCCCGGTCTTTCTTCTTTCTTTGGCCTCCTACTGCTTCTCTCCTCCCCTCCCATATTACCTTCTCCATCTTCGGCCGCCAGCAAGCGCCGGGCCACAGCTCGCCGGCGCACCACCCGTATTTCTCCATCTGGCCGCCGTTTCTCCTCCGCCACCTTCTCTACCTTCTGCTCTTGCGCCATCAGTCCTCCTCTCCGGCCACACCTCCACCGTGTCGCCCCTTGCTTCCCGGTCCAGATCGGCGCCGGCACCCACTTCACCATTCGGCCGCCGTTTCTCCACATCCGCCGCCGCCCTCTACACCGGCCGCCTCCCTTCTCCTCCTTGCCATCTACTCCGACTGCCGACGCCCCTCATCTCCTCCCCACGTCTCTCCCCCGCAAGCAAAGCTCCACCTCCCCACGTCTCTCCCTCCCCCAATCCCTCCTCCTCCGACGATCCTCCATAACATTCTCCCGCGGCACCACCGACCCTAGCCTCGCGCCTCCCTGCGGACCGAATCTAGGGTTTCCCGCCGCCGGATCACGCTGCGGAGGCTGCTCCGATGCTGCCGTGCGCGAGGTCATTGCTGCGAAGGAGGGGGCTAGGCCTCCTGCGGGGATGCGCGGAGGGCGAGTGCGGCAGGGGGAGGCGCTCGCCAATGCCAGGCGCGTTGCCACGCTGGCCGGGGGCTGGCGGTCGGGCGCGCAGACGAGGTGCTTCCTCGGGTGCGGCGACGGGGAGGAGGGGAGCGTGCTCTCTAAGGTCTACGAGGAGAGGCGCGTGATGGGGTATGACCGATTGGACCCGTTGTTTTTTTTCTGTGATTGTTTTTTGAAATGGAAATGGTTGGTGAGTCCATCTTGATTTGGTTGGAGTTCTTGATCTGTTCGCTGCCTGTTTGGTTCTATTCCTTCACCCAAGAACGGATTTTTTTATGACGCCAGGGCCGTCTGGTACGAGTTCATAATCTTTCCCGGTCCGATTCGTGTATCAAGAATGGATTCTGATGTGGCCCAGCCTATTTTTGATTCGATTTCTCGACCTATTCCTGGTTTTCTATTGTCTGTCCTTCGTCGAGATTGGGTGTCGTATGTCTGACGAAGTACAATTTTGTGAAGTTCTCATCTGTGTTCTTTTGTCTACGTTTTGGTGAGCTTTAGGTCGATTTCGTGTGAAACTTATCCAGTGCAAGTGCCATCGTATTCTTATTTCTCTTCGGAAATGGCCAGGTGCTGCAGTCCCGGCGGGAAAGCAGAAGGCTGCCGCCGCCGTCGGCCGACCTTATGCAAGAAACCGGAAAGCCCTCGGTGATATCGGCAACCTTGTGAATGCCCAAGTGGTCAACGGGTAAGAAACAAGAAACCACCGGAGCCTTTTGTAGCCATTTCTTGCTTCCATTCCTTCTCTGAAACCGGTGTTCTGCACTGTAACAGGAAGATACAACTGCCGGAGGGGATCAATCGCCCCATCACCAGGAGCTTCCGCTCCCAGCTCTCACAGAAAGCTCAGGCGGACGCCGCTGTGGCGAACAAGGTACAGAGACAAGCCACTTTGGTTTTTAGAGACTTTCCTCTCCTGCAATTCCTGTACCTACAAATCATTTGATTTAATCCCAATTCGGTGTGATGGTTTGCAGAATGCCATAGCCGCTCTGAAGCCGGCCAGTAAGCCTGAAGCCAAGAGGCCGGCCAGGAAGCCTGAAGCCGCTCTGAAGCCGACCAGGAAGCCTGCCAAGCCCGTCCCTCATCCTGAGCCGGTCACCAAGATCAGCCCCGACGAGATCAAGGAGCCGTCGGAGAGTGTCGGCAGCTGCTCTGCCCACAAGTATTCTAGGAAGAAGGTCGTGAACACGCTCACAACTGTGCTTACTGCTCATTCTAAGGTGAGTGATCCGATCCTGCTTTTGCATTGTAGCTGATCATTTCAGTGCCATAACCTCTGCACACTTTTCCTTGTTAATGTCAGTTCGCCTGTGGCCTTTCTGAGAAGCCAAAGGAACTCATCGAGGACATTAACAAGCTCGACGGCGACAACTAGCTGGCTGTGGTTGACTACATTGAGGACATCTACAAGTTCTACAGGACTGCCCAGGTAACTACAGCTTCGTCATCTTTAGGAAGATTGATCAATTGAGCTCAGCATGTTCTGAAAGTGTTCACCATGTTTGTTGGCCGATGCAGCACGAGAGCCGTCCTACTGCCTACATGAGTAGCCAGCTCGAGATCAATCCCAACATGCGGGCGATCCTCGCCGACTGGATCGTTGAAGTTCACCACAAGTTTGAGCTCATGCCGGAGACCCTGTACCTCACGATCTACGTCATACATCGGTACCTCTCCCTGCAACCCGTGCTGCGAAGGGAGCTACAGCTTGTCGGCGTCGCGGCCATGCTGATCGCCTGCAAGTATGAGGAGATTTGGGCGCCGGAGGTAGGCAAAACATAACCTTCGCATCATTGTTCATTTCTAGCTCTTGTTGGAACACTCTTCAGTGGTCGATTGCTTGAGTTGTGCAGGTCAGCGAGTTCATCTGCATATCTGCCAATGCCTACACGCGGCAGCAAATTCTTGCCATGGAGAAGAGCATTTTGAATAAGCTGGAGTGGAACCTTACTATCCCCACACCTTATGTCTTCCTCGTGCGGTTTGTGAAAGCCGCTGTAAGCGACAAGGAGGTAGAGAACTGGACTAATCTCTCTCTGTAGTTCCATATCAGATTTTCCATGGAATTGTTTCATGCTGAAACCTTTTCTTGTCGTGTGAATGCAGCTGGAGCATATGGCGTTTTGTTTGAGCAATTGTGTTTTTTGGTTAGGGGAGGGGGCAGCTCTAAATACTGATTGTTGGTACATATCTCTTAGGAGGAACCAACATATCTCTTAGGAGGACACAATTCTTTTTTGTTAACAAGGATGCTTTTTTGTATATATATCTGAATGATTGCTTCAAATGTAGTTGTTGTGAAACTATGTATAGGTGGCCAAAATATGAATTACTCATATATGTAGCCTCATCCGAGAGTGTTTCTCTTTTTTTTGGCAATTTTTTGTTGTATCTGTGTTGAATACACAAAGTAGCAAAGTGGACCGTTATTTCACTTTTATTAGTTACCACACTAATATGGCAGGTTAATCTTGTCTATTAGTGATATAATAGAAACTTGTGAAAGACAATAAAAATTTAGATCATATAAAACATATCACAAATAAACTAATTTATTTTTTGGTTATACAATATATGAGACGTGAATCTTAATGAATCTGATTGTTCGTTTTATTTTTTACAAATTTTATCTTGTTTTGTATTTTATCGTAGCGTTAGCACGGGCACACTACTAGTGTATATAAAACCCCAAAAGGGGTGTGAGGGGGGCAGGTCCACTCATTTTATACATGAGCACTCTCTCTTGTCATTGGCTCTCTCTAGCTCCCTAGTTCCCTTCTTTACTGTTTGGTACGTAGCCACAGCATGCCCAAAATGGTACTTGAGGCCTACACTGAAACCACAGCACATGGGGGCACAAAGAAGGTGGTATAGGGTTAGGATAGAGTCGGTTGTGTGGACTGGATCAAATACTAGTGTGTTAGTAGGTTAATTCTTGTAAGCACTATGAGAAATGTGCATGAGTGTGTAAAACCTATATTAATAGGGTAGGCGGGTTTCCTCGATAAGTTTAATTAAGGAGTGTGCTAAATATTTAAAGAGAAGGAGAGAAAGTGGTATTCTCAAGGATTCTAGGGTTAGGTTTTGCACTACTACCTGTCTCTTATGGTTGTGAGTGAGAGATCTTAAGAGAGAAAAAGGTGGTGCTTTGGCTATATCTAGGGGTGGCAAAAAAGTTCAAGACTCGTGAGTTGGCTCGGCTCGTTGAAGGCTCGATTTGGCTTGGCTCAGCTCGTGACACAAACAAGCCGAGCCGAGCCAAGGTTTCAGCTCGGTCCGTTAACGAGCCAAGCTGAGCCGGCTCGCAAGCTGCTCTCTAGGCTCGATAGGCTCGATCAGCCCAGCTCGGTAGCGTCTCCGGCCCATCACGATGTGAATGGCTCAGTACGGCAGTAGTAGTAGTAGTAGTAGTATGTATGCATGCCAATTTTCACATCTCTTTTGCCACTAAGAGGTATTATTAAAGTATATGTTACTCTTTTCTCTGTTAATTTCACCTATAGAAAGGAAACCATCAGATGCCATATTTGCTCATACTAGAACTGAAGTTTACTTGACAAGTTTTTCTTACTTTGTTATGAACCTACTACGTTAGATGCTCTTTCCATTTTGATGTAATTTCAGTCATAGGATTACTGTTGTATAAGTTTCATTGTCACTATAGAGAATCATAGAAGTTGTCATTCAGAAAACGGCAACAGAGGGGGGGTGAATGGTGCGTTTTAAAATCGCCCCCAAAGTATTCACAAAAATATCTTTTTTGTTAGCTATGTAAAACCTATGAAGCAAGAAACTATAATTCAGATTGCCGAGAGCAAGAAATCAAACAGAGAAACAGCCACGGCAAAGAATCCAGCAGTAAAATATTACCACGGCAGAGAAACAGCAGAAAAGACTTGCCACGGCAAATAAACTCAGCTCAAACACTGTCACGGCAAGAGACTGAAGACACGGCAAGACAACAGCTTGAAATCTTGCCACGACAGAGAAATAGCACAAAGAGGTACCATGGCAGCCGAATCAGCACAAAGAAGCTGCCATGGCAGCCGAAACACATGCATGCAATCTTGAATTTTGCTAGCCGAGAGAACTTGTTACTGCTGCAACAGTTAGCAGCAAGAAGTACCGAGAAGGGAATCACTTCTTTCTCAAAGCCGAGAGGATCAAGGCTGCAATCTAAAAACACTGCTGTCCACACTACAGTCTGGCCGAAACAAAGAAAGAGGCAACGAGCTACAGTCTGGCCGAAAGCAAAAGCAATCAAAGAAAGAAAGCAAAAGGAAGACCAGTTTTTAAAAGATCTCAAGCTCAAAACTGATAGTTCATTACTGCCAGCCATGAGTTTTCTTTTGCTGCCAAGCAAAACTAGAAAGACTTCACAACTAGCAGCCGATGAAGCAAAGATGACAAGTTACTTGCTGCCCTTTTGATTAGTGATTTCACAGGTATCCAACCATCCCCAAAAGGTGAAGGAACATATTAGAAGAGCTGTTCGGCAGGCACAAGGACAAAGCATTTTTAGCAAAAGAAAACTTGATGGAAGACTGCAAATAACAGATCGCTCTTAAGAGTTTACTAGCCAAGAAACTTTGATTTAGTTTCACATGAGACAGTTATGCAATCACTCAAGCCAGAGCATCATGAAGAAGAGAGGATCAAACTGCAACAAGAAGCATCCACAAAAATAGAGAAGAGTCACAAAGAGAGGACAAAAATCATAACAACTCAACCTCAAGAAATCTCAAAAGAGAAAGAGACATGAAAGATTGTATTAGAGAGGAATGATTACAAGGTCTTGATACCATCAACTCAATCCATCTCTCACAATCTAAGGACACCCAAGAACACAAGTGCTGCCCTAAAAACTCATGTATGGAGAGAACCAAGTAAAACCCTAACTTTTACACACCTTTCTCAAGCCATCTCCCTCTCAAATCTGCACTAATTTCATGAAGGCTACTAGAGAACACCCTCTCTATTTATAGCCCTCCATAATGGGTTCACATTTCTTTGCCCATTAAGCTTTTTTGCTTTACCCACTAACTCCAACCAAATCCACTTCCTTTAGTGCAGCTTTGCGTATTCACCAAAACGCCCCTCGTGCACCTTCCAAGAAGTTTCCTCATTCCTTGCCCTCCAAGCCACGCAGCCACCTCGAGTCCTCACTGTCTTCGGTACACCTCGACCGTTCTGACCTCGGCACCGCTCGCGCCTAGTCCGGTCATCCCGTGCCGCGCCACGACTCCACCTCGACGTCCTGCAGCTATCACAGACAAGAAACAAAGCACATAGCACCGCTCGAAATATTATAACCATACATTAGCATCAGATGAAATATTAAACATGAAAAAGCCAAACCTGTCGAATCAAAAGAATAAGCATCCTTAGCACTTCGACCATGTTTGACCAAGTCCGACCGAAGCCGATTGCACCGCGCAACGACATGGTCCAAACCACACAAACCAAACTCGACTTCCCTAAAACAGATGTCAATTACTCATCACACAACCGGGGTCACCTCCACATGGTCTATCAATAAACCTAGAAGACGTTGTGTCTTAGATCCATGAATTAAGGTTTTTGGTGTTCTTGTGACCTAGATTCGATTCTCTTCAAATTAGTGAAGTTGAGCCTAAGAACCTTGTGATTTTTGATAGGTTTAGGTTCCTATAACCTTAAACATGGAAGTATTTGGATGAGATTTGTGTAAATTCTTGATATTTGAGTTTTTATCCTGAGAGGTTTTTAGATATGGGAATAGAGGGCTGGTCAGAATGCCTTAGATTTGTGTTTAGACCAGCCACCATTCAAACCGGTTGTAGGCCAGCTGTTAAATTGGTTAGCAGTCAAACCGATCTCTTAATGGCGGTCTAACCGAGCTTGTGTAGAAGGCTGTTAATTTCATTCGCTCTTGTTGTTAGCTTGGTTTTACTTTGTTGTGTTGTTGTGATCTGAACTTGATGACTATTGTAATCACTCGAGTGAAGATTTTGAATGCTATGGGGGAAAAGTTTTGGGAATTTCACTCCTCTCCCTCTGATTGCCAGCAAAGGTCCTACAAGTGGTATCATAATTTGGTTAAGCTCTTTCTCATATATCTTAACCTCTCTTAAGAGCCATGGCATCAGATAGGTATTCCACCAAGCCACACCCATCTTCGATGCAGTCAACTTCCAATACTAGAAGGCAAGGATGGCTACATACATTAAAGCCCAAGGCTATGCCATTAGGGGAAGGTCAAGAGTTCCTATATTACCCCTACCAATGATCATATCAATTTGGCAAATCTTAAGGATATGGAGGCAAACAGCAAGGCTAGAAACCTCCTGATTTAGGGACTTAACAAAAACGAGTTTACCATGTGCCTCATCTCACTTCGGTGCATGATATCTAGCAGACTCTCACCGATTACCATGAGGGCTATACAACTATCAAGGATGTGTATCACAACCAATTCAAGAAAGAGTACCAAAAGTTTGAGATGAGACCTGGAGCTTTAGATGAGTTCTTTGCTCACTTTCACAAGATCATCAGTCGCTTGCGTGCTATCGGTGTGGTATATTCCCGATTCTGAAAATGCACATCAAGTCCTTTGAGCCTTGCACATGTCAGTTTAGGAGATAAAAGTTACTTCCATCAATGACACAGTTGTTATGAGTGAGCTCACCTTAGATAAACTTTACTCAAGGTGAAGACTCATGAGATCGACTTGCATTCTCACAAGAACAAGCCTGAGTCAATGGCACTTGCGACTAATCATGTGAAGAGTTCAAGAATTCATCATTATCTTCCATCTGTTCTGAGCATGATCTAGAGCATCAGTTCTCCTCTCCTATAGTTCCTCAGTAGAATGGTGTAGTTGAGTGGAAGAACAAGACTTTAGTTGAAATAGCTAGGATAATGTCAAATGAGCATGTCACTCCTAGGAGGTATTGGATAGATGCTATTTCCACTTCCTGCTATGTGTCTAACAGGTTATTCTTGAGAATCTCATTGCACAAGACTTTCTATGACTTGAGATTTGATCGTAAGCCTAGTATGTCTCATTTTAGAGTCTTCAATTGCAAGTGCTTCATTCTTAAACATGACAACCTTGGTAAGTTTGTATCTAGATCTTCTAATAGGATTTTTCTAGGCTATCTTTCTTATTCTTGAGGATATCATGTGCTTAATCTTGAGACTTACAAAATTGTGAAGATCTGCGAGGTTACTTTTGATGAGACTAGTCTAGGGACTAGACTAGACATTGCAGGTACACAGGTTCAGGGAGATTCTAAGGGCATCTTCCTTGAGCAATGTGATGAAGAAGAGGAGGTTGGTGATCTAGTTCCTATTTAGCTAGCTAAAGTACCTACTTTGACTACTTCCCCTTCAGCTGGACAAGCTATTCCCTCTTCTTCCTCAGCACCGTGTGGCTCTACTCCTACCTCCATAGCCTATGAGGTAGATGCCACCTCAACTTCAGAAATGTCTAAGCATCTCCTGTGATGACATCCTTCAGACTAGGTCATTGGAGGTCTTCATGAGTGAGCTACTTGCTCCAAGTTCATCTCTCATAACTCACATGCTCGTTCTACTTTCATTGCTTCCTTAGAGCTTTGTGATGAGACTGATGCACTTATTGATGAGTCTTGGATCAATGCCATACATGAGGAGTTAGAGAACTTTGAGAGAAACAATGTCTGAACATTAGTTGAGCCTCCTCATGGTCATAATGTTATAAGAACCAAGTGAGTTTTTAAGAACAAATAAAGTAAGGATGGGAAAGATGTTAAGAATAAGATCAGGCTTGTAGATTAGGGCTTCACCCAGGTAGAAGGCTTAGACTTTGAGGAGACTTTTGTATCTGTAGCTAGATTAGAAGCCATTAGGATTCTCTTAGCATTTGCAGCCTCCAAGGGATTTAGACTGTATCAAATAGATATTAAGAGTGTCTTTCTAAATGGTTTCATATAAGAAAAAGTCTCTGTTAAGCAACCTCCTGAGTTTAAGAGTTTAAAGTTTCTAAATCATGTCTTCAAACTATCCAAAGCCTTGTATGGTCTAAATTATGTTGAAAATAGGCACTTTCTAGTTTATTCACTCTATTTTTTAGTTCACTTCGCTATGTACAACTTCTATTCACATCTTGAGCCAAATTGAGTTCTTTTTGCAAAATTCTTTTCTTAAATATAAAAGCAACTCAACTTTGTATTTTTGGAGAATGGCTAATGTGCTCATCAAGGGGAGATTGAGTGATCATGTACTAGGTCTACAATATGTTTGTGATGAATAATTAGCACTTTGGTTCAGTGAAATTTGAATTTTGCAAAGTTTAAGAAAATTCATATTTCAGATTGTGCTATCAGTGCTTAGGCAGTCTAACAGCCATAGGGCGGCAATCTAACCGAAAGATGGTCAGTGGTCTGACCGCCATGGGGCAAGCAGTCATACCAACCATAGACCTTTTGGGAAATTGGACACCAAACTCTTGTGTAGGCTTGTGTAATGGTGGTTAGACCGACTATGGCGATTTGGGTTGATCAGCATGAGTTGAGTTGAGTTGGTTTGAGTTCAACTCATGGTTTGGGGGCCATGAGGGTTTGTGTTATATTGCATGGTGTATGGTTTTGACTAATGTGAGTCAAGTACATGGAACTTATGCTTGATATGGTTTCTTGGTCTTTGGAGGACATATTGGTCGGCAACAATGGACTAGGACTAGGCAGAGGTGCTGAGGTCGAAAGTGGTCATGTAAGTTCGCGTAAGGCTACGTGGCTTAAGCAGGAGCACATAGAAGACGAGGATCATAGAGAGGCGATTTGGTGCTTATGGTGTGCCAAGTAATAAGGCTGATGCACGTATAGACGGTTCGGGGCTATAGGCTCTGTGTCAAAGCATGTGGAGATGCTTTAAGATGAAGATGAAGACGGAGTCAAGGAAACATGTCCAGAAGCTTCTTCAAGGGCGTTTTGGGAAAAAGCCCAAAACTAGCATTAAGGCCTACACCGAAACCACAGTACGGGAAGGCACAAAGAAGGTGGTTTAGGGTTAGAATAGAGTCGGTTGTGTAGAGTGGATCAAACACTAGTATGTTAGTAGGTTTATTCTTGTAAGCACTTTGAGAAGCATACATGAGTGTGTAAAACCCATGTTAATAGGGTTGATGAGTTTCCCTAGTAAGCTTAATAGATTGGGCCCATTAAGGGGCATGCGGAATATTTAGAGGGAAGGAGAGAAAGTGGTAGTCTCAATGATTCTAGGATTAGGTTTTGCACTACTACTTTATCTCCTTCGATTGTTGTGAGTGAGAGATCTTGAGAGAGGAAATGGTGATGCTTTGCTACACCTTGTAATCATCCATGGGTATATGAACTTCATCCTACACTGCAATAGGTCAAAGCTTTGTCTCAATCATGTTCTTGCTTGTGTTCTTGCTTGGCTTGCTTCATGTCTTAGATGCTCACGAGTAAAAAGTAATTTGAGAATTAGGGTTTTTTGTGTTCTTATAATCTAGATTCGACTCTCTTCAAATTAGTAAACTCGAGCCTAAGAATCTTATAATTCTTGATAGGTTTAGGTTCCTATTGACTTGAATAAGTCTCATGCAAAACTTGAAAATATTTGGATAAGATTTGAGCAAGTTCTTGATATTTGAGATTTGGTCCTAAAAGGTTTTCAGATCTAGGAACAAAGGACCGATTAGATCGCCTCAGCCCTGTGGTCATACAGGCCTGCTAGTCAGACCGGTTGCGGACCGACGATCATATCGGCCTCTCAATGGTAGTCTAACCGAGCCTTTGTAAAAGGTTGTCAATTTTGTAGGCTCTGATTGCTAGCTTGGTTTTGCTTCATCCCTCTCTGATTGTCGGCAACGTTCCTACATGTAAATGCATATCGTCTCTTTTCGGCGGGAAACGCAGATTATAGGCCCCTTTCTTTTAGCTTATTGCTTATGGTTTCCCTTAAACAAACAAACAAACAAGACCACTTCTCTGACATATTTGTGAAGCGGCTTAGTAGAACAACCTTTTCAAAGCGGTTTATCGCTGTTCGGTTTGTTCGCGCTAGGTCCAAAAACTATCAACTGCAATCGAAAAAACCTACCCTATCAAATTCATGAGTATAACCATCTGAAACTGTGACACCCCGGCCTATGATGGCCCATATGTGTGTGTGCGCACATAAGGGTGTGGGTTAATCCCACCTTGCTAGCTTAGTTTGAGAAACACTTACATATAGGCCTAGGAGTTCCAATGGTAGCACCCCCGGTTAACCGTTTTGCGCAAAGCGAGGACGAAAGTGCAAGCGGGTTACCACGTGTGCGTGGCCTATCCAGAATGGGGTTAGGCCTAAGCTGGTTTGGACCCTAGGGCATTACAAATGGTATCAGAGCCGACTCTCGCGGTTACATGGGCGCGTGTAGGTCAGGGGCGCGGGCATATGGCGCATGGCACGTGTGGGCCCGGAGTGGACACACGGCATGGCATATGTGCTGGCACTAAACGCACGGATATGTTCCAAGAGGGGAGATCCTTATCATTTGCCCTAGTGTGGGTATGTTGATCCGACGAGGACTCGGGTCCTTTGGGGGGTGTATGTGACACCCCGGCCTATGATGGCCCATATATGTGTGCGCGCACATAAGGGTGTGGGTTAGTCCCACCTTGCTAGCTTAGCTTGAGAAGCACTTACATATAAGCCTAGGAGTTCCAATGGTAGCACCTCTGGTTAACCGTTTTGCGCGAAGCGAGGACGAAAGTGCAAGCGGGTTGCCACGTGTGCGTGGTCTATCCAGAATAGGGTTAGGCCTAAGCCGGTTTGGACCCTAGGGCGTTACAGAAACTTTGAATAATTCGCACCCACTTCTACCTATTAGGTCGTATGAAGAGGAATAAGTCTTATCCTCTCCACAATGTGTCTTTTTAATCCAATTATCTTCTGTTGCCAATAATTAGAGTTTATTTTCTACACAATTTCTTTTGATTTTTTTTTTGGACTCAACGGAGTGCAAAACGCCCACCTAAATAACAGTTGCTCAATCAAAACTATTTTACAATTATAAGAGATAGGGTTGTCAATGGATCGAATACAAATTGAATAGTGGTCTTTCCATATTCATATTTATATTTTTTTTAAACAGATATGAATATGAATCGAATATTATAACAAATACGAATCGAATACCTACTCAATTCGGTTGACTGCGAATATCCTATTGCTCAATGGAGTTTAGCAAATTAACAATGGTTTTATAGTAATATTTATGCCCCCCTTTTCCTTTAGTTTATCACCTATTCATTGATCATTAGTGCTATTTTGCCACTAATCCTAATTAATTTCAGATATATTGCAAATAAATCGGTTATAAACATACCAAATTTGGCCAAAAAGAGCATGCAAAAAACTTTATTGAGGGATATGCAAAAATTAAAAATATGAAATGAAAAAAACTCGTCTAGATGATCGAAATGCATATATAATATGCCCATTTAAAGGTCAAATACAAAACATATGTATTAGCTAGCTGTTACTTTTATATCCGCCGAATCCAGATATTATCTGTATTTATATTCGATTTAGATTCGGATTTATTTTACAACACAAATATATTTTTATTTATCACTTTCGCTATTATCTAAATATGAATACCAGATAAAATAAATAATCTGGATCGCATTTGACACCCCTAATAAGAGGAAAGCAGACACGCAAGGTGTACCTACTTGCATAAGCAGATTACAGTGGGGAGACCAAAGGAGTACACTGCTAATTCGGACGCGGCTTCCCCGTCACGTGCCCGTGTGCCTATGCATGTTCTCGCCACGTGGCGTGCGTATACTCGTTACCATAGTCATGCTGGATCCTGCAACCTTTCGTTCACAACGAAGTCCCCGCAGACCCCGCTGCTTCAGTTGCCGATTGTCCATGACTGTCATGCTAGAAAAGCTGCCCACACTCCATGTCAGTGGCGCCGGAGTTAGCATCTAATGCCGTCGGCAAGTGTGGAGACCGTGGTTCGTAATCTCGAGCTGCGTCGTGGGCTTCGCCGTCGACGGCTTCCGACAAGCACAGCGGTCAGCACTTGGCGCTCGGTATATATCATGTAGTCTCAAAGGCAATTGAGAGAAAATTGCAATTATAGGACAGCAAACAATGCGCTTCGTAATTATAGAACTTCAAACATTGATTTCGTTAAAATGATCCTTGAAACGTTGACTTCTTGTTTTTCATGACATTTGGTGTATTATTAAGTCTCTTTTCTCATCTAAATACATGTATTTGTTACCCAAAGTGACCCTTTTGCCCTTGTGAGATTAAAAGGACGTGGGCTGGCTTTTAAGTCCTTTTAATCTCACAAGGGCAAAAGGGTCACTTTGGGTAACAAATACATGTATTTAGATGAGAAAAGAGACTTAATACACCAAATGTCATGAAAAATAAGAAGCCAACGTTTCAAGGGTCATTTTAACGAAGTCGATGTTTGGAGTCCTATAATTGCGAAGCGCATTGTTTGGTGTCCTATAATTGCAATTTTCTCGGCAATTGAGGTTTCGTGCATGATATGAGCTTCACCGTAGGTATTTAGCTGGCGAAGTCGGTGAGGCCGCAAAAGGTTGGCCGCCACAAGTCAAAAATACGACACATCGCTTAACAGCCGCCGCTAGTGGGAATGCGATGAGCAAGCGAGCAGCGGGTTGCTGAGATACCAGGTAGGTTATACTAGCGTATATTAAAAAATTTTACTATGTAAAGCAAAAAGCTATACAAGTAAAAGATTATAAATCGTTACTATTAAACACGCGGTGCAGCAAAAGAAAAGTTACAACAGTCTAGTTCAACATAGCACGCGTCGATATCGTGAAAATAGTCGATCGTCCATGAGCAGCAGTCAATCTTCACGAGTCAACCGTCTCCTCGTGATTGTCCTGATTAACGTCGCAGTCACAGCAGCGCCTTTACCGAAGTACACACATCTAGAGATGGAATATCGTGCGCCAGTGTACTAGCACCAGCATGTACAACATGGGTTTCAAGAGGTGGCGGGTAAAATTTTGATAGATGTTTCTTGGGATTTCCTCAGATACTCAAGCCCCACGCCTCTCTTAATATATAGCTTCCAGTTAGATTCTTATCTGATATGATTAGAGATTGTATCTAACTCGGAGAGCTTCTAACCAGATTCTTATCCAATATGAGTAAAGATCATATCCCACTCAGAGTCTATCATCTGGACCCTTATTGTTTCAACATATTAAATGTGTGACCCTGTAGGTTTATGCATACTTGATTGTAACTCGAAAACACATTTCTGGTCACTGGTCGGAAGAGGTCCCTAGTAGGACATATCAACCCTCAAATATACACAAATATCAATATGAACGAACATTATGCAATATGATCTGTAATCAAGTCTTAATCACTCACAATCAGCTCATAACTCTTACAATAGGATCATATATGGTCATAACTAGTTCGTATCCCCGTACGACCAATTCATAGATCTGTTTGTGATATGTCTAATAAGGTCACGACCAGTCAATATATTCATAATACTAGATTGTATCCGGTCGAATCTATCGACCTGTTTGTGTATTCTCCTTTTACCTCACGATATCCAATCAAACTCCAAGTGAGAAAGTGTCATCCATAGACTATTCAATCTTTTTTCGATCTAGTGATGATTAAATTCATGTGATCTACTCTTCGATCACTCATGGCATGATCATACATTTTCTTTATCTAACCACATCGAGGGTCCTAGAGATATCTCTCTTATCATGTAAAATGGGCAAATCCTATATCCGACTAATCACATTCCTTCGTATGTTTCATAGTATACCTAAAAGCTATCTTTATAACTATTCAGTTACGGAGTAGTGTTTGACAACCTCTAAGTGTACTATTACACATGTAGAAAACTATGTTAATATCAGGTACAAGGATTATACATTATTACTTGAGATTGAATGATGACACATAGAACATAATAATCTCAACAATGTATCAAGATAGGTCAATCTAACACTATGTTTGTAACATGTGCCCACATTATTGATTTAATATCCCTACGTACCGGCTATATCTATGACTGGTGAAACATGGTCATCAATCAATATATATACTAGTCTATAAGTCACTATTGTCCTGACAAGTGACATCCAACCAAGAATCTTTTAGAAGAACATCATACAACAAATAAAGGCCTTCACCAATAAGTCATATGCTTGCTTACATTTATAAATAATAACTCATTTAAGAAACATAATAATACTTATTCACAAGATCATAAACATAGAAGTGATGCAATCATTTTAATGATTATCTCTATTGTACATCACTAATACGGGTAACCACCACACGATAAGAGACATGAGAGCAAACAATCACTCGGCCAATGTGCCCTCGAGGCTCAACCATGAAGATTGGGTCAGATGGGGAGGACCAACTTGGTAGCTCAGCTCGTCGCCATGGCGCTGTCGAAGACTAAATGTTTGGCGAGTCTGAGTAGCACGTTCAATTCATTGTCGTATGACACTATGACTCCAATGAGATAGTAGCTGCAGAGTTGTATTTGAGGATGAGGCTGCCAGTCATGGTGGTTGCACAGACATAGCTAAATGTGAAGGCGACGTTTACGTGTGGCAGCCACGATGACACCGAGCGGCCGGCGTTTAGCGGCCAGGAAGGCGACGGCGATGTGCAAGGTCAAATAGCGATCAAAATTGGGTCGTGTTTAATTGTCAGTAGGACATTGCACCGGCGGCGGGCATCGCGATCAACCTTGATCTGTCGTTGCCGTCTGAAGCAGCACAATTAGCATCCGTCGGCGCTCCGAAGACAAGCCGTGAAGGTGCGACATGTAGGGGGTAGGGCTGTTAATGGATTTGGGCCTGATCAAGCTTTTGTACTAGGCTGATAAAAAATTATAAATGGATTAGGTCCAAATTGGACTTTTTTTATTGGGCTAGATCTGGATTGGATCAAGCCTTAGACCTTATATTTTTGTACTAATTACTAAAGGTAATGAAAGTTGATCGTAATTAAACAACTAAGAAGGTAGAGGTGCTTGGTTCAAATTAAGGTATAGATATGTTTTTTTGGCTACATAATTTTAGTCAAGCTTAGACTAGACCTTTTTCAATTTTATTTATATTTGAATTGAATTTGGATCAGATTTTGTCCCATTAGCAGCCCTACCGGCATGGCAAACGCATCTGCTGCCCGTGCGTGGCCCACCACCAGTTATAGAACCCAATCCGTCCGTCCATCTCGGACTCGTAGCGATCACATCTAATCCGCACCGCACATACGCGCGAAACCTTGGCGGCTCAGTCCGATCCGATCTATCTCCGTCTCCGTCTCCGTCTCCGACTCGTAGAGGCGGTAGAGCAACCTAACGACGCGTGCGCTCTTGCCCCTACAAACTCGGTGAGGGCTCCTCACAAACCGCTACCATCTCGATCTCTCTACGTCCAAGGCAATCTTGCAACCATGGACGCGGTGGCCTTGTTAGATGTATACGGGCTGCCCGACCAAGAGCTCCACCCCTCCGCCGGCGGCCGGGAGGCCCCGCGCTTACTCCTCTCTTATTGCGAGGCGCTGCCCGAGGACACCGTTGCGGCCAGCCCGTTGGAGATGGCGCGACGCGCCCAGAAGCGCGGCCGGGCGCAGGGCGACGAGGAGGGCGCCGCTCGCGGCGCGCCCCGGCGCTCCCTGCAGGACGCGCTCGATGAGTACGCGGCGGCACTGCTATCCGATCACGCGTCACGCCGCCAAGAGCGCAGCGCGGCGGCGGGTCAAGAACCATGGACGGCTCAAGTACCCGTCGAGATGCCGTTCGGCTATTGCTCTGTCGGGGAAATCGTTGCTCTGTCGGGACCGCATCCGCATGACATCCCTTCCGTCGTTCCAGGCGCCGACGACGACTCTGCGGCCTACGGCGAGTGCAGCGTAGTGCCGGATGCGGAGGCACAAGCTCCTGGAGACCAGATGGCGGTCGACGATTTCTCCGAGCTTATGTCCGATGCAGCAGATAGCTTCTACTTGTCAGACCCAGCTTATTACGGCGCGACGGCGGAAGATGACCGTGGAGGCGCCGAGGTGCACGGCGTGGTAATGCCGGAGCCGATCGATGAAGAATACTACTTGACGGCGCTCTTTGCTGAGCCGATCGATGAACTGCAACTGCACGACTTGCCTGACGACCCTGCGGTCTACGGGGAGTGCGGCATATCGCCGGATGCGGCGGCGCAAGGTCCTGGAGACCAGATGGCGTTGGAGGATTTCCTCGAGCAAATGCCCGGTCAAGAATCCGACTTGACGCCGCTCTTTCCTGAGGCCCTGAGGGAGTACTGCGACCGGATACGTGATGATTCCATGGAGCGCGCCGTCCTGCAGAAGCTCCAAGACCTGGCTTTCAGCGCGCCGGCGGGTACTGGTCATCGTCAGCCCGCCAAGGAGCACGACATCATGTACAAGATTCTACTAGAGTATCAACAACAGTTCGAAACTAAAACAATGGCCGAAACTGATCCGCCGGCATGCAATGAACTTCTCCAGTAGCAGACCAGCAGTAATCATCCTTTGAAGTTTGAAGAAGAGTTACACTAATGCTAGAGTAGGGGTGAAAAATGGAAACAAATTATCAGTATTACAAATATAGTATAGATTTTTCTATCTGATTAACAATTTCTATCCTATTCGTATTCACATTTGTATAAAAATATAGATACGAATATGGTATGAACTTTTATCATCCGAAATGTTATTTTATCCGGACTATCCGAATCCATATTCAACGAAGCAGTATACATATTTTATTACAACACAACTACTTAGTTGGGTAAATTTTTTAAATTGAACGTGAATTCATGTTTTTTAGGTGAAATAAATGAATTAAAATGATTAAACGTGATTGTACGAGGATATCTAGATCCGATCAAATTAAATAGATATTCGATTCAAATTCATATTTGTTACAATATTTGTATTCAAGAATATTCATATTTATGTTCATATTCGTTAACAAATATGAATACGAATATGGTTTGGACACTATCCGATCCGTTTACATCTCTACATCCAAGCTTCATCCCCAATACGATAGGATGCATAAATGTAGAGCTGATTTGGCTGAACATTTACATATGGTCATGTCAAATTGCACAAACGTATCACTTCTCAGAAGTGTCTTGGAAAGAAACAGGGTTACATAAGAACAGGAAAACCCAAAAGGCCAGTGCACCGAGCCCCTCGAAGAGAGTAGGAAAGGAAGGAAGAAAAAAAAAGGAAAGACGATACAAGCTCAGAAGATCCTATTCTTCTTCACAGCACAGCACATCAAGTGTCCAAGCACCTCAAACAAGGTCAACACTCAGCTGCTGCTCTTTTCCGGCCCGAAGTGATTAGCTGCACGGAGAATGAGAATTCCAGAGTCTGAGAATAAGGTCAAGATATTTGGCATGGAGAATATAAGCAGGAGGGTGGAAAGAGGTACTGACAGATGAAGAGAGGTGAGCTGTCTTCAGCACTCGCAGCCTCTTCACTGACGAAACAAACATCCTGCGTGAGTCGGAGTAACAGTTAGGAAACATGGGATAAACTAATAAGCTTGTTTGACAGTTAACAAAGTTGTAAACTGAAGGTTCTGATCTTTGGGCAATGTTGTTTCTATGTAAAACTTTTAAGTAATCAGTATGTAATACAAGTCAGTGGGTGCAGATCAGATGGGGTTTTTAAAATCTGGTCATGGTGTAGAACGAGCCTTGGTTTTGTTTACTGTCCAACTACGGCATTGTACTCTATGCATCACAATCAAATTTTGCATGCATTTATATTTTTTCTACATACGAATAGAATTTGGGGTTTGCTTCAATACACCTTTAAGAAAAATTTATATAACTTAAAATAAAGTAGTTAATATTAGGTGATGACAAATCTGTACCGACCTTGAAGATTAAATGCAGACATAGACTTAATATTAGGTAGGGGCAAACCTTCAATTTGATTTTTTTTAAAGTTATTCATATTTGCTCCGCCTAATATTAACTGCTTTGCTTTAAGATTCGTAAACATTTTTAAAAAGAGGTGCACCGAATCATGCCCCATAGATTTTACCGATCACTGAAAAAACAAGCAGCAATGAACTCACCCCCATGGAACATCTCCAACCAGCACCCTATCACCTTCATAATCCTCATAAACCAGAGTGTACTCCCCAGTTCCATCTAGTAAACCAGATATTGCCACGTCTTCCTGAGGACAGTCCTTTGCTCCAGCAGGGAGAGGGTCATTTTGGGCTACATACAATGATGCAAATTAGGCATATTGAATAGATACTAATCAAATGACTAAGCCATTAAAATTACTGAAAACTACTTTACATGTAAACAACTTCTACAGTGCCTCGGTTCAGTATCAAGGTAGAAGTTTGCAAATACTCGTCTTAAAATTATAATTGAAAGAGATTGCTACATGAAAACAATGGAGCAGAGGTTCAAATACCTGCAAGAAGGCCCCGGAATAGCTTGTCGACAGCTAAAGAAAGTTTCTCATAGCTATCCAAGGCGTTCAGATTGATCTTTCTACCAATAGGGACACCATCCATGTTAATCTTTACAAATGGAGCTCTCTTGGTCTCTTCAGCTTTCGCAGCCTTCTTCCCATTCTGCCGTTCAAGGGATGCTTTGCTAGAAGTAGCCAGATTTCTTCTGAATGTACGAACTGGAGGCCATCCGATAACAGGAGTACTAGGAGATCTGCAATTGGAGGTTGAAGACTGAGAAATGAAAAAAATAGTCTAATGGATTATTGCAAAAAAAAAGAACTACAGTTAATTAAAATGGAAGTACCTGCTAGTACATGCATATTTATTGAGACAGCCATTAAGCTACACTGGTAATACACAAACAATACGCCTCAAAATGATTCATATTTAGAACAGTCTTGACCATAGCTTGGGATATCGATATTTAGATATCAAGGATCTTGAAATCTCAGTTAACAGGCTTGCAACATTTGGCAATGGAAGTGTCATGGCAATGGGCCAGCCCATTAGGGGCCTGCGCACAAGGAGTCAATAGCATACATGCATATCTTCATATTTGGACTAGTTTAGATACATATCTGCATATATAGTTGGTTTGATTGGATGTGTATCTTTATATTTGTATAGTTTAGATATGATCTTATCTTTAGTTGATTGGCTGTATTAGATTAAATTAGTTTTCATATTATAGAGGCTAACCTCATCTATATAAGGAGATAAGCTGCACCATTCATATAAAGCAAGAACAATGAAATAATCTAAGTTTCAATCCCCTTTGTCTCCTCCCGGTCTCTAGTCCTCTCTCTCTCCCCCCAAGTAAGCCGACACCATCTTGCTATCCTCCCGGCAGTGTTTACCCCTATGACCTATGGATCACAATGGGGAGTTTGCAGGATAAGGAATCACCATAACTAATTAGCTATTATTAACAGGGCCAGCAGGAATGTATGAAGAAAATATTCAAACGTGCTCCCAATGAAAGAAATGAAAGCCTAGACTTAGCTATTTATTTTCAGACTAATTAACTAGACAGAGTTCATATTATACATGATTCCTTTCAAAGATTTTGGTCTTCATTCTTTGGGCAGATCCTAAATCACCTATACATGAGAAAGTATTTCTCTGGAAGTGATGTTCAAAGCATACTGGGGTGATATACATTGTAAGATTTGGAAGCTCAAAGCCCCATAATGTACACACTACACAGCTCTAGAAAATCATTTTCTAGTATCAGAGCTTTGCTTCTGGAGAGCACAGTATAGTAATTGGTAATGCTGAGGTATGCAAACAAAGAGAGGCAACAAGGCATGTAGAGTGAAATCCAAGAACTGATCAGTAGGGACAAAATAAAGAACAGTGCAACATAGAGCCAAAAATAACTGCAACCCTCTTAAATAGGAGGAGCTCCATCTCCATGCATGGCAGGCCCAGGCAGAAGCAGACAAGCAAACTGGCCCTTGAATCCTGGATGGTTTTGCCATAAATGGAGAGCAGTGCAGGAGATGGAGGCACCTTTCTCTTTGGGTGCGTTCTTTTCAGCTACGGCTAATGGCTTATGACTGTGGCTGATGGCTTTTAACTCTAGCGTGAGTGCTTATACGAGTGAACCGAATACCGATAAACTGTTTCAAAAAGGCTGTCCAGATAAGCCGCATCGAAACAGCGGCGGAGAAACCGTTCCGCTTGTTTATTCGGAGAAAACCATAAGTTGAAAAGAGCGGCACCTTTAATTCATGCCAAGGCAGATGGGAAGAATAAAGAATCAGGAGCCATCAACAGTTGCCCACTCTTAAAAAGCAAAAATTTTGTGGAATTTGGTATGTGAAACCTTATGATTCCCACCTTATCTGGGAGCTATTATTGTTTGGTGCAAGTGCATTCCCTGTAGCTGGTGGGTGTGCCTCTGGGGACCCCTTTGCCTTGCCTGCACACAAACAAGGAGGAAGAAACAAGGGGTGAGAAATCATTCTTGAGAACTTTTCATCACCTTTACTGACTTTTGGACAAACTACTTGTAATCAAGAACAAAGAAAAGCGGGTGCATTCTGCTCATATCTAGACATTTCCCATGAATCTATTGTCTGAATCAAACCTCTGAAACAATACTACGTAAAAGATTCATCATTAATGCACTGATCATCTCGCCAATAAGTTTAAGTTCAAGTTCTCAAAGAAAAGTGGTTATTCTACTCATATATCGAAGTATACAACAAATTCGTCAAGATCATTTCCAGCTTAAACCTCTTGCCCAAAAGGTATAAACTGCTAGACAACAATGATACATTTCTACTCATATCTGAAAACGTGCACTCATCTCTACATTTCATTAGACCACAAGACACCATTGTGCTATCATGTCTAAGTTTCATTAGACCACAAGACACCATTGTGCTATGTAATAGCACCAAAACAACAATACAACCTTCTTATGAAGTTGTGATCCAGTGATCCATGCGTGACTCCATACCTTGTGAGTGGGAGACAACAGCGGAGTAGCCAAGGGAGAGCATGGAGTTGTCAGCAGCCGAGCGCTTGCCCTTCTCTTTGCATGCCGTTCTCCAGCCTCCTCCGGGAAGCCCAAGGCTGAGCTCAAGCGTCTTCTCCTCTTCGTCCTGGTCCCCTGGCTCGCCCATCCAGTTGCGAAGAGTTGAGCAGCCGCCTTTGCTCTTCTTGCTCTCTGCCTCCCCCATCTCTTCTCGTAGCAACCAAGTCTTTCTGCACAAACAGAAGAATGGAGAACTAGGTCAAAATTAACAACAAAACTAGCAAGAACGGAGAGGAGGAGAGAAATTACGTTGCCTGGTTCGGACAGACGCCCACAAGTTCCTCCACGATGGGAAGATCTTTAAGCTCTCCCTGCTCTGTTCTTGGTGTCCGGTGTTCTGTGGAAACAGCCAAACAGGAAGAAGGCAAGAGTTAAAAACAAACTAACAACTATCAATGGCGAACAAAAATAGAAAAGAAAAGGGCAGCAGTGAAATCACCAATGGCCTCTTAATCTCTGGCTTTCTTGGTACTAGGCTCCTTGTGTTACATGTCAAAACTAACAGCTCACCCAAAGAACAGCAAAGCAACCAAAAAAAAAAAAAGAAGCAACAGCAGCAGCCAAGAGGTGGTGAAGTAAGCGCAGCAGCCGTGTGTGAGTCAAGTTCTTTGTCTGCTCACACACTGAAAAACTTGCGTGATCTGAACCGCGCCACTAGCATGTAAGTAGTAGTTGCTGGCTACTGCTTGCTACTGGAGAAGAAAGAGGAGCTAGGAAAAGATGAGCAGGGGGTGGGAGTGATTCCACGGGGCTAGAAATGGAAATGGAGCATGGCGCACGCCAATGTGATCATAGGGCATCTGTACTCTGTAGCTGCCGTCCATGACATCCTTACTAGTACCATGCAGGGCTGGTCATAGCCTGATAGAGGTGTGTTTGTTTGTGGCCTTGTGCTAGCTGCTCTCTCTCTCTCTGCCTCAAAAGGTGGCTGAAGTAGTGCTAATTTATGGGTTATTTTGGGCTAAGCACAGAGGTAGCTGGGGCTCAAGAGCAGGTACAATAAGGCTTAATCAGCAGACTATAGCAAATATAATATCAACAAAATCTTACGTGGCAGAGAGAGAAAGTAAGAGAGAGAAGGAAGCTGGCTACTAAATTACAGCTAGCTGTAGCACGTAAAAATATACATTTCACTCTCTTACACATGGGGTCAAATAGTTATTGTAATAGTCACTTTATTGTATGAACTATTTTTTTGAAGGCTATAGATGAAATGGACAAATATTATAGCCACTAGTTAGCTATACTATTGTACTTGCTCAGTTAAGAGAACGTACATTACTATTTTACAGAAGAAGAAGAGGATATGGTTCTCTCTTTGCGTTGGGCCGCGAGCTGTTACCCTGGGAGTCTGCCTCTGCCTCTGCCTGGTTCGGGTCAGCGGCAGTACTGAAAAGATTACAGCGGCAAAGGTGACAACCAAAATATGCTTTTCTTTCTTCTTCACCCCCTGCAGACGGGTTGTTGGCTCAAGAAAGCTGTCTTCTCTTTCTTGTGACCTGATAATCGTCAGCTGGGGCTGGGACGTGTGGCTGGGTTCTATTAGTGCATTTGGCTTTTGTTTTAATAATTAATTTTTAAATGATATATTTTTTAATATAGAGTTTATAAGTTAATTGTAATATATATTATATCGACTTTAACCATACTGATCAAAATTATAAGCAGCTATCTCTCTTTATACTCTCTTATAAACCGACAGAATTCAAAAGTCATAAACTATAATTTAAAAGAACACACTCAAGCGAGCTCTGCCTTGCCGTTGCAGTAAACAATGTAGGTAGTGTTATTTATTAGTATTCTCTTGGAGAAAGATCGGAGTAGTTTTGTTGGCAACTAAAAACTGTTACTAGTTTGTTGGCAACTAAAATCTGTTACTAGTTCACAGAAAACAAAAGAACATAGTGGATGTTGTGAAAGGAGCCTTACGCGGCTGTAGTTTGCATATTGCGTCGTTTGTACGGCCTAATAAGTGTGCTAACACGAGGTTCACATCAAGACACAAGAATAGAGAAAGGTGGTTTCTGAACCTTCCAAATATGAAGGAAAAACTACTTCTATATCATTTGAGCCATCCTGCCAAAGTTACAAAATCATGAAACTATGGTCAGTCTAGAAAATTCTATGTATATTGTGTAACGCCCCCGTTTCCAGGGGCGCGTACGGACACGGCACCCCGCAACTATTCACTCATGAACAGTTATGGAGTGTCGCGCAAGAGTATACCATTGCATGCCTACAACAAAAGTTCAGCATATATTTCACATACGGATTAACATCCATTTTCAACAGCGGGGCGTGCAAGCCCAAAGTATAATTACATTACAGAAGCTCCAAGATCCGCTTGAGCGCGGCCAAGACCTAAAGCCACGGATCCTCGTCGAAGAAGCGACCTTCCGGGACTTCCTCAACGGGGAGGCAAACACCTTCGTCTTGATCCTCTAAAGAAGGGCAAAAGCAAGCCGTGAGCCAATCAACCGGCTCAGCAAGTCCCAAAGGGACCCTAACTTATTACATGCACGGAACATCAAAGGAAGGGAGTATATTTGGTTTATTAACTTTGAGTGGATGCAGTTTTATTTGCAAACATTTTTAGAAGACGGACCCAAAACTACTCCTCAAGAACTCAGGGGTTTTCACGAAGAGTTCATTAACCAACTAATCAAGTTAAAGTATGTACAAAACTACTTAAGCTTTGCTGCTGGAATCACCCAAGTGACACAGCTCCAATAACCGGGAGCACGGCGTATTCGAATACCATTTATTAGACTCTGCAGAGGTTGCTCAGCTTTACCCACACGATCCCTTAACTCCCGCGACAGAGTTAAGAAAGCCAGGTCGTTTCACTGCTCAACTCTTTATATAGGCTCTACCCGGTAGAATTCACTCGGGTCTGGCTCGCTCACACACACACACACAAAGAAAAAGAAAACGGTGCCGCTTCGAGTGAACTCTACCGTTGTTAGGCACCCAATCACGGCCTGCCTAACCTTTGTTACCCAAACACCTTTTCCACAACGCCTGTAGAGTTTCAATCGAGTTGAGCAGCTACTAAACCAGTGTTGACAAGTCAACTCCTGTGGTTGAGCGGTCACCATGTCAATTGCTCAGCGTAAGGGTCTAGTCCTTATATTTTTTCCCCCGGAGTCCGCAACCCCGGCCAGGTCCGCAACCTGCAACCCAGGGTAAGAGGCGGGCGAAAACCGTCTCGCGGCGCACCACAGCCCCCCTTACCCTATCTTACATGTCGACATACTCCGCCCTAGGGCACGGCATCCCATACTACCCTGCCCTAGAGTCGGGTTTTCCAAATTCTATTGGCCCGCAGCCACAACCTTAACAGTGTAACACTTTGCATGATAATAATATCCTACGATTCTCTAGAATATCAGATAATTATTTCTAGGGTTTCAAGGGCATGGCTACAATTTAATCATGGCATTTAACGGTGGTAGGACTAACTATATCACATGACATTCTAAACATTTTATTTTTATTTTCGAACTAATATTTCAGAACTAGCTCAATGCAAGTAATGTATTAACATATTTAAACATTATGGGATACAATATGATCAAAGGATTTGGGACTTGCCGTCTATCCGGATGATTTCTGCGAGCTCGAACGTCGAAGCACCTGGATCCTGAGCCTGCTCTTGAATCTCCGGGATCTCCGACACTAACGCAAACAATTAAAAAGAAATAAATCCAGCTTGCAACTAATCAAGCGAGGAAAAATAATCTAATTAAAAAGAAATAAATTGCATAAACACCCCAAATGGAATTTTAGGAATTTTTCTAGGATGAATCTGTGGAAATGGAGGTTACAAATGGGTCAAGGATATTATTTGGAGGAAAGTGGTGAAATTTGGGAATTTTTGGGATTTTCTGTGATTTTCTAGGATTTATTTGGATTTTCTGGGATTTTAGAAATTGGTAAATCACTGGAAATTGGAATGAACAGTACCAGGCCGGCCCAAGCCAACAGTGCGGCCTGGCACTGTGCGGCCCGCGCGGCCGAAGGCCAGCGCGGCCCACGGCGGCGACGCGCGGCGGCCCGCAGGCGCGCGCGCGCTCGGGCGACGAAGCAGGCCGTTCGGCCCATTCCCGCGCGCGCTCTCGGGGCTGGGATGCGCGACGCGCGGCCCGGGTGAACGTCCCGGATCGGCCGGGGCGGACGGACGAGATGGGGGAAAGCGGGGAGATCAGACGGTGGGGATAAGAGGAGGGCGGTGAACCGGTACGGGAAGGTGGATGGCGGGGATTAGAGGGTTTTAAGGGGATCCGACGACGGGGAGGCGGCCACGACGTCATCGTCTTCCTCCGGCCGGGCGCGAGATGCAGCGGGACGGAGGCGGCGGGGCCGCGGTGCTCCGGCGACGTCGACGGCTCCCAAGGGCAGCGGAGTGTACCGCCGGGTAGGGCTTGACTTGGGGAGCCCATTTCGGGTAGTTAGCATCTACGGGGACAAAAGGGGAGAGGGAGAGGAAGAAGGGGGTAGTTCGGGTTTGCGATGGAGAGGGAGGTCACCGGCGGCGAGATGGCTCAATCGGCCGCGGCTACACGTTCAAGGGGACCAGGGGCTCACACTGGCAAAGGCGGCGGGAGCTGGAGAACCTCGGAGAAGCCTGGCCACGGGGAGGGTGCGGCGGCCGGAAGGGAGTCTCGACGCCGGCGTTCCACGGGGCTTCACCTGTCCAGGGGAGGGCGGTAAAGGAGTTAGGGGAGGGTGAAGATGCTCCAGGCGAAAGCAATTGAGGAATGGGCGAGGGGAGGGGGAGATTGGCTCCCGGGGGTGACCGGCGCAGGGGAGACCGGCGGCGGCGCTTGGGGCGACGGGAGCTCAAGCGGAAGCTCCGGGAGCTCCTCTGGGGTGGTGAGAAGTGAAGGAGGCAGTGGGGAGTTCGGGGAGCAAAGGGAAAAAGAGGGGGCAACGGGGGCGGGTTTTATACCCGAAATGGAGGGGAGCGAGGCTTCGGGGAGAAGGCACGGCGGGCGCTGGGGCGACAGGAGGAGATGGGGAGCAGGTCAGGGCGTCTCCTCTGCAGGACGGGTGGTGACCGGAGGAGTGACGCCGGCGCTGTAGCGAATTAAAGGCGAGGGACGGGAGCAGGTGAGCTGCGGCCGGGGGCGGGGTGCGTCCGCGCGCGCGAGAGAGAGAGGGCGGCGCTGCCAGGTGGACCGGAGCTGAGGCGGGGCGACGTGGCGCAAGGGCGTCCACGCACGCTGTCGGGACGACGCGGCGCAGGGAGGAACCGGGCGGCGCGGAGCCAGGCGCGGCCGCGGGCGCTGGGGCAGGGCGGGGCAGCGCAGCGCGCAGCGCTAGCGCGCGTGCGCGGGGAGAAGGCGGGGAGAGGGCGCAGCGCCAGCGGGAGAGGGGCAGGGAGGCGCTGCGGGAGGGGAGAGGCGGCAGGGGAGATGGCGCCAGCGGGAGACGCGGGCGCGGGGCGCGCGGGAGCAGAGAAGGCGGAGAGGGAGGCGGGGCGCCAAAGGAGGGAGAAAGCGGAATGGCCCCAAAAAGGAAAGCGCATTCCGGCGGAACTTTCCCGAAAAGGAAAGTTTCAGAAATCACTCAAAAAAAACAGCAAAAATTGGAAATTTTTATTTTGAATTTTTCAGGGCTTTTCAACCTACCCCCCTTAAAAGAATCTCGACCCCGAGATTAACTTGGTCCAGGGGGTAAGTTGGGGAAATCTCGCTGCAAATCTGACTCTCGTTCCCAAGTTGACTCTTCAGGTGTATGATTCTTCCACTGTACTCTGCAAAACCTGACATTCTTGTTTCTGAGCTGCCTCTCTGTCGTTTCAAGTATTTGTAGTGGTTCTTCAGCATATGTGCAATCATCTTGCAATTCAATATCTGACAGTGGCACTTCATCTGTTGGTTGGCGTAGGGACTTCCGAAGCTGGGATACGTGGAACACGTTGTGAATTCTGGATAAGTTAGGCGGAAGCTGCACTTGATAAGCTACTTCCCCAACTCTTCCAATTATCTGAAACGGTCCCACCTATCTTGGTGCTAATTTGCCCTTGACTTGAAATCTCTTGACTATTTTGAATGGGGTGACTTTGATGTAGACATAGTCTCCAACTTCGAAACTCAAGTCTTTCCTGCAGTTATCTGCATAGTTCTTCTGTCGGTCTTGGGCCATCTTGAGTCTGTCCCTGATGATTCTGACATGTGCTTCTGCATCTTGAGTAATCTGGGGACCAATAAGTGGTCGTTCTCCTGTTTCTGTCCAATTCAGAGGGGTTCTGCATTTTCTGCCATAAAGTGCTTCAAATGGTGCCATTTTGATGCTAGCTTGGTAACTATTGTTATATGAGAACTGAGCAAACGGGAGACAGGTGTTCCATGATGCTCCATACACTATCGCACAAGCTCTCAACATGTCTTCTAAAATCTGATTGGTTCTCTCTGTCTGTCCATCTGTCAATGGGTGATATGCTGAGCTGAAGTTCAAGTCGGTGCTCATAGCCTCATGTAATTTTTCCCAAAACTTGGTTGTAAACTGTGCTCCTCAATCTGACACAACTTTCTTTGGAACTCTATGTAATGTCACTATTCTGGTGCAATACAGCTCAGTAAGCTTATTTTTCCCATAGGTTTGCTTAATCGGGAGGAAATGAGCCACCTTGGTCGATCTATCAACAATGACCCAGATAGCGTCATATCCTTCCCGAGTTCGGGGAAGTCCAGTAATGATATCCATGCCGATGCTATCCCATTTCCATTCGGGAATTGGTAAAGGTCGCAACAATCCCGATGGTTTCTGGTGGTCTATCTTGATCTGCTGGCAGACATCACATTTAGCTACATACTCTGCCACTTCCTTCTTCATCTGGTTCCACTAATACTTCTTCTTCAAATCTTGGTACATCTTAGTACCTCCTGGGTGAATTGAGAATTGTGACGAATGGGCTTCAGACACGATTAACTCTCTTAATTCCTTCTTGCTTGGTATACAATAGCGACCACGGAAAGTGAGGATTCCATGCTCATCTATTGCGTACTCTGCTGACTCTTCTCCTTGAATATCCTTTTTCAGTTTTTGAATCTCTCCATCTTCATCTTGTGCTGCTTTAATCTGACCTGTTAATAACGGTTGAATTTCTAATGTTGTTTCTTCATCCTGTTCTGTGATCACCAAGTTCAGCTGTAATATATCTCTCTGTAACTCTGGTGGGTACTCTGATCGACTGACTTTGCTTGGATAAATTTTGTGGCTAAGGGCATCGGCAATTACATTTGCTTTGCCCGGGTGATACTGAAGTTCAACATTATAGTCTTTAATCAACTCCAGCCATCTTCGTTGTCTCATTTTCAACTCTGGCTGTATGAACAGGTACTTCAAGCTCTTGTGATCAGAAAATATCTCACAACGATTTCCTAGCAGGTAGTGCCGCCAAATTTTGAGTGCATGCACCTTAGCTGCTACTTCTAAATCGTGTGTGAGGTAATTTTCTTCGTGTGGCTTCAGCTGTCTTGAGGTATAGGCAACAACTTTTCCATCTTGCATAAGCACACAACCCAAACCTTGCTTGGAGGCATCACAATAGGTTTGAAATTATTTCTCTGGGTTGGGGAAAATCAGCACTGGTGTTGTTGTCAACTTGGTCTTCAACATCTGAAAGCTTTCTTCGCATGCATCAGTCCACGTGAACGGTTTGTCTTTCTTCAATAATTGAGTGAGTGGACGAGATATTCTTAAGAAACCTTCTATGAATCGGCGATAATAACCCGCCAATCCTAGGAAATTCCTTACTTCAGTCACGGTCTTGGGTTGTTTCCATTCCATAACTGCAGATATCTTTTCTGGATCGACCTTCACTCCATCTTCAGATATAATGTGGCCCAAGAAAGCAACTTCTTTTAGCCAAAAACTACACTTGTCAAACTTTGCATATAGCTGATGTTCCCTCGGTCTTGACAATACCATGTGCAAATGCTGTCTGTGCTCTTCTTCACTCTTGGAATATATCAGGATATCATCAATAAAGACAATCACAAATCGATCCAATTGGTCCATATGCACCAGGTTCATAAAATTCATGAAATATGCTGGCGCATTGGTTAGACCAAATGGCACGACCGTGAATTCAAATAATCCATATCTGGTGATGAAAACTGTCTTCTCTCGATCTTGCTCTCGGATCTTGAGCTGATGGTAGCCCGAGCGCAAGTCGATCTTGGAAAACACTTTGGCACCCTTGAGCTGATCAAACATGTCATCAATTCTGGGGAGGGGATACTTGTTCTTGATGGTGACAGCATTCCAACCTCTGTAATCCACGCACATTCTCAGTTCGCCATTCTTCTTTTTCACAAACAAGGCTGAGGCTGACCAAGGCGAAACACTTGGTCGAATAAACTCTTTCTCTTGCAGTTCATCTAACTGTCTCTTGAGCTCTTTTAATTCACTGACTGACATTCTGTACTGATACTTTGGCAACTGGTTTTGTGCCTGGAATCAATTCTATAACAACTTCTACTTGTCTGTCAGGGGATCTGCCTGGCAATTACTCTGGAAATACATCAGGGTATTCTTGCACTTGATCTGGTGTGACTGCTAGCATGTTGATCATGCGCTTTCTTGCATCCTTCAATACTTCTCGTTTTTTTTTCTTACCACTTTCTGACCTTCAAGGGTTACCAATGATACTGTTTTGATCTCACAATCTACCTTGCCTTTATTCTTGGCTAGTCAGTTCATGCCCAAATGGCATCTAGCCCTTGCATATCTGGCTGCAGTAAATCTGCTTTAACCTCTGCTGGATTGACTTTGACTCCTTCTCACTTGTACCTGCATATCATCATTGGGTATATGCTACAGGTTCACACTTAGCTGAATTATGCAGTACCAGGGCCACATATATGTCTGGGTCCGTTAGGATCAACTTCATTGTAACATGAACTTCTCATCCATTACATTTTACACAGATGGTTTTCATACATTTTCATAGTCTTGCCACAAGCCTTAGTTAAAGTAATTTACAGACATCCATTTAGTTCTAGCTTACAAAAGGATAACCAAAAGTACATCATCTCATTTCTTGTTCTGCCTAGCTCATATTTTCTTGACTGTATGCTGGTTTTGGGCTTGGAGTTTAGCTGCTTCTGATGACAGACTCCTCCTGGGACATTGATGCTTGTAGTGTCCATTCTCTCCACAATGGAAGCATGCGTCTGTCCTTCGTGGACAGCTGCTAGTAAGATGCTTGCCACCGCAGGTGAGGCACTTGATGGCGAGTGGTGAGGGAGTGGCATACTGTTGAGACTGTTCAGACTGGGTCTTCTCAGGGTAGGATTCTTCTTCTTCCATCGGTGGCGGACGTGATGTTGATGTCTGCCTCTTTGCTTGCTTTCTAGCTTCTTCTGTAGGTAAGGACTTCAGTGGGCATTGGCAGCGGTAATGTCCATCCCGTTCACAGTGAAAACAAGCCGTTGGTGAAGGAGGCGAAGGCTGCTTTCGTTTCATAACTTTCACGTAACCTGGTCTTTCTTCTAATTGGAGAGCTCGATCAACTAGGCTTAATAGGCTTGAAAACTTCATGGACTGAAGGCGTTGTCTCATACTAGGTCGTAGGCCTTTCATAAAGCACTCCATCCTTCCGGCTTCAGTATCAATCTCTTCTTGAGCATACTGGGATAACTGATGGAACTGCTGTAGATATGCTGTGATGGAGTTCTCTCCTTGTTGAAGATCGAGAAAATCCTGATATTTTCCTGCGATAACTTCAGGAGGAATGCAGGCTTGGCGAAATCTCTTCACAAAGTCTTCCCAGGTAATGTCTTCCTTATTTGGGTGCATCCACTCGATAGCATTCCACCAAGTAATTGCGGGCTCGGACAACTGATAGGTGGCAAAGATAACCTTCTCCTTATTTGTACACTGGATAGTATTCATTCTTCTCTCAATATCTTGTAACCAGTCATCTGCATTCAGTGACCCTGTTGTTGAAGGGAATATCGGGGGTTGAGTTTGCAGGAAGGCTATAAACTTAAATGCAGTTGCGCTTGACGCTGTCACTGACTCTTCGGGTGTCACCTTGACAATAAACTGTGATAGTGATTCTCTTGGCTGTTCTGACATCTGGGCTTGATCTGTGGCAGGTGCACCCTGCCTGTTGGTCTGACCACTCTGCTGTGTTGGATCCATCTGCCAATTGGGAATTTGAGATCAGCTTTGCAGCGGCTTTGGAGAACAGGAGTAGATAAGTAAGACATTGAATTTTCAAGGTAAGTATAGGATGAAAAAGGTAAGAACGAGAGCGAAAGGGGACAGGAGAAAGCTTTGAACTGAGAGGGATTACTGATAATTAAGCAAACGACATACAAGGATAAGGAACATAGATTTACAATATGCAAGTGGTACACAAACCACTTAGGGTTCATGATTGCACTTGCTTTACATTACAAAAATACTGCTACTACTCAGGGTCAGTCTAGTCTAGCGAACAACGGCTACTCCTCCAGCTGCCGAGAAACGAAATTTTGAAGCTAGACCAGAGAAGCAGTAAACATTTTGCGAAAGTAAAACTTAAGCGGAAGTAAACTAAGATAGATAAGGTAGCAACAAGAGAGGGAAAAGACAGCAATAATACTTATATTTTTCGTAAATCCTTTTTTTATGGCTTTAAATTAAGTTTTGCGATAAAATCGGTTCCTAGTTTGCCTTAGGTCTCAACCTACGGTCAAGAGCCTGCTCTGATACCACTTCTTGTAACGCCCCCGTTTCCAGGGGCGCGTACGGACACGGCACCCCGCAACTATTCACTCATGAACAGTTATGGAGTGTCGCGCAAGAGTATACCATTGCATGCCTACAACAAAAGTTCAGCATATATTTCACATACGGATTAACATCCATTTTCAACAGCGGGGCGTGCAAGCCCAAAGTATAATTACATTACAGAAGCTCCAAGATCCGCTTGAGCGCGGCCAAGACCTAAAGCCACGGATCCTCGTCGAAGAAGCGACCTTCCGGGACTTCCTCAACGGGGAGGCAAACACCTTCGTCTTGATCCTCTAAAGAAGGGCAAAAGCAAGCCGTGAGCCAATCAACCGGCTCAGCAAGTCCCAAAGGGACCCTAACTTATTACATGCACGGAACATCAAAGGAAGGGAGTATATTTGGTTTATTAACTTTGAGTGGATGCAGTTTTATTTGCAAACATTTTTAGAAGACGGACCCAAAACTACTCCTCAAGAACTCAGGGGTTTTCACGAAGAGTTCATTAACCAACTAATCAAGTTAAAGTATGTACAAAACTACTTAAGCTTTGCTGCTGGAATCACCCAAGTGACACAGCTCCAATAACCGGGAGCACGGCGTATTCGAATACCATTTATTAGACTCTGCAGAGGTTGCTCAGCTTTACCCACACGATCCCTTAACTCCCGCGACAGAGTTAAGAAAGCCAGGTCGTTTCACTGCTCAACTCTTTATATAGGCTCTACCCGGTAGAATTCACTCGGGTCTGGCTCGCTCACACACACACACACAAAGAAAAAGAAAACGGTGCCGCTTCGAGTGAACTCTACCGTTGTTAGGCACCCAATCACGGCCTGCCTAACCTTTGTTACCCAAACACCTTTTCCACAACGCCTGTAGAGTTTCAATCGAGTTGAGCAGCTACTAAACCAGTGTTGACAAGTCAACTCCTGTGGTTGAGCGGTCACCATGTCAATTGCTCAGCGTAAGGGTCTAGTCCTTATATTTTTTCCCCCGGAGTCCGCAACCCCGGCCAGGTCCGCAACCTGCAACCCAGGGTAAGAGGCGGGCGAAAACCGTCTCGCGGCGCACCACAGCCCCCCTTACCCTATCTTACATGTCGACATACTCCGCCCTAGGGCACGGCATCCCATACTACCCTGCCCTAGAGTCGGGTTTTCCAAATTCTATTGGCCCGCAGCCACAACCTTAACAGTGTAACACTTTGCATGATAATAATATCCTACGATTCTCTAGAATATCAGATAATTATTTCTAGGGTTTCAAGGGCATGGCTACAATTTAATCATGGCATTTAACGGTGGTAGGACTAACTATATCACATGACATTCTAAACATTTTATTTTTATTTTCGAACTAATATTTCAGAACTAGCTCAATGCAAGTAATGTATTAACATATTTAAACATTATGGGATACAATATGATCAAAGGATTTGGGACTTGCCGTCTATCCGGATGATTTCTGCGAGCTCGAACGTCGAAGCACCTGGATCCTGAGCCTGCTCTTGAATCTCCGGGATCTCCGACACTAACGCAAACAATTAAAAAGAAATAAATCCAGCTTGCAACTAATCAAGCGAGGAAAAATAATCTAATTAAAAAGAAATAAATTGCATAAACACCCCAAATGGAATTTTAGGAATTTTTCTAGGATGAATCTGTGGAAATGGAGGTTACAAATGGGTCAAGGATATTATTTGGAGGAAAGTGGTGAAATTTGGGAATTTTTGGGATTTTCTGTGATTTTCTAGGATTTATTTGGATTTTCTGGGATTTTAGAAATTGGTAAATCACTGGAAATTGGAATGAACAGTACCAGGCCGGCCCAAGCCAACAGTGCGGCCTGGCACTGTGCGGCCCGCGCGGCCGAAGGCCAGCGCGGCCCACGGCGGCGACGCGCGGCGGCCCGCAGGCGCGCGCGCGCTCGGGCGACGAAGCAGGCCGTTCGGCCCATTCCCGCGCGCGCTCTCGGGGCTGGGATGCGCGACGCGCGGCCCGGGTGAACGTCCCGGATCGGCCGGGGCGGACGGACGAGATGGGGGAAAGCGGGGAGATCAGACGGTGGGGATAAGAGGAGGGCGGTGAACCGGTACGGGAAGGTGGATGGCGGGGATTAGAGGGTTTTAAGGGGATCCGACGACGGGGAGGCGGCCACGACGTCATCGTCTTCCTCCGGCCGGGCGCGAGATGCAGCGGGACGGAGGCGGCGGGGCCGCGGTGCTCCGGCGACGTCGACGGCTCCCAAGGGCAGCGGAGTGTACCGCCGGGTAGGGCTTGACTTGGGGAGCCCATTTCGGGTAGTTAGCATCTACGGGGACAAAAGGGGAGAGGGAGAGGAAGAAGGGGGTAGTTCGGGTTTGCGATGGAGAGGGAGGTCACCGGCGGCGAGATGGCTCAATCGGCCGCGGCTACACGTTCAAGGGGACCAGGGGCTCACACTGGCAAAGGCGGCGGGAGCTGGAGAACCTCGGAGAAGCCTGGCCACGGGGAGGGTGCGGCGGCCGGAAGGGAGTCTCGACGCCGGCGTTCCACGGGGCTTCACCTGTCCAGGGGAGGGCGGTAAAGGAGTTAGGGGAGGGTGAAGATGCTCCAGGCGAAAGCAATTGAGGAATGGGCGAGGGGAGGGGGAGATTGGCTCCCGGGGGTGACCGGCGCAGGGGAGACCGGCGGCGGCGCTTGGGGCGACGGGAGCTCAAGCGGAAGCTCCGGGAGCTCCTCTGGGGTGGTGAGAAGTGAAGGAGGCAGTGGGGAGTTCGGGGAGCAAAGGGAAAAAGAGGGGGCAACGGGGGCGGGTTTTATACCCGAAATGGAGGGGAGCGAGGCTTCGGGGAGAAGGCACGGCGGGCGCTGGGGCGACAGGAGGAGATGGGGAGCAGGTCAGGGCGTCTCCTCTGCAGGACGGGTGGTGACCGGAGGAGTGACGCCGGCGCTGTAGCGAATTAAAGGCGAGGGACGGGAGCAGGTGAGCTGCGGCCGGGGGCGGGGTGCGTCCGCGCGCGCGAGAGAGAGAGGGCGGCGCTGCCAGGTGGACCGGAGCTGAGGCGGGGCGACGTGGCGCAAGGGCGTCCACGCACGCTGTCGGGACGACGCGGCGCAGGGAGGAACCGGGCGGCGCGGAGCCAGGCGCGGCCGCGGGCGCTGGGGCAGGGCGGGGCAGCGCAGCGCGCAGCGCTAGCGCGCGTGCGCGGGGAGAAGGCGGGGAGAGGGCGCAGCGCCAGCGGGAGAGGGGCAGGGAGGCGCTGCGGGAGGGGAGAGGCGGCAGGGGAGATGGCGCCAGCGGGAGACGCGGGCGCGGGGCGCGCGGGAGCAGAGAAGGCGGAGAGGGAGGCGGGGCGCCAAAGGAGGGAGAAAGCGGAATGGCCCCAAAAAGGAAAGCGCATTCCGGCGGAACTTTCCCGAAAAGGAAAGTTTCAGAAATCACTCAAAAAAAACAGCAAAAATTGGAAATTTTTATTTTGAATTTTTCAGGGCTTTTCATATTGTATATTCGTGGTCAAAGTTCTGACTGTATCATTTCGTAAGAAGAAAGTTCAGAATGTATGCATATACCACAGCGATCTACATCTAAGGGGCCAAGCAAGTTGTCACATCTCAAAACGAGAGGAAGCAGGAAGAAATCAACAAGAAACCGCGCGGCCATGCATGGATGCTACTTTGCAAGGCGCAGCATCACTTTGTGCATCTACGAAAGCGTAGCGTGAATAATTAGCTCGCAGCTTCTAAACAAGAAACAGCTAGCGCAGGTAGTGCGCGGTGGTTTGGAGGAATCATTCATGGCAGCTAGGCTCCCCACCAGGCCACCACGGCACCACCTCACTAAATCTCTTGGCCGGCGGCCAGTTGCCTCTCCTCTGCTCTGCTTTGGTCCCCTACATCTTTGCTTTGCGCCCCGTTCGGTCCCGTGCATCTGGCCTGCGGCCGCATGATAAGTTTGACATGGACCTAGACACCCGTATACCATGGGTGTGTTGCGGTTACGGGCGCTTTTAGTTCTATTATGAGTGTTTATATAAATAAATTAAATATCAATAAATTATTTTAATAAAGCTGTCTCGACAAATCGTTTCGAAAAGTTAATAAAAAATCACCTTATTTATTTATTCAGAAGAAATCATAAGATAAAGATAACGAACTATGCATATTGTACAGTTCGCTCATGGCTTTTCATCGTGTCATGTGTGACTATGCGTATTGCGCAGCCACCTAGAACCGAGACACAAAGTTAGTTTTGGTGTATGAGTTGTGTACGAGTACTAGGCAATTTTCGAGTTTGTTGCTGTATGCGTAGAAATCGAGTCCATATTGAGTCTGTAGCCGAGTCTGATTCCAATCTGTTTCTGAGTTATATGCTTTTTCATTTCTTAGTTGTTGTGTTGAGTATAAAAGAAGAGCAATATAATGAGAGAGATACACACAGAGAGAGACAGGAAGCGATCGGGGTGATCAAAACGAGAGGGAGAGAAATAAAGAAAGTGGAGTGCTTTGGCTCCCGGAAAATATCGAGTTCGTCATTTTCACAGACATGGTCGTAAACGAGTTACGAGCACAGCGAGCGGAAATGTCCGCATGAGCAGAAAACGTGGTTGTAAACGAGTTGTGATTACAGTCGCGGAGCAGAAGACATGGTCGTAAGCTTTACGATCACAGCAATTGAGTCTTTAACGTGGCCGTCAGTCACAGCGTGGTCATAATCGAGTTACGACTACGGTGATCGAGCGTTACTATGTGGTCGAAGGAGCGGTTATGAGAACGGCAGCGCAGCGTGAAACGTGATCGTAACTCTCATCAGCTGAAATTATGAGTACATGGGCAGAGTACGAAGGCATGTTCGAAGCAGTCGGCGCAAACTAGAAGTGGTCGTAACAACTCTGTGTGTGGTCGTAACGACTGCTGAGTGGTCATAAACTGCACCAAGTGGTATCAGAATCTATTAAATTTGGTGATTTCTGAAGATCATGGGCAATAAGGTGAAGACCTTGGGTGGGCTAATCTCCCTCTAGTGCTTTGAATTTGGCGAATACAGGCGCTACGTGTTAGGATGCCGCAACCATATAAAGTGTTTCAACTTTAACGAGTACGGGCACTATGCTTCAGATTGTTGAAGCAAGAAGAAAGATGACGAGGTGAACCTTGCCCAAGACAAAAAAAGATGAAGAATCGGAACTATTTCTCTCTTCATATGTTGAAAAGGCGCCATTCATAGTGATACTAAATGAGGATAACGTAGTTCCAAAACTACGCACAAAGGAAGGCGCCATGATCACACGGATCAGTGGTACTTGGACAATGAAGCAAGCAACCACATAACAGGAAATCGCTCCATGTTTCATGAGCTCGATAAGAAGGTTTGGAGCAAGGTCAAGTTTGGCAACAGCTCCACGGTGGAGATAAGAGACAAAGGAACGATGATATTGCAATGCAAGAATGAAGATAAGAAGTTGTTGACAGGGATTTACTATATACCAAGTCTATACAACAACATACTCAGTCTCGGGCGGATGACAGAAAGAGGGTGCAGGGTGGTGCTGCAGAATGAGTTCTTGCGTGTGTATGACAAGAACAAAGATCTGTTAATGAAGGTGAAAAGATTTCCAAATCGGCTGTGCAAGATTTTCTTTGAAAACTTGTAGATCGGTTTATGTGAAGAGCGGTCTAGAGGAGTCAGAAGATGGTGGACTTCATGAACATGCAGCAGGTGCTATCTCAGGTGGTCGGCATGGACCGCACGCATCGCATGCAAACACGCATGATGGTAGCATGCACGCAAGCGGCTCATATGGTCATGCAGGGCGCGTCACGCTTGTAGTAGGAGGCACGGGTGGCAACATGCATGCCGCTGACGTGGGTGGACGTGTGCATACAAGCACGGAAAGCAGAGGTGCTGGAGGTAGTGACACGGGAAGTCCTCACGCACATGCTAGTGAAAGAAAGGATGAAGAAGAGATGTATCAGAATCTAGATAGAAAAAGTGCACAAGGTCCAAGAGAAACACTTGGAGTACAGGTTGGTGCAATCTTTTGTAGTTTTGCAGAGGTAACGCAAGAAGCATTGGAGACAGGAGTTAGGGGCGGTGTAGCCTCAGCTGAGATGTATGTCGAAAAGTGAACAAACTTGGTCCAAGAGAGAGGAGCGAGAGGCTCAGGTAACGGCAAAACCAAGGTAGCTGTGGGAGCAGGTGCTCTAGCCCAAGAAGGTGTACAAGGAAGGGTGGGATCAGTCCAAGTGCAAGGCACGGCAAACATCGAATTGTACAAGGCTCACGAAGGTACGGTACATGAGAGTGCAGGTAGAAGGAAGAAGCGGAAGCAAGAGAGGAGATCGACATGATCAAGATAGAGAAACAAGATTAAAGAGGTAATTGTTAGAGTTAGTAATCTTGTTTAGTCATATTTGAGTCAGTTTTGGTGTACAAGTAAGTTCGTGTACGAGTACTAGTTAGTTTTCGAGTTCGTTGCCGTATACGTAGAAGTCGAGTCCATATTATAGTCTATAGCCAAGTCCGGTTCCAGTCTGTTTTCGAGTTATATGCTTTTTCGTTTCTTAGTCATTGTGTTGGGTATAAAAGGGGAGCAATGTAATGAGACAGGTACACACAAAGAGAGACAGGAAGCGCTCGGGTGATCGAAACGAGAGAGAGAGAGAAATAAAGAAAGCGGAGTGCTTTGGCTCCCGAAAAAATATCGAGTTCGTCGTTTTCACAGATGTGGTCATAAACGAGTTACGACGTTTACGACCATGGCGAGCAAAGGTGTCCATAGGACCAGAAGACGTGATCGTAAACGAATTACGACTACGATCACAGAGCAGAAAATGAGGTCGTAAGCTTTACGACCACAGCAATCGAGTCTTCAACGTAGTTGTAAGTCACAGTATGGTCTTAATCGAGTTACGACTACGATGATCAAACATTAGTACGTGCTCGAAGGAGCGGTTACGAGAACGTGCAGTGCAGCATGAAACGTGATCTTAACTCTTATCAGCTAAAATTACGAGTACGTGGTCGGAGTACGAAGACGTGGTCATAGCAGTCGGAGCAAACCAGAAGTGGTCGTAATGATTCTATGTGTGTTCATAACTACTGCTAAGTGATCGTAAACTGAGTGGTCGTAAACTGTAACACAGGCAAAGAATAAACCTGTATTCCATGAAAGGTTGATGTGAGCTTGTTGCTATAACTGCAGTGGATCCACCTCAATTACGTGGATGCAAGCCTTGTTGAGTCGGCGTGCAGTATATGAATATAGGAAAAATTGTAGATTTACCCCACTCTTGAGTGGCTTTGTAGATTTGCCCCAGTGATGTCTCAATGACATGCGGGTCCAGGACCCACATGTCATTGAGACAACTGGGGCAAATCTACAAAGTGCACTTTTTTAAGTAGGGCAAATGAGCAAATCCCCCATGAATATATGGTTGCTAGCTTTAGGATGGTGTGGTCCAATATTCCAAATTGACATCTTGCATGTTCACATGATTGCAATAAGGCTCTGTTCTGCGCTTCTGCGTGCCCTCGTGCTTTTGACAGGTGAGCAGCTGCTTCCTGCGCGCGCACACACATACACAAAGAGCATGCATCACTAATCACCTGTGTTATTTAGAATCAAAGTCGTTTTTAGCACTATTTCACACCATATTTACAAAAATAGCAGTATACCGACCGTATTGACAAAAATATCATTTTTGCCATCGAGGGACCGGACGGCAGCGCCCATGAGGCGACGCGTGCTATTGAGGGGCTAGCCGGCTTAATTACCTGCCGCCCGGTCACTGGACGGCAGGCACCTACCGCCAGCGACAGCGCCGTGTGTCGCCTTGTGGGCACTGCCGCCCGCTCATCAGATGGCAGAAATGTTATTTTTGTCAGTACGTTGTGCATATGACTATTTTATAAATACATATGAAATAGTGCCAAAAGTGGCTTTCGGATGTTACGAGTTATATGTACTTGCTAGCTAGCGTGATGTGAATGTGCAGAATACGTATGCAAGTTTGTTGCTTGCAGGCTTGCAGCTTCTTGTGCAAATTACCGGTAAATGAACCGGGGTGATCCAGCAAATGATTATCCAAGTACAATCATAGAGTTTGTCTTGAAAGGACTCACTCGGCTTTAGGCACTGTTTATTTCGATTTGAGTTTCTAACTTTTGACTTATTTTTTACGATTCTCAAATTTCCTCTTTTTCTGATTTTTTAGCTTTTTTGAACATTTTTACCAGTTCTTTTTTTTTCATATTCGTTTGCATTGTTCATAATGGGTTATCCTATTTTTCTATTTTTAATTTTTTTAAATTTAGTTACGCTAAATAAGCCACCATCAGTTACAGTGCAATTTCAGTCAGTTACAGTGCAATGCCAGCCATAAGCTAGCTTATTTCAGCCCAACCAAGCGGCACCTTAGTTACTTAACGGGGGTTGCACGCTGCTAGTAACGTGGCAATTTTAGTATTTGACAATGTAAATAGGTGTATTTTAGGATTTGCCACTTTATATCTTATTAACATGTAAGATCATATATCTATGAGATCCCACATGTCAGTAAGATATGAATGGTAAATACTGAAATAACACATCTTTGACAGTAGCAAATGATTAATTTTTCTAGAGCTTAATGGATCAAGACATGGAGTAAGAGAAATTTGTGTGTAGTTTTTGCCGATATAAATGAAGTCGATATAGTATACTATAATCAATATATAGACTTCAGCTTAAAAAGATATTTCGTTTAGAAGCTAGTTATTATAAAAACAAAAAAATCTTTTAGAAACTGAAAAGAGAAACGCTGGACGGGGATCAACAAGAATGTAGGTTGGACTGGAACGCGGCATTTATCCAACTATCCCATGTTTAAGTGTACATGGCAAAGTCAGGAGAATGATATCCTCCACCTTTTTCCATTGTGAAAGACAGAGAAGATCAGCGACTTAATTCATGAACAAACGCTTCAAATTGACTACCGCAGTCATCTACAACAAAATCAGAACAATATTTGCTACAGTGTTTTGCTACAAGCGTCTGCTACGGTTCTGTACGTCAGCATACTCAAATGCCACTGTGCTTCTCTGCCTTTCATCTGTAAAAAGAACGGTAAAAGGCGAAGGATTCCTGTTTATTTGGTTTATTCTTCTTCAAAAGTTAAAATAAACAATGTGCCGTTGAAATAAACAAGGTGATGTCTTAAAGTGAATTTTTCAAACGACTTTTTAGATCTAAAACCATACGTACGATCTACTCCTGTTTCAAAAATATTAATAAAAACTACCAACCCAGCCTAAAACAACAGGGTCAAGTTGTCAAATTCCTCCATTTTTTTTAGCTAAGGGGCCATTTACCCACGAGCAAATTCTGGCAAAAGTGTGCCTCTACTAGTTGAACAACAAAGTTAACTCTTAATAATCCGTTAATGTTGCGTTGCACGCGCTGCTAGTGGTTTGGCTGGGCTCATGAGTCTTCCAAGTTCCATGAATCCGCGGCCCGGCGACTATACCTCCGTGGAGTCCTTCAGGGGCCGCGGCCGACATCGTCGACACCCGGCTGTCGCCGGTGCCGTGCCCCTTCGACGCGGAGACGCTGGAGCAGCGGCTGCAGGGCGTCGTCGAAGGGTCACGGGGAAGCTGGACGTACGCCGTGTTCTGGCAGCCGTCGGTGGACGTGGCCACGGGCGCCAGTGCTGCACTGGGGCAAAGGCTACTACCACGGCTGCGAAAGCGACGGCGACGGCAAGCGCAACGAGGGCGCGGAGGCCGCCCCGGAGCAGGAGCACCGGAAGCGTGTGCTGCGCGAACTTTACCTGCTTTGCTGCAGCCAGGACGATGCGAGCGGCGAGGAGCTGGAGGAGGAGGGTGTCACTGCCACCGACACAACCTGGTTCTTGTGTCCCCGTCGCGGTTGTTCGTCGACTGTTCGGGCCTGCCGCGGCAGGCGCAGCTCGCTGGCGAGCCGAAGTGGATCGCTGCGGGGCTTGGAGGCCTACGTCTACGGCATCCGCACCATGGTGTGCGTCCCGGTGGGGAACACCGGCGTGCTGGAGCTCGGGTCCACGGAGGCCATCCCCCAGACGGCCAGACCGCCGAGATCCGGTCGCTGTTTGCCTCCGGATCTCCGGCGATGGACACGAAGGAGTCGGCAAACCCTGATCAAGGCTCGTCTGCAGGATTGCATCCGTCCATTGATCGTGCCATGCTATGCTGCTGCGTCTCGTGTCCTCAGATCAATGCAAGAATTAATAAGCGAATAATGACATCAGTCCTAGTAACATTGTATTTTCAGAGTTTATGATCTATGGATATGCATTGCGCTGCAAAGGGGTTTGCATCTCTTGCTGTTGTCAGTCTGGATATTTGTGTTTGATTTGATCATTGTGAACGCTTTATTTGTACCAAACCAGATAGCATCCCTAGTACTAGTTTTGCTCGTTTTGTCTTGATTTGGTCATGTTAATTCAGTGTACTACAATAATTCGTAAGGTTTGGTGAATGCGTTTCATTTGTGATTGCTTGGCATGCTAGCATTCATCTCTACTGGATTGTGTTGACCTCAGCGTGTATGTTCATATACTTTCAGGCATGCAGTATAAAAGTATTTACCCGGGTTGTGTCGTAGCATAACTTGCAACAAGGAGCTGAGCAACTCGCTGAATCTGTAACCAGGCTTCTCAAACAAAGGGCCAAGATCCCAACTACGCATGAGAACCACAACATAAGCTGAAAAGCAGTAACAAGCTTATAAATTATAGGGCATGTAAGTCGATCGAAATCAAGTCCACGATATGCCTCAATGTAACAGGGGACGATGTAAAAGCTCCAATGGATAAAACACACTGCAACTGTGACATAACGAGATGCCCTAAGGGGTACAAAAATTGATAGTGAACAGATATAACTGAAAACAGCTAGGGTACATAAGTATCTTTCGCTTATTTCTTCTTCCCTGCAGCATCTCCAGCCTTTGTCTGCAAAATTAGTCCAAGAAAAAATTTAGTTATATGCAGTTATGAACAAGTTTAATCTTAGAACATGATAGTCTGATTAGGGGGCAAATATATGTACCTTCTTCACTCCACGGATTTTCTTTGCCCTGTTCTTCCTCTCCTTCATCTGCTTGCGTGACTTCTCCACCTTGGTGGCAAGCCCATTCTGTGGAAACAGGAGCAAAAATAAGCAAAAAAACAAACCATACAACCTCTGCAGTACTCTTGTTTTCTCAAGTGAAATTCTATGTACTACGATGTGCTGCATTTGAAAAGAGATGAATGCCATGTGCACACTGTTGTTTCGAGAATATGCTACAGAATAACAGGTGAACAAGGTAGAATCTGAAGCTCTCATGCAGCATTGCATTGTAATGTCAATGTTTGGTACTCATATAGGGAGGTCAGAATATGCAAAATAGTTCAACTCAAGAGCACTAAGCTACCAAGATATTAAGCATGCAAAAATGTACACTTCACAAGAAGGTGCATTAAACAGCAAACTATTCTTTTCATATTATGTTTCATAGGCACAATAACCATGCACATAATAATACAGCTTACACTAAATTACAATAAAAAGTTCCACACATTTGCAGTAATTGCTAGTATAACCACATCGGAAGTGTCATAGCATACATACATTGCAGTAGTATACTTGTTTGATGGACGGGCTAGCATAGTACAAGACTACTCTGCAACCATTCTCATTGAGCACAAATAAGCTTACTGCCATGTCAGTTAGCACATTTGATCAATTAATTGAGTTGAGCCGGCCAGAGTGTGCACAATGCAAAATGATACACAAACAAACACAATGCCGCATTCAACGTTAAATGTGACTCTGTGAGGCAGTAATGCTAGCAGTAACTTCTTGATCAATATATTAAGAAATGGCAAACATGTTCTGTAAGCACCTCATCCTACAGCGCAGCAAGCCAAAAAAAAAAGCCTAATCATCAACTAAACTACACGTACAGCACGAGAACACTAGCATTTTGAGCAGAATAAGTAACTATTGTGCCTACTATATGCCAAGATTTGAGCTTTTGCCAGGTATCTAGTGGATTCAACATGAAAACTGCAGGAATCAAAGCAGGTTGTTGAGTAATGAGGCAAGAAAGGCGTACCCTGATGAGCCTGTACTTGGGCTCGTACTTCTTGGCGGCGTCGAGGTTGTCGTAGATGAGGCCGAAGCCGGTGGACTTGCCGCCTCCGAAGTGGGTGCGGAACTTGAACACGAAGATGCAGTTCGAGTCCTTCACCTCGTACATCTTCGCCAGCCGCTCCTTGAGATCCGCCTGCAACACACACGCGGGGACGCATCAGCCTCGCTTCTCATCAAAACCACCCAAAGAACGAGGGATTTCCGAAAAGGTTTCGAGACGACGAACCTTGGAGACGTTGGCGCGGCCGGGGTGGAGCACCTCGAGCACGAACTGCTTGCGGGAGAGGAGGCGGTTCGTCATGAACTTGCGGGTGCGGAGCGTCACCGCGGGCGCCGCCTTAGAGTCCGCCATGATTGCTGTTGCTGCTGCTTCCTGCGGCGTGCGTCGGCTTCGCCGGAGCTCGCGGCGATTCCTAGCGGCGGCGGCGGCGTGAGTGAGAGGCGGCGGCGGCGGGGGCGTGGTGAGGAGGGGATTATATATTCCCTGAAACCCTAGGTCTTTACGGCGGTAAGCGGAAGGGAACGATGGTTTTGGTGGGCCTTATATGGGCTTAATTCGGCCTGAGAGATTAATGGGCTTAAGAGCTTAGTGGGCCAACTTTGACCCGTTCTGTTATTTTCTTTTGTCTAATAGAGATGTGCCTTGAGCCTTGTTTGGTTCATGGTTAAAAGGCAGATTGAGTTTACGAGATAAAACTATGGTTTCTAAAAAATACCATAGAATCTAAAACTTTGAGATGTTTGGATATAAGAAATATTGTGGTTTTCATAAACCGTGGTATCGCAAATACCATGGTATTTTTTGAGTTTTAAAAAATCCACTCAAGATTTTTTTTTCTTCAAAACAACGTTGTGCTGTTACGGTGTGATGTGAGGCAGCCTTATGTAATCTCGTCTACATCAAAATCATGCATATGATCTGGCCGTCCAAGCAATGAAGCAATATCTTCATATGTGATCTTTTACGTACTGTGCTTTATACTCACTTTCATATGTGATCTATTTTCTCACATAGTATCTGAGCGGATTTGTATCTAAATTTGTTCTTAGCCACCACCAAATTTCACAGCGCACCGCCCCTAGGAGAGATGATTCAATTACCATGATCTAATCTCCTGAGGGCTGTGCAAAATATTATGGATAGATGGCCTCCTATCTTTCTACACCGGATCAGATCTGGTCTGGCCACTGCCACCTGTCACCCACACTCACAAGCGTCAGCACGGGACGGAGATGGAGGCGCTCATCGCGCTCTCCCTCAACTTCCCCATCGACGAGCTCCTCCCCGACGAGCGGCCCCTCATCTGGGCCCCTGTCACTGCAAGTTTCAGAGGGTAAAGTGATACAAACCTACAAGTTCAAGGGGATAAAAAAGTAAAATATAAGTTCAGAGGGTAAAGTGGCATAGGGTGGGTTCTTTTAGGCTGTGGTTTTTGAATTTTGATCTGCTCGCGAGAGGCAGTACGCAGAGAGAAATACTCGTATGTGATTTTAGCCAGTATAGTTGAACTTGATACAGTTTGCACTACAATTTTTCTGTAAACCCCACATTGAAAAAAGCACCGGTTTTGAACCGGTTACTGTTCATTCGTACATAAGCCAAAAACTGGCAGTGCAAGCGAACTCAACCATAACTCTAAAGTTTAGAGAGCTGAGAAAGTAAAATATAAGTTTAGAAGGTAAAATAATATAATCTTACAGATTTAAAGAACTAAAATGCAATTTTCTCTGATAAAAACCTACGGAGCCTTTCCTATCAGAAGATAACATGCAGGCCTTCAGCTAGTTGCCGCGGCGACGACGAGAGTTGAAAGTGTTGGTGCAGGAAAAGAAAAACGGGAAAAAAAAAAGGGGAGCTGCAACACGAGCAAGAAGAGTCCAAAACCGTTGGAATAGGGAGGCTTCACCTCGCCAACCTCCTCTCATCAGGCCATTTTCGTTTTGCTTTCGACGCCGATACCACTTGTCTCCCCGAAATTTCTCCAGCCAGATGTTCACTTAATGACCTTTTAATACAAAACTCTGCATTTAATATTACACTAGTCATCTTTACAAAATGGTAGTACTATCAGTAATTTTTTTTAGAAAAAAGACAGTGCTATTATTTTTTAAGAATAAATGTCCGCTTATATCGGCTTTCGACTTTGGTCTATAAATAATAATAACTTATAGAGAAACTTGTAGAGAGATACTCGTATACGATTTTAGCCGATATAAATGAAGTTACTATATTATACATTACAATAGACTAGTAGACCTCGCCTTGATAATACACTTTGTTTGAAAGTTAGATATTATAGAAAAGCTATTTATTATAGAAAAACACCTTTTAAAAGTTAACATGAATATGACCTAAGAATAGTACCATTAGTAACCGTTGATTGTGAATAGTTGCAGGGGTGTAGCCACCAAGGTGCTTTGTTGGACTAGAGCCCACCCTTCATCGGCGTCAGTAACCCTACACGAGGTATCTTCATTGTATTTTTTTATTTTGTTTCTCTTTTATTCATGTACGAATTTAAATGATACAACACTATATTTGTTGCCGTGTCTGGATTTAGTTTAATTCTCTTCTATTTTTGATTAAAAATAGTCTAGTCCTTCCGGTCCTCCCCGAATTCCATACTCCCTCCAATCAATACGGGTGCGGCTCAGGTGCTGGGGGCACAGCACATAGCGCGTGCGAGGCTGCCCCAGCACCCGCCACGTGTCCCCCAAGCACAAAAAATTTCTCAAAAATTCAAAAAAAAATACTTACAAAATACGAAAAATTGTAAAAAGTACTTTTTGTAAAAATACTTTTATTAAAAAGTATTTTTAAGTACTTAAAAAATACTTTTTAATAAAAGTATAAATAAAAACATCCGAAAAAATACGTTTTACAAAAATCCGAAAAAGTATTTTTACAAAAAGTACTTTTTACAATTTTTCGGATTTTGTAACTATTTTTTTTTGAATTTTTGGGAAATTTTTTGTGCTTGGGGGACACGTGGCGGGTGTTGAAGGCAGCCCCGCACGCGCTATGTGCTGTGCCCCCAGCACCTGAGCCGCACCCAATCAATACTGCCTTCGCCAGAAACCAAATCGGATCCCATGGCGATTGGGACGTTCGCCTGTCACACGGATCCAGCAGACACCAATGGCACAATAATTCGAAAAATATCTGGGCCAATAATTCGATGTAACGAAGCACAAGATTCCCCCGATTATTGCCGACCCGGTCTAAGACTAGAGCGACGTTTGGCGAAGCAGAACGGTTGAGTGATTGTGTTCATCATCAAACCAGCGGTGATTTTTCGAGCCCAATGCACTGCATACACGCAGAAGTCAGAAAGATCAGGACAGGAATATGCTATCGTACACACACACATACCCTATCAACTGTTTAGGATAGAACAACACATGCTGTGCTGCGGCAGCAAACCACGCATAGTACAGTACATGTCAATGTAGTGGGTCATATTTTTGGCCGAGCCTTATGACTTTTGACTGTGATTTATGGTTTTTAGGAGGTGATCGGTTGGGCTTCAACTTTTAGCTTCCGGCTTATTTTTCACTATTCATAAATTTTGTCTTTTTCTGAATTTTTGGTTTTTTATTGAGCTTTTTTGCCGGTTCTTTTTTCCCGTATTTGTTTGTACTATATGTAATGGGCTAATATATTTTTTAATTTTTTTAAATTTAATTATGCTAAATAAGCCTCTGTCAGTTACAGTGTTTTTTTCAGCCAGTTACAGTGCTTTTCAGCCATAAGCCACAAAAAATAAGCCCAAATGATCACCACCAGACTGTTCGTGCGAGAGATTATAAGGTAACAGAAATTTATGTGTGGTTGTTACCGATATAAATGAAGTTGGTATAGTATGTACTACAATTAACTAGTAGATTCTATTTTAAAAAGGTACTTCGTTTAAAAGCTAATTACTGTAGAAAAATCGAAAAATAGCTTTTAAAAATTGAAAAGAACATGCTCATTGGCGATTCTGAACTGCTGCTGCTTGGGGTCTTGATACTCCTTGGATCTTGTTATGCAATTTAGTTAGATTCCTTTGTCACAATTATCGTTCGAGTAGAATTCCTTCTGGTGGATTGAAAGGAGCTTGCAGTGGAGGACTAATCATGGGAGAATTATTTTGCAGGGACACCAGAATGCCATTATTTATTGCACAAACCTGACGACAACATGACATATTGACATGACTCCTGTCCATCGTAGATCCTGATGGTCCCTTCGTGCTGTTGTTTTCACATCCCAAATCATTCTGCTCCATCGATTCTGCTCCATCATATTCCCCTGCCATGAATCCTGAAAACGAAACTTCTGTCCGCCGTCCTCTCCTAGGCTGCACCCGGACAGGGCTCGCTTGCCTTTCCTTCCAGCTAAAAATCACCGAACTTGTCTTCACAGATCACAACCCCTCTCTAACTTTGTTTTGCCTTCACAATTTTGGAAACAACGGTAGAAATATCTCGAGCACTGATTGGAACATGTACGCTCGTTATTGGGCTTTCAATTTGGACGGACACACTGTGCTTTCAGTCTGGACTAATGAAAGAGAGGTGAGATTCGTTACGCCGCCTTATTATTGCAGCGGAGAATCAGGCCAAACAGGGCTAATCGACATCAGATTTTGACACATGTTTTGCTGGTGTTGGTCATGTCGATTACCGAAAAGCGTCCGTTGCTTCTGGCGATGGAAAGAAACGACCACTACCCGTCACCTGAATAGCAGTGGCTTTTTTAAGGCTGACGCACAAAACATTTGTGTATCTTAGCCTAAAAAATTGAGCTGAAGGCTCGAACACAGGCGAATTGAAGAGCGGCACGCACTCGATGAGCAACGCTCGGTCCTCTCAAGAGCAGAGGCTTTGCTTCTATGGATTCCTTGTTAGCCTGGAGTTCTGCAGAGTAGCTGTTGCTAGACCACTAATTCTGTAGTTGTTGTCACTTTCTGCTCTACAAAATTCACGGTCTAATATTCTAAGTTGCTCCATGACCATCTCCAAAATAGGATGCTATTTTTTGCAGGAAAAGAATACCATTAATATTCATATACCATATTATAAAACAAATACTGCATACACTCTCAGCAAACAGTAGTCAACAGTTTAAGAAGTTTTACCGTCGCGCAAAAGCGCATTCTTTTTTACGGGAGGGATACATGCATACCAAATAAACCATAATTAACCATACCAAATTCCAGGAGATTCCATTAGATTATTACTTACTAGTACATGCTATATTTTTTAGATAAAGGAATAAACATTCCAGCCTCCAACATTCACAAGTGAATGAGTACAGCCATTTACGACACCCACAAATAGCACTAAGGCCACTCTTCACCAAACGGTGATACAAGTTTTAAAACACCATTACATCAAAAGACTTAATTCGCAATCCTATGTCTTCTACTCCATCCAAACTTGCAAAAGAACTCCATCACCACCTTTTCCAGGATGCGACACCCTCCATTCAGTGAAGCCCTCTCTTCCTCTTTAGATAACTGCGACCACTGATTGATCCAATGCGTTCCCCTGAAAATTACCTGCAAAAATGAGTGAGATGTAATTTTTTTGAAAATAGCATCATTCCTACTCAACCATATCGCCCAACAAAGAGCTGCAACCCCAATTAATATTTGATGTCTAAGCTTCAAAGAGAAACTTTTAAGCCAAGATCCAAACAAATGAGCTACACTATTAGGTGGTTGAGTGTTAAATGCTAAAAAAATTGTATTCCAAATGGATCTCGCTATATGACAATCAAAAAAGAGATGCTGAATATTTTCCTCTGAGCCACAGAAACAACATTTTGTACAACCCTTCCAACCACGCTTAACCAAATTATCCTTAGTTAAAATCACTCCTTTCCTCAAATACCAAAGGAAAATCTTTATCTTTAAAGGTAACTTAGTCTTCCAAAAGACAATTTTCCTTGGAATACCTTCTCTTTTCATGACATCCTTATATAAAGAATGAACCGAGAAAGAGCCACTCTTATTCAAGTTCCACACAAAGACGTCATTACTTTCATTCAGAACAACCGGTACTACCAGAGCAACTAATTCAAGCCAGTTCATCAATTTTTCCCCTGTCAATGTCCGTCTAAACGAAACATTTAAAGGAGTCGTACTTAGTACTTGTGAGACTGTGACATTCTTTCTTCTAACTAATCTATACAACAAAGGATATTTAACCATCATCGACTCATTTCCTATCCAAGGGTCTTCCCAAAATCTAGTTTGGTTTCCATTGTTGACTCTAAACTTACCCCTTGCCAAAAACTGCTCTTTTACTTCCATAAGCCCGACCCAAAATTGCGAATCCCCCGGTTGCCTAACAACTTGCGACAAAGTTTTGTTCTTCAAGTACTTCCTTCTAATCAAATCCTGCCAAAGACCATCTTCATTCATAAGCTTAAACAACCATTTACTCAAAAGACAATCGTTTTGGACTTCCAAATTTAAAATTCCCAAACCTCCTAGGCACTTAGGCTTACAAAGCAAGCTCCATCTAGCCAGCCTATATTTCTTTTTATGTTCATCACACTGCCAAAAAAATCTGGATCTAAAATAATCCAATTTTTTAAGGACTCCCTTAGGGATTTTGAGAAAAGACATCATGAACATAGGAAGGCTTGATAACACTGAATTGATCAAAATTAGCCTCCCGCCCACTGATAACATTTTGCCCTTCCAACTACATGCTATATAAGAAGAGTAATCCTGACCGTCCAAACTGGGGGCTCTCAGGCTGACAGATCAGTTCTTGGGAGATAGTTTGGCATGACGCCGGCCGCGAAGCCTCCGTTGAAGGGTGTGCATGTGTTGGCCACCAAGGAGAAGAAGGGATTGGTAGCACCGTAATAATCACACCAAACCACCGTCTCCGCGCGTGTTCTTTCGCTGGAAAGGTGTGATCTTTGGGCATCTTTGATGCGTTTCTGAGGGGATCTCGGCGCGTTTGGCCGGGGAAAGCTGGGATTTTTCTCGGTGGCTGCCGCGCTGCGGAAGCGTAGTGGTAGCCATTAACCAAAGAAGAGTATTTGTTTAGTTTAGTGCTGCTGCTGCTGCTGTGTGGGTCTGCGTCTGCATCTGCATCTGCATCTCCCTCCATGTGGCATCCGGGCACCGGGCAGATGCTTCGCCTCCCACTGAGCCTTTTGTCCTTACTCGCAGGGAGGCTGGCCTTCTTCACCTCTACTGCGGAGTGGCTCTTGGGTTCCATTTGAGCCGCCTTTGCTTCTGATCTGCTGGACCGGAGGCCGCCGCTTCTTCGGTTCTTGGCCGGCTCCTTTCTCCTGCTGCTGGCCTGCTTTGGAGGTACTGGAGTTCTGCAAGAATTGTTATCCTCTGTTGTTGTCGTGGTTGGTTCGATGTGTTCATCTTGAGCTTGGTCTTGCAGTTTCAGGGACCGTAGAGCTCGGCGCAGGGTGAGTGTTTGCGGGGGAGAAGATGTCGGGTGCTGCTCTAGTCGCGATTGCCGCTTCCATCGGCAATCTGCTGCAGGGGTGGGACAATGCCACCATTGCAGGTAAATCTTCTTGTCTAGGTAGATTGGTTTTAACATGCATATGCAGTTTGTTAATTATCACTCTGGTGAATTAGGGTTGTAGTTCTGTCAGATTCCTATACCACTTCAGAGCAGATGATGTTCAGTACTAGTTATGGCTTTCTGGAACATGTGCAGTATTCTTATCAAAGTAACTTGATGCTAAAAGATTCAGTGGTTTCTTCGATTTTAAAGCAACTTGATGCTAACAAAAAAATTTTATCAAGAAAAGAGTCCCGGGGTTTGAATAGTAACTTAATTATCCTTGATCTGTACTATGGAAGTTACAAATGCTCAATCTTAGTTATGTGCTGTCCAACCATTACAGTTTGCTATCCTTTGTTCTGAATATGTGTAACACATTACTTTTTAAGAAAAATAGTAAAGATTAACAAGGCGCACTTTTCTTCTCCAGGTGCTGTTCTATACATAAAGAAGGAATTCAAACTAGAAAGTGAGCCTACTGTGGAGGGGTTGATTGTGGCGATGTCACTTATTGGTGCAACCATCATCACAACATTCTCTGGGCCAGTATCAGACTGGATTGGCCGGCGCCCTATGCTCATTCTCTCTTCAATTCTGTACTTTATCGGTAGCCTCATCATGCTATGGTCTCCGAATGTCTATGTACTACTGCTGGCACGTCTTATAGATGGATTCGGTATTGGCTTGGCTGTCACGCTTGTACCTTTGTACATTTCAGAAACAGCTCCTTCGGAGATTAGGGGATTGCTGAACACACTACCACAGTTCAGTGGGTCAGGAGGGATGTTCTTGTCATACTGCATGGTGTTTGGGATGTCCCTGTTGCCATCACCTGATTGGAGAATTATGCTTGGGGTTCTCTCAATTCCTTCATTTTTTTTCTTTGGATTGACGATATTTTATCTGCCAGAATCGCCAAGATGGCTTGTCAGCAAGGGGCGGATGGCAGAGGCAAAGAAGGTGTTACAAAGGTTACGTGGGAGGGAGGATGTCTCAGGTCTGTTTTGCTGAAAACTTGATGTTTATTTCACCTGGATTTCTAGCTGACTGGTTTTTGGAAATTACTCCCTGATATTAATTTCAGAAGTGATACGTGCCATGTTAACTGTTCAATTCTTCAAATGAACTTCAGATATATATATGATATAGTTATAGCAAAGTTTTTCAACAATAACATTCACTTAATTTGTACAGACTACATAATTTCGTTGATCAGAAATGCTCGAAGAGCAAAACATTTTCAGTGTTCTTGACATTTCATTTATATTCTAAATTCCTGTTGCTAATTTACAGTGAGATATGCACACCAAAGCACGTCAAAATAGAAGTATATATAGGCTTGTTTTGCTCTTTAAACAGATAATTTAGTTGAAAAAGGCCAGATAAACAATGGCTATTGGTTGGTAAATGGATGCAAGTACGCAACTAGAGTTCTATAACTTGCATAAGCTGCTGATTTCAGTCAGGTATTCAAGTTAATTATGATTCGATATGTAAAGATAAAAGTTTCATGTTTGCCTAAAAAATGATTTCACAATTCAGATTTCAATATCAGTTAATAGGCATGTGCAGCTAGCAATTGGTATAGCTATAACCAATTTTGTCAACAATTGAAGTGTTGGCTGAATCTGATCTTACGGCTATTTGGCACTGCTCAAATTTCAACTGCTGGTTTATTCAGTTATTTGTGCATGTATTTATCACCGACATCCACAATAAAGTCATGTTATCATTCCAAATCAAATTTTGCAGGAGAAATGGCTCTTCTTGTTGAAGGTTTGGAGGTTGGAGGAGACACCTCCATTGAAGAGTACATCATTGGACCAGCTACCGAGCCAGCTGATGATCATGTTGTTGATGGTGACAAGGACCACATAACACTATATGGGCCTGAAGAGGGCCAATCATGGATTGCTCGACCTTCCAAGGGACCCAGCATCGTTGGAAGTGTGTTTTCTCTCACATCTCGTCATGGCAGCATGGTGAACCAGAGTTTACCCCTTATGGATCCTATAGTCTCACTTTTCGGGAGTGTCCATGAGAACATGCCTCACGCTGGAGGAAGCATGCGGAGCACATTGTTTCCTAACTTTGGAAGTATGTTCAGTGTGACAGATCAGCATCCCAAAACTGAGCAATGGGATGAGGAGAACCTTCACAGGGATGATGAGGAATATGCATCTGATGGTGCTGGAGGCGACTATGAAGAAAATGTCCACAGCCCGCTGCTGTCCCGAGAGACCACAAGCATGGAAGGGAAGGACATTGCACACCATGGTCACCGTGGAAGTGTTTTGAGTATGAGAAGGCATGGAAGCCTTTTGGAAGAGGGTGGTGAGGCAGTTAGCAGCACTGGTATTGGTGGGGGGTGGCAGCTCGCATGGAAATGGTCAGAGCGAGAAGGTGAGGATGGTAAGAAGGAAGGAGGTTTTAAAAGAATCTACTTGCACCAAGAGGGAGTGCCCGGATCAAGAAAGAGCTCGGTTGTTTCACTTCCTGGTGGGGATGTTGCTCCTGAAGGTAGTGAGTTCATACATGCCTCTGCTTTGGTAAGCCAGTCGGCACTTTACTCCAAGGATCTTATGGAACAGCGTATGGCTGGTCCAGCCATGATTCATCCATCGGAAGCAGCTGCCAAAGGTCCAAACTGGAAAGATCTGTTTGAACCTGGTGTGAGGCGTGCACTGTTAGTTGGTGTTGGAATTCAGATCCTTCAACAGGTGGAGATTTACTTATTTCTTCAGTTTTGTTTGTGGAAGTATGTTTCCGTGTTGCTGTATGCCAGATATGAGCACATAAAAATGAAATTAACCTTCAAGTAGCTGAATCAACCGTAATTCTTCTTGTAGAGCAACTCACCGTACACTTTATTCTGTTTTAGGTTGTCACATAATTGATAGCTTAGTAGATAAGACTTTAATTGTATCCTCACGAGGGTTCACTAACAGTTTTGAGTATTTTCCTGTATAGTTTGCTGGAATAAATGGGGTTCTCTACTACACCCCACAAATACTTGAGCAAGCTGGTGTGGCGGTTCTTCTTTCCAATCTTGGCCTCAGTTCAGCATCAGCATCCATCTTGATCAGTTCTCTCACGACCTTACTGATGCTCCCTAGCATTGGTTTAGCCATGAGACTTATGGATATTTCTGGAAGAAGGTAACTTGTTTCCTTTGGTTGCATCATCTTAGTATTATCACTTGCCAGATATATGAAAGGCAAATTTCGCCCAAAGGAGCACTATATCATACATTGTCTCCCTTTCTGCAGGTTTCTGCTCCTGGGCACAATTCCAATCTTGATAGCATCTTTAATTATCCTGGTTGTGTCCAATGTTATCGACTTGGGTACAGTGCCCCACGCTGTGCTCTCCACAGTTAGTGTCATCATCTACTTCTGCTGCTTCGTCACGGGCTTCGGTCCAATCCCCAACATTCTATGTGCAGAGATTTTCCCCACTAGGGTCCGTGGCCTCTGCATCGCCATCTGCGCCCTGACATTCTGGTTTGGAGACATTGTTGTTACCTACAGCCTTCCTGTGATGCTGAATGCTATTGGCCTAGCAGGTGTCTTTGGTATATATGCAGTTGTTTGCTCAATCGCCTTTGTGTTCGTCTTCCTCAAGGTCCCAGAGACAAAGGGCATGCCTCTCGAGGTCATCACCGAGTTCTTTGCAGTTGGTGCAAAGCAAGTGGCCGCGAAGGCCTAATTCCTGCCGCAGCTTTGCTTTCAATTTTTACACTGTAAATTGCAAATTGCATGGGATCTCATCACGAGGCTCGAGAAACTTTTGAGTTGTAAATGAGGGGGAAGAAGATCTCTCTGTTCGTGCTCCATGAGCAACACAGAGAGTTCATCACCGGGAAAGGGCAGCTGTGAAGTAGGAAAATTTCATGTCATTCATCATCACTTCTTGTTTATTACTACTGTATTAGGTAATGTTGCTATTCATCAGTAGTTGCTGGTAGGGATGTTCAGAATAAACTTGCTAATCTGATTCTGAGCTACTTTGTATCGAGGCCCTAAATAAAGAAATTCATGTTTTTCGTGTCACCTTGCAAGCTTTTGCACTTTGTATATTGTATTGTACTATACTGTACTGGATCTGTGCAAAAGGAAGTATTTTACCAATTCTCAATTCAGAAAGAATCCTTTTTTTTTGCGAGGAGAAATAAGCAATTTTTAGTCACAATCTTGAAGCTCATGAAACAATTTTCTTGACACATTCTCCAATGAGCCTACAAATTGGGGAAGTATTCATGGTAATACATCGTATATTGTTAAAAGAGTATATCTAGTGCAAACTGTTAGTACGAGCTCGCAAGTAAAATGTTGGATGGATGAGCTATGGCCCATGAGGGATGGATGAATAGGGACTTGATGGTTACATGATAAGATAATTTTTCGAATAATCCTCACATATGGAAAAAAATATCTACGAGGCCTCTTGTAACATCCTGAAAATTTAAATACGAAAATATGAAACTCTTGCATTATTTTATAATATATTTTGTTAGAAATTTGGCATTTTATGGTATTTTCCTAAATTTGGATGAGATTTCAAATTTTGAAGAATTCATAATGGACAAACAATAGTAATACCAAAAAGGGGAATATGCAAATATTAGAAAACTAAAATTTTAAATACGAATCTGAAAAGATGATCCAGTATAAAGAGGGAGAAACTTGAAGTTAAAATATAAAATCTCATTTTGGGAATTAGTAGTACTAAAAGTGAATGAATAAAATACAAACGCGCATACAAACATATACATAAGTGTATATGCGAATTGTGCAAAGAAGAGTTTAGTAATATAAGGAATAAATGAATATATATAAATATACACATATATATACATATATATATACATATATATATACATATATATATACATATATATACATATATATATATATATACATATATATACATATATATATATACATATATATACATATATATATATATATATATATATATACATATATATATACACACACATACAACCTAAATAGTAATAGAAACTCTTATTTAAATGGTTAAAACTCAAATATTAAATTCTAAAGGTCATGCAAAAATAAGTAAGCATAAATATGAAATAAGAATCTAAATTAGAAATATGAGATTTCAAAACTAAGCCCAACATTTTCATTCCTTTTTCCACTCTACCACTTTCTTCCCGTGCTCTCATTGCCCTATGGGCCCCACCTTCCCCTTTTCTCTCACTCCATTTCTCCTCTTTCCTCCCTGCGCGCGGGCCCCATCTTTTCTTCTGCCCGAGCTGGCTTCTTTTTCCCCATTTCTTCTTTTCTCCTCCTCCTCCCCGTTCTGTTTTCTTATTCCCCAACTTCATGGCTGAGCTCACGCCGCGTCGTCTCTGCTTCATGAGCTTTGCCTCCGTCACATCACTCGCCTGGCCAACAGTGCCTCGGTGCTCACGCCCTACCCCGTCTCCCATCACCGCGCGAATCCCGGCTGCGCTCCGCCTGCGCGCCGTGCCAATCCCGGGTGCGCCCACGCGCGCCATGCGGCTCGAGACGCCCGTGCCCTCCACCGAGCGCGCACCAGCCATCCTTCGTCGCCTATAAGGAGCAACGAGCTCACCCTTTCCTTGGCGCCTCCCATTTCCTCCTCTTCCCTTCCCCGCTCGCCCACCACCGGTTCGGCCGCCGCCGCCTCGCGCCGCCCCGGCTGCTCCAGCAAACACCATGGCCGCCGGACTGCGTCACGGTGTGCGCCCGCTCCCCCTCCCCCACCTCTCAAGCCTAATTGAATTTTCGTGCCACTGAGCTCGCGCAATGCCTCTCTTCTCCACCACCGGCCACTCCCGCCGCCACCCGCGCCATTTCCTCCTCGGGTGGTCTCCCCCCAATTCCTCGCTGGGGAAGCAACTTCTCGACGCCCGAAGTCATCCCCGCCACCGGCCGGAGCTGCCGTCCACCCCAGCTCGCCGGTGGCGCGAGCCCTTCCGCGCCACCGCAAGCTAACGTCGTCGGCCCGCCACGACCCCCCTCCCCGCTCGGCCAAACCGTGGTGAGCTTCCTCCGACCTTGTCCTTGCTCATGCGCTCGCTGATTCCCCTTCTCCTTCCCCTCCGGCGCCGCCGTACCGAGCGCACCTCGCCGCCGTTCCGAGCCACGCCACCTCCCTACTAGCCTCCTCACTTCCTTGCGGCTCCACTTTGCCCGCTGCCCCAGCCTCCCCGGCTGCCGGCCAAGCCCGCACCGAGCACCGCCGGCTTGCTCTGTTTCGAGCCATCCCCGCGCGCACACCTTGTAAATAACCCTCACCCCTTCTCATTCGCATGAGGGCCGTTGCCCAGTTGGCTAGCCGAACCGCTCGTTAGCCCACAGGTCCTGGGTTCAAATCTGGCCGACAGCACCCTTATTCCCACCCTTTGACCTTACTTTTTTTAGCTCATTTTAATCGATAAAAATCATGAAAATTTAGGGAATAATTTAGCGAAGCTAATGAAATTCAAGTAGAATGTAAATGAGATTATTTAAATATTTAAATTTGAATTAGCTCATATGGATTTAAATATATGGTTTGATTAATTATTTAAAAAGATTTATTATTAATTAAAGATATTGATAAAGGCAATATGATTTTGATTAAATATCCAAATTTAACAGAGACTACCCTTATTAAAATATAAGCATATATGCCCTAATAATTATCATGCCACGAAATAAATCTTAATGATAGACTTTGCTAAATGGCAGATATTGAAATGTGACTCTCTAGAACAATCTTTGCCCAGATAAATAAAATTTAAATAAAATTAAGCACAATCATAACTAAAGTAGTAGACAAAATAACAAAGGTGTCATTAACTAAATCTTAACATTAAGTTTAATAAGTAATATGATAAGCATGACTGCATAGAACAAGCTAGGATCCTAACTCAACTTGAATTATGCTTAATAATAACCAAAGGTACATAAAATATCGTACTACAAAGTACTATAAACACAAACTATAAGATTGATTCGGTAAGCTAGAATTTATATGCATTGCGTATATAGCATATGCCCTGAATGTTAGCACTCGACAAAATACATCAAATTATAGGACTAACCTAGCTCATGGAACTTCCTTAATAAATATAACACTAGTAGAAGAAGTTTGTAACAAAAAAAGTTATCGTATGCTATTACCAACCTTGCCGCCAATCATCGAATCACCCATCAACTCATAATAAAACTAAATTGAATTTATTCGAACTTATTTGGATCTTTTGAGTTATTTGCTTTTATGTGGATTCAGTCATTTGTCGCGTAATTAGAAACTGGGGTCCTGAAGATTCTATGGATCAAGCGAGACCGAGATCGATGAAGACCAGAAATGAAGGGTCATCGCATGAGACAACTTTGTGTGAGCTCAAGACTGCGGTAAATCGCGCCAGGCGAGTCAATACTTTGATCATGTCGAACCTACGTTTTCTGGAAATTACTTTGTTTTAAATTATCAAATTGCATGTTGCTATTTTATATGCAAATACATGTTTAATTTAAGATTCTAGTTATATGCCCATTGTTTACCTTGAATATTATTATACCTCCTTTGGAATAATTGAATGTGTGAATCTTGTCGTCCAAGCAAAATGATAATAGTAACCTTGTGAAAATAAGTCCCTAATTATACGCCATGCTTAGTACTGCATAGATACTCGGGGCGCTGAAATGCCCCAAACATCATTGTCATTTTTGAACATGAGAAACTGGTTTGGACAGTCATGGTGGGAATGACTGGTATATATTTGGACATGATTATTTTATGTTCCCAAAAACCCCAACTTGCTTAAATATCTGGGCGGATGGTTCGAGTGTGTGTGTGTGTGTATGTGGTGCGGTCGAAGCACAAAGTGAGTAGTGGTAAATCCGCCCAGATACTACTAAGGACTGAATCTTGTCATGACCTCCTGTGTAAAATAAGTACAACCACAAGTCTGTAAAGTACAACTTGGCTTAGTAAATTTACCGGACCCTGGAAGTCATCATCACGGCAGTAGTGCAAGTGGCGGCCTAGGTGGCAGGCTTGAATGGGACTCCCGCAAGTGGCGGCCTGGGTGGCAGGCTTGTGGGAGAAGTTCTCTTGCGACGCGCTAGCAGTGTGGGTAGCCAGCTGCTAGGCGTATAGGAGGGGAACATCCCGCACAACGAATGGATCCCACCGCAAATGGGAGCAACCCAGGGGTGAGATGATGGAAGGGGCGAGGTACTTTGAACGGTTACTGTGATGGTTTGCTCAACCGCATGGCTAAGGAATCGTGTGGGGCAACGAGTAAACTGTTTCTTGTGGGTAAAGTGTGCAAACTCTGCAGAGTCAAAACTATTCGAATAGCCGTGCCCACAGTCAAGGGCGGACATGGGAACTTAACCAGATATAGTTCTATTTCAAAAACTTTGTGGGGGAAATGGAAAAAGTGGAGGGCAGTGGAAAGCCCTGATTTGAGTTGTCCTGGGTGTCGTCCCAGTGGTAATGTAAGGGGTTATAACGCTGAAATGTTAGCATATGGTGCGGATGCCATGAAACGGTGGATGGAATCTGGATCAATATTATTATTGCATTCACTTACACATTATATTTTGTTCAAAACTGCTAGTTCTCAGGGAATTTTTATGTATTATATTTTTAAATAATAATACTTCTCACAAAATAAATGTTAGGAAGAATAAATAGAGTCGTAAGAAAAGAAGATGGTTGTTTGTGGTAAACACATAAAGATATCGGTGGATTCATGTCGATCATAAAAGGGAAAACGATAGAGTTGATTCTAGGATAAATAAATTGGTAGAGCCTAAATGAATAGATAGGTTAGATGGATGATATAAATGATTTTTGGAGAATTAGGGAGTGCAAAGGTAATTGCTGGATTACAATACTGATATCTAATATGAATTCTTGGGAGATGTTGGCGATAATGGGATTAATAGGATTTGATCAAATACTAGATGAAAAGGATTGAATCTTTGGGAATTTGGAGATATGATAATTGGATTATAAATTTGATCAAAGATATTCCTGGTGGATGTATACTAGTGAATTATTTAGAGATGGGTAATAGAAAATAAGGTTGATTGTTGGAAAAGCAAATAATGGTTTTGGATCAATAACAAAAATGATTGAATTGCTAGAGAGTCCTGGTATAAATGACATTGGTGGATCTAAAATCACTCACTGTTTGGAGTCTTATACAGCAATCAATAAAGAAAGTATATTTTTGGTGGATTAAGTCAATTATGGACATCACTAGGTGGAGTTTAGGCAACAACAATAACTCTATGATTTAATAATAATGCTGCTACCAAAAGCGATTTTTGGCAAATAAAATAACCCAAGCCTCTCCTTTGATAAGCCATGCATACTATTTATTTGCATTCTGTGTATTGGCTCATGGAGCACGGTGGTTTGTGCTCACACTCGCTTCCACAACAAATCCAGAGTCAGGATTCAGATCACTACGCTTCAGCAACACTATTTGGTTATGATGGCAAAGAAGATTAAGAAGTCGAGGGCTACGTCGCGAACCTCCAGTTGGCTGCCTGTGGGCATGTCCTGAAGGTCCCACTTGCGTGCTTCGTTCTTCCACTGCTGCAATTTAATGATTTCGACCTAATCGGCCCATGAGTAAGTCTACTATTATATTTACGTTTCCGCATGATATGTACTTTGATACTCAGAACTGTAAACTGTGAGCACTATCTACTGGTCCAGGGAATAGTGCGGTGGAATCACAGAGCGATCCGGATTGTAAAATCTGGGTGCCTGACACCTCTTTATCGTCATGGAGCCGCATGTAGAGTTGTGGGCTTTTTTTAGTAAATACATTGGATAAGGAAAATTAGGAAGACATATACATATTTAAGAGGAATAAACCCTACAAAACAACCAGGACTCACATTCAATTTCAACAAATCGAATTCTTTTACTGTTTTGCACTAGAATATTCAACAAAGATTTCTCATCTCGTGACGTGGTAACGTCATATACACAACACATAACGCCGACGCGGAGAGGGAGTAATCTCCGGCGGCAAGGGAAGAGGGGCCGAGGGCGTAGGAATCCAGGCGACCAATGTGCCATAGGATCTTGAGTGGTGACGATTAGAGACGAGGAAGGAGGATGTGGGGAGCTCAGGATTTGGGGGTGGCGGCTGGAGGAGGGAGCTGCCAGAAAGGGAATGGGGTGGGGGAGAGAGAACCGATCGATTAGGAGGGATAGAGGGGGCACTGTTTTGTGGAGGTAAGAAGAATAAAAGGGAGAGAAGAGGATGACAGGTGGGTCCTAAATGTTTTTATTTTTTTTACTTTGCTGCTCTTAGTGATTAAGTTGCCATGTAGGTAGAAAACCAATGACATGTCTGTCTTCGTGGCAAAATCACCACTAAAACCAGGCTCAAGGGTGAAATCTAGATGATTTGGACGGTTTAAAAGGGTTGGATATCCAGTTTTATACTTGTGGGTTGAAATATACACACTACTACAGAAAGGCTAATAGTAGACGCCAAATCACAGACGGTTTTGTGAAACCGTCTGTGATGTACACTATTACAGACGGTTTTAATTTGAAGGCCGTCTGTGGTATTTGTGACGGGAAAAAGGAGTATCACAGACGGTTCTTACCTCTGAACCGTCTGTGATACTGGAATATCACAGATGGTTTTATAATAAAAACCGTCTGTGATAATCTGAAATATCACAGACGATTTTTATTATAAAACCGTCTGTGATACTGGAATATCACAGATCACAGACGGTTTTTTATAAAAAAAACCGTCTGTGATATGTTTCCCGCCTTGCAATTTCCCAAAATTTCATAATTTCCCGCCTGAGTCCGAGTAGGATTCAGTTTTGACACACCTTCAGTAAAACGGGCATAACTTTTGCATACGGTGTCCGTTTTTGACGTTCTTGTACTCGTTGGAAAGCTAACGACGAGCCCGATCCAAAAAAAATGATCCGCTTGCGCCCGTCGCCCTCCAAGACCCCGAAAATCGGCCATCTTTGGACCTAAACTTGCGTCGCAAGTTTTTGGTGTCTGTTTTTGCCCTTTTTCTTGGTCTTCCTTTCGGAATTTGGATTTTGCTTCAACTGCAAAGTTGTAGATCTCGTCGAATCCTTTTAAATGAGTATATATAAGCTATATAAAACTTTGCTATTTTATCTTTTCATACTAGTTATTTATATTGTATCGGTATATAAAATTCTGTGCTCTAATTCACAGACGATTCTATATATTGAACCGTCTGTGATATTCATTCATCACAAACGGTTCTAGCCAATAGAACCGTCTGTGATAATCTGACCACTGGGCCCGTCAATCCTCCTCACCCCACGGATCGTAGCTCCGCCTCTCTTTTCCCGCGCCCAAAATTTCGAACTCCCGCCTCTCCCTCCCCTATAAATATTACCAAAACCCAGCCTCCTTGCTAGTTTCCTCCTCCTTGTTAGTTTCCTCCTCCTTGCTGTCCTTGTTCTCCTCCTCTTGTTGTTCTTCTCCACCTTACTATCCTCCTCATTGCTGTTCTCCTCCTCCTTGCTGTCCTCCTCCTTGCAGACGACGCACACGTCAACGGGAGGCAAGACACCGCAGAAGCAACTAGCTTGTGCTAAGGCAGTGCTCAATCAACACCGACGATGGTGGGCGTCAAAGACATCCAGCTCGCGCGCTGCATCAGGGGCGAGAAGGCCTAGGCATAGAGGATCTTTGCTTTTCTTTGTTCTTGTTGTGTTAGCTAGATGAGCAACCTGTTTGTTGTTCTGCTCCTCTTTATTGTTTGTTGTTTGTCTGTCTATTCTTGTAATGGTAGACTCTAATCTTAAAATGTGTACTGTGTTTCATACTGTATTTGCTTGTTCTCATTTCAATTAATTGATTTGCGAAATGGATGTTTTATGTTTATGAAATGAATTGAGATGTGAGGATGTATACATGTACATGTTGATCTGCTTGTTTCAGAGAGCATGGCTAGCATTTCCTGAGGCTAGCCAATAAACAGAAATAGATTTAGGGGTAGAAGAGAATAGCACAGACGGTTTTTAGTTAAAAATCGTCTGTGATTATAGCTATCACAGACGGTTTTTAACTAAAAACCGTATGTGATTATCAGCTATCACAGACGGTTTTTACTCAAAAACCGTCTGTGATAGCTGATAATCACAGACGGTTCGAAAACCGTCTGTGATGACCTTCGATTATCACTGACCCATAAATACAGACGGTTCACAAAACCGTCTGTGATGACGTTTTCGAACCGTCTGTGATGACCTTTTCTGTAGTAGTGACATAACCAACGGAGTTTAAAGATGTAAAGTAGATTTATTATTTTTTTAATAAATACATTGGATAAGAGGAATTAGGAAGACATATACATGTTTAGTGGAATAAACCCTACAAAACAACAATCAGGACTTACATTCAATTTCAACGAATCGAATTCTTTTACTGTTTTGTACTAGAATATTTAACAAAGATTTCTCATCTTGTGACGTGGTAACGTCATATACACAACATATAACACCTGTACCCTCATTACATTTTTTAAAAAAAAAGACAACAGCCTATCCAGCCAATACAAAATTCACTAACTGGCACAAGAAAATCATGGCGGCATCAATGTTGCAGACATCGTGCTAACAGGGAAAACCTTTCTGAAAGAACTATACAAAAAATAAAAGTAACTGGGAAGTGGTTTTGTCTAAATAATTAGGAAACTTGATCTATGGTAATCGTTTCGAAGTGTTAGTAGCTCTTGCTGATGGAGTTGCTTGCTTGGTTGTACTTCTTCGCACACCTGTACGTTGCCGCTGCAATAATAAAAATAAAATAAGTTGTAGAAATAGCAAAATAGCATATACATTTCAGATAGTGTACACGTTGAAAAATCGAGAACGCAGATGGAATATAGGGATTTGATTTTGAATAGCCTTCGGTAGTAGTAGGGCCTGTTCGGTTGGTGAGAAGCCGTCCGGCTTCTCGCAGCCGCTACAGTACATAACTTTTAAATGGAGTATTTTCTCAAGATGGGGTCCATAAGTTAAACGTAGTACACGTTAAAAGCTCAACATCTGTACCAGTCAAAATCGCAAGTGAATATCGATCTCTCTGTAATCTGTACCGTAAACAGCCAAAATTCAAAAATTTCAGCCAAAAACCATAAGCCACAGCCAAAAAGAACAGGCCCGTAGTCAAGAATCTAGTAACTATCATTCCTCCCTGAGGTTTCTATGCGCTGTTCGAGTCGAATGTATGTAGCACCGAAAGGGAACAGGGGGTTAAATAGCGCCATATAAAATTTCCCTCAAGTATTTTATATTCTCTTCTCAAATAACTACTGAGTTACTGAGAATTGAATCCACAACCAAAATTTCAAATTAAATCGACCAAGAAATCAAACTATGAGTGTTGTAGGGGTGGCCCCCACCTAAACCCAGCAGGCCTGGTAGAAGGTTATAAAGCCCAGAATGAGCCATGTGTAATGACATAAGTGCCCCTGAAGGGGATACTCAGATGTAAGGGTATAATTGTAAAAGCACTCCCCATGTATATATATATAGAATACAGGCCATGGGGGGGGGACCCAAGCCATTACCGATCACACTCTCCTAACTCTCCACTACCACATCTCTCTCTGTTTGGACTGTAACCACAACAGTTGGCGCCGTCCGTGGGGAGGACAGGAGCTAGCCTGAAATTCGAAGAAGGATGGCACCGAAAAAAGCTTCGTCGACAGCGGCGAAGGGGAAAAAGGCGGCTGGGTCGGAGCGTCGCATGGGTACCAGGGCTTCGGCATCGGCTGTTGCGGGCGTGAGTGACGACGCAGGCGCGGTGGTCGAGGACGTCGACGCTCGCGCTGCGACGACCAACCCCGCCACCGGCGCTGCGACGACCAACCCCGCCACTGCCGCTGCGACGACCAGCCCCGCCACTGCCGCTGCGACGACCAGCCCCGCCACTGACCCCGTCACCGACGCGACAGCGGCCAACCTCGCCGCCTTCGCCGCAACGCTCGCAGGTAGCGCGGACAGGGCGGTGGGTGGTAGCCACAACGGAGCGACCGGCAGCTCGGGAGCTCGCGACGCGATCGTACCCGCACCGACCCGCCCGCTGGGTGCGCCGGCGGCCCCGCCCGCGTCGTCGGTGGAAAGCACCCTGCTGGCGGCCCTCAAAGCGTTCCAGCAGGAGCTAGGGGATCTTCGCGGGGCTGTCCGAAGCATGCAAGAGGTTCAGAGTCAGCAGGCCGCGCCAGTGGCCGTGCTGGAGCCCACGCCAGAAAGGGCAGACAGCCGCGACGCCCCCACATCCAGCCGTGTGCCGCTGCGACGCGTCGATCCAGAGTCCCCGCTTTCGGTAGGGCTACAGCACGCGGCGTGGCCCGAAGACTTCAAATACCCCAGCGTCATCGAGCCCTACAAAGGAGACACGGACCCCCGCGAGTTCGTGCGTGTCTACGAAACCGCAATCGAGGCCGCGGGTGGAGACGACACCACAAAGGCGAAGGGACTCCCCCTCGCGTTGCAGGGAGTGGCGCTCTCCTGGTTCTTTACCATAGAGCCAAACTACATCTACGCGTGGGAGCAGATCCGCGACCGCCTTCACAACAACTTCCAAGGAAATTATGTTGAGCGGGTCGACGCGGACCAACTCTTCGCCGTGAAGCAGAAACCCTCGGAGAAGCTCAGGGACTACTTCAAACGCTTCGCGAAGATACGCTGTCAAGTCAAAGACGTTAACGAAACCACCGTTGTCAATGCGGCCATACAGGGCCTTCGCCTGGGCCCGATGGCCGAGTACAACGCACGGAAGCCAATCAAGACAGTGATGAAGCTCTTCGACAAAATGGAGGAATACGCCAGGGCGGAAGAAGACGCGCGGCGACGACAAGGTGATGACTCCGACACTAACCAGGCCAATGCCTCGGCGAAAACCGAAGATTCGCCGAAGGACGGTTCTTCGAAGGGAAAACGTAAGGAGTCGTCCAAGGATACGCCTGAGCGCAAGGACACCCCGCACAAGGAGTCATCCGATGGGCCCAAGCGCGGCCAGCAGAAGTCGCGGCGAGGCCGGTACTCCTCGATATTGAAGGCGGTTCCGAAGAAAGCGCTCCCGCGGGTCGTGGCGGTCGGGGGCGCCGCGGCCGGGGGCGCGGCCGTGGCCGGGGCCGCGACGACAGAGGCCGTGGAGATTACGACGACCAGCACCAAGGGCTGTGGTGCGCAGTCCACGGTCGCGGCACCCACGACACGCGCACGTGCACCTCTATCGCGGCGCTCCGCCAGAGCGTCACCCGGGACAGGAACCTGGAGGCACGCCTGCCCGTGGTGGCCCACGTACAGCACCCATACGAAGCCCCACACACATCCAAGTACAAGGGACACAGCCCCACGAGGGCCCTCTGCGGATTCAGGCCCATGTGCAGCAGCCTCGGGAGGGTCTCCTGCAACTGCAGGCCCCGGAGGCCGCCCACCACAGGGTTATCAACGTCATCTCCGGGGGCTCCTCACTGGGGTTCGCCTCGGCAAGGCAGCGGAAGGCCTACGTACGGAGGCTGCATACCCAGTGCAGACACCACCGGACTGGGCACAGCACGAGGTCACGTTCACACCCGCCGATGCCCAAGGCGTGGAGCTTCCTCACCACGACCCCCTGATCGTCCGGGTCATTATAGCGGGATGCGACATGGGCCGTGCCCTCGTTGACGATGGCAGCTCCGCGAACATCCTGTTCGCGACAGCCTTCGACCAGATGGGGATTCCCCGAAGCCGCCTCGGCCCGTCGGGAGTCCTGCTGCAAGGATTAGGAGGACAACCTCTATGGGCGCTTGGCCAAATATGCCTTCAGGTCTCTTTCGGCCAGGGCGACAATGAAAGGGTCGAGGATGCCACATTCGACGTCGTTGAGCTCCCATATCCTTACAACGCCATACTAGGGCGTCCAATCCTTAACTCCTTCGGGGCGGTGCCGCATCACGGCTATTTATGCATGAAGCTCCCGGGGCCGCGGGCCATCATTACCGTTCGTGGCGACCAGGACATGGCCCGGCGCATCGAGCATGGCACTAGATATCCCCGTCGCGGCGATCAGCGGCACACTTAGGGTCGGCACCGCAGCGCGGGGATCCACGGCGTCATCCGGGGACGGCTTGGCAAGCCTTACAGATAGTACCCCTACTAGAGGCTCCGGCCGCGTCGAACACAAATGGTTAGTACCTCCGCCATATGTAATTGCTCACCCGCGCAAACGGGAATGTAATAAAGTTCCGTTTGTCGCCAACCTATTATCATTATGCAAAAATACGCGGTGAGAGCGTGCGGAGTCTACTTCGACTAAGGCGTCAGCTCCGCTGCCACCCGTTCGAAGGGTAGGGGACAGAGCGCGCGCGCGTCTACTTCGACTAAGGCATCAGCTCCGCTGCCACCCGTTCGAAGGGTAGGGGACGGAGCGCGCGCGCGTCTACTTTGATTAGGCGCCACCTCGGAACGGAGCGCTCGCGCGTCTACCTCAACCACCAATCAAGGCGTTGGGTTCGGCTACGGCCTCAGCCTTCGGTCAGGTTCGAAAAAGTTCACAGGCCGCAGGGACGGAGGGGGGCCAAAGGACTCGGCAACATGGCTTCGGCCCTATGAAGCCCTTTACTATGAGAGGCTCCTGTTGTAGGGGTGGCCCCCACCTAAACCCAGCAGGTCTGGTAGAAGGTTATAAAGCCCATAATGGGCCATGTGTAATGACATAAGTGCCCCTGAAGGGGATACTCAGATGTAAGGGTATAATTGTAAAAGCACTCCCCATGTATATTTATAGAATACAGGCCATGGGGGGGGACCCAAGCCATTACCGATCACACTCTCCCAACTCTCCACTACCACATCTCTCTCTGTTTGGTCTGTAACCACAACAATGAGAAAATCCAAACCTTGAGCTCTGACCTCCACACATGATGTGGTATGACCTCTCTCCTGGTGGTCTAACCTCTGTTCTAGCGGTCCGACAACTATAAACAATGATTTCAGGCAAAGCTATAGTAAAATGAGCACCGTTACGAATTGAAAAAATTACGTAACTTTTGATCCGATAATCCAAACACCGTGAGACTTTGCACACATCTTGTTCAACATCTCAGAAACCTATTCCATCATTGGATTGCAGAAATCCATGTCAAAGTTTACAAATTTTTCAGTTTACAGCAAGATTGCACTAAAATAGGCAAAATACGATATCGGTGAATACGACTTGCTCATGAGCAGAGGAAGGTTAAGATTGTTTTAGATGTATTTTTACATATCACAGCAAACTAGAACACAAAAAAATCAAGCTAAAAACCCTCAAATCACGAAATCACTCGAAGAGGCCAAAATTTGCAAAAACCAGGAAACTTCATAAACTTACTATTAAAGTGCTTAGATAGGTGGGGATTGATTTCCAGAGGCTATCTCTATGTCTTATACGTTCTTGGCACAACAAAATCAATAAGAGAGAAAAGAAGAAAAAACCAACTAAGATAAGAGCAAATCAATCAACGCAAGAGATATTCATGGAGATGAGGAGAAAAGTTTTACACATACTCCACTTTGGAGGACAGAGAGCACACGAAGCGCTCTTCTCTCAAATCCTAACGCTAACACATGAACACTTGAACGAAAGGTTGGATGGTTAACTACAAGTCTCTATCTTAACCCGTTAAATAGATAAGCTAGTGAGCCACATCTAACCCTTAGTGGACACTATCCACTTACCACAATGGGGGAACCTGATAACCACACACACATATTTCAATTCATGAACTACACTTAGGCACGCTTTCTAAAGCGCATAAGGCCGAATATGCTAAATCCTAAGCTTTGTTCCAATGTGATCTTCTCAGTTTCTTCTTAATTTAAACCGCTCCCCCAAGCACCTCGGTTTTCTTCCAAAACCATTTTCGGAATTTTGGTCAAACTACCAATATACCCTTCCATTGACCCAATTTTCTTCTTCTATTGCAAGTAATCACCATATTTGCCACGTGTGGGTGCACCACTAGCTTGCCACGTGTCGGCAATTCTCTCCTGTTCCAGTTTCACCGGACCATACTTCACTTAGACTGACCAAGCCACATGGTGCAACCCCCGTTTGAACCCCCTTCAATATTTTCCGCCTTTCTAGTGCCATGCTTGCACTCACCATCTCACCCAACATTTTTTATCGTTCTGGGTCTCGGTTCCTCCATGTGCATAACCCCGATTCTTGCCATTGATTATGGTCGACTCCAAGCATCTCTGCACATCCAAAAACAAAGAAATCATTTCTAGACACAAATTCTTCACAACTTAACTCAAGTTAGCAGTAACATGCATCATGCAACATATCCGCACTGAACCAGGTCACAGAAATCAATTTGTCGACTCAAATACACAAATTCATGAAAACTAGCCGAGAGCTCCCTGTTCAGGCCAGTCTGACCAGACCTCAATCCTGGCCAGACCGCTGCCACAATCTGGTTTGACCAGAGTTGGAAACCGGTTCAACCACTGGACAATACACACATTAATTAATCAATGCATGCATGAATCAATTCATGATTTTGCTACTAACCAACACATGCATTGAATTAAGTGACTGTTACTACTGTTACGTGAATTATGTGCATACATAATCCAAAAGCTACTATTACTACTATTGTAGAGACCCGAATATGCAAATCTGGACTCTCCTGTGTATTCTGCACTTGTCCAGGATCACGCTAGTGCACACAGTATGAACAAAGATAAATATCATCCACATCACGATATTCTAAGGAAAAACCAAATTATATTGATAATTATCAGAGTACGACCTTATGGTCAAGCTTACAATAGACTAGCTCGAAGGGCTTAACAAAAACTAGCAGCGGAAATCCAAAAGAAAGCGCAGCAGCCAATCGACACGCCCACAGGCTATCGAGTGGAGAACGAAGCCTAATCCGCGAAGACGTCGAAGTACTCTCCTTCTGGAACCTCCTGCTGGTGATACTCCTTCTCCTCAACTGAGCAACAGGGGCATAAAGCCGTGAGTACATTGGTACTCAGCAAGTCGTTTGTAACAAATGAATGCAATATAGTGTGCAGGGCTTAACAATGGATAGCTGAAAGGTTAACTTTGCATAAAGCAACGATTTAAAGTAAATACAATAAATAGATTGAAAAGCAACTTTAGCAAAAGACATTAAACAAATAATCAAAGGAATTGAATATAACCACGAGTGAACTAACCATTCACTTCCCAGCTCAAACCAACCAGATTTCATAAAGACTCTACCCCTCGTGTGAAATCACCGAGCATTGTCCATGACCGAGGACACGGCTATTCGAATAGTTTTACACTCTGCAGAGGTTGCACAACTGTACCCACACGATGTGATTAGCCTCGCGCTAAGGAAATCACAACAAGGCCTTTACAATGATCCGTCTCCACCTGATCCCACTCGCTAAGGTTTCGCCGTCGAGTAGGGTACCCCCCTAGTCGATAATTGCCCCCTCTTGCGCCATAACAACATCGGTAGTAAAACCAAAGTGGAGACTTCACAAATTATTATGCCAGGTCTATCCCATACTAGACATGTGGTTTGCACGACTTAGCTCAGATCAATGGCGCACAAAGTTAAGTCCTTAAGAATTACCCAGGCGAAACATCCACATCCCAATGTGCAACCTGCACCCCCTTTACTGCACGATCATTCGCCCAAGTGAAAACCAAGTTTGTATAACCAATGCCCATGACACTACCCATGTCATGACAACAAGTTTTATAACCGTGGTTAACCACCACATTCAAGTATATCATTAAGTCAAGATTAATTAACCACATGTGATGATGAACCCCTTTCGCAAAATAAGCAAGGCTAAGCATTCTAATCGTACCAACCCAATGTGACAAATAACATAGCATCACTAATTAAATTCCCAACCTAAGTTAACAATGGCATCAAGGTATTCCAAAATATCAAGGAGGGAAATAACCAATTGGGACGATAACTACCAATACAAGGGTTTGAATAAAAATAGCGATGCAAGATAATTTAAAACAAAATAATTAGATAATAGATTGCAAACTGGGTTCAACATGATCAAAGGACACGACTTGCCTTGGCCTTACTCAGCTGAGGGCTCTTGATCTTCGAATCCAACTTCCGCTCCTTCGAACGCGTGATCTAACGAGAGAGAACGCAAATCGAAACACAAAATAAAATCAAATAAAATTCAAATGAACTCCAAAAATTCTCAAACTTGAACCAAAAGATAGAGCTCAATTTTAGATAAATTTAGGAAAAAGAATCGGGTCAATCGGAGCTAGGACGAGGGAGAACGGGCTCTGGGAAGTTTTAATTCAGAGAAAAAGAGACAGACGGGTAGTCGTTACGACCACAAAGGATCCCTACGACCACGCAGAGAAATTACGACCACGAAGAACCTTACGACCACGAAGAACTTTACGACCACGAAGAACTTTACGACCACGAAGGACTTTACGACCACGCAGAACTTTACGACTACGACCACACGGGCGGCTACGACTGCACAACGGCTACGACTGCTCAGGCAGACTTACGACCATGAAGTCGTTTACGACCACATGATCGGACTTCCCGGTGGCTTTACGACTTACGACTAAGGCTCTACAACGTAGTCGTAGAACCTTACGACCACACGGATCTACGACACACGGATCTACGACCACGGATCTACGACCACGGATGGCGGCGGGACTCACCGGCGACGGTAGAACGACGGCGAGGACGACACGATCTCGGGCTCCGGCACGACCACGGCAGCGGCTACGCGTATGACCGCGGCTTCGGCGAGGCGCACGACCACGGCTTTGGCGAGGCGCACGACCACAGCGGCGGGCGGCACGACTTCGGTTTGCGGCTCAACTCGGAGGCGAGGCTTGACTTGGGACGAGGGAGACACCAGGGGTTCGGCCCTTTTATACCCGGTCGTAGAGGTGTCCTGGTCGGCCACGAGTACGAGTCCGGGTGGGATACGACCTGAGAGTCCCACTCGTATACGAGTACGACTGCTAAAAGCGGGCGGCTGCGATGCGGGGCGGGGTTCTGGATGGCTGACACGCGGCGGGGGCGGAAGCGGTTGCGGCTCGACCGACTGTTTTTTCTTTTTCTTTTTCTTTTTCCAGAAATTCAAACAAATACTTTTGAGCTCTAGAAAATAGCAAATAAATCCAGAAAAATCCAATAAAATTCCAGAAAATTCCTTGAGACTCAAGGAATTCAAATAAAATGGCTTTGGCAAATGTTAATGTTTAACTTAATCATATTAAATCCTTTTAATTCATAAAATCTCATTTAAGCTTTAATTAATTCCAGAAAACTCAAATGGTGAATTTTATTTTAAAAGCTTCAAAAAGACTCCGAAAATCAGGATGTTACAACTATAGCGGCCGGCTGATTAATTACCGACAAAATGCAAATCCAAAATTTGATCTTCACATATTGCAATGGTTCACCATAACAATATCAAGAACCCTTTCACATGGTCTTTCAATCTCCCTCTTGATGAACTCATTGGCATTTTCTCAAAAAATACAATTTGGAGATGGTTCTAGACGTTAGAGAGGATAATTTGCAAATAGAACTCAAAATGGTCACAAGAAGCATGCGAAGGCTAAAAATGATCATATGAGGCAGAAATGGACTAAAGCTGCTAAAACTGACAAGTTTTTCATAAAAAAACTTCAAATCCATCAAATGAGTCAAAAAATCTCACTCTAGATCCATATAAAAGAACAATTGTTCTATTTGACCTTGGTCATAACGAGAAGATATCAAGAGAATCACAACAAAACAATAAAGCTCCAATTTAGCATAAAAACTCTAAATCATAATTTAGATATGCATTTTTACCAATCTTTCTCCCCTTTGACAATAGAGTTATCAAGATGCATGGAAGAAGATAAAGTATAAATGAAATGAAGTGAAAAAATTTATTTATTTTTAGTACAAGGAGCCATGGAAATTATTCAAAATGATTCTACAAATATTACACCAGGCCATGTTATGTCAAAAAGATATATAGATCATGGCAAACCACATATAGTAAAGCTAAAGTCAAATAAGCAATAATATAAAATTAAACAGATTTTAAACATCTCAAATTGCTCAAGATCATAGTATAGTTAAAGGTATCCAAAAGTAAGCCAAGCCATGTTAATAAGCTAAATGGAACCAAAAATCTACAATTGAGTCAATTTAGAGTGCTACAAGCTCAAGCACTTAGAATTAAGCATAATTATCACATCGAGCACTTGCTAAAATTTATTTTTGATTTTATCTTAGCAAAGTAAGTCCTAGACTAGGAGCTTTCCACAACTACCTCCTAAGCTTCAACTATTTTTCATATTTTGGGCTTATTTAGCTATTTGCTAGACCTCAAGCTGTGCTACAACTATCCCAACAATAAGCTTAAAAGAGTGGTCTATGTCATCCAGAACTCTCCTTAAGTTCATGCATATTGCAATGACAAATCGTCTCACGAGAAAAAAATTTGGTGAGATCAGTTTTTTTGTACAAAAAGAGTTCACTTTTTATTTTCTTAACTTAGTTCAAGATCAAAGAGAATAAAGAACTAGTATATCTCAATTTAAGTTCAAGACTCAACTTAGACTATTTGACATGACATGGATCATGAGAGGATCACTAGAGCAAAACTAGTAACAAGATCCAATAAAACATAATTTAGTTCAAGTTTTTTGTATTTAATAGCGCAAGCATAGCAAAAGCTAAGCTACACATAGAAAGACATGATAGCACAAGACATTGCAAGATATAAAACAAGATATCATGTCACACAAGAATAATAGTTAAAGCTTCATATATTTATATTACAATGCAAGTTGCTGAATTTAAAATACAACATTATACAATGGAGGCAAAAGAGTTAAACTTCCAAACAAAACAGGCCAAAAGTACTAATAACCCCTAACTCTCCCCGCAAAGAAGCAAAATGAGAATAATCAAGATCCTTAGTAAAAATATTCACAATCTGCTGCTCTGACTCTACAAAGTGAAGCACAACATCACCCTTCTTTATATGGCCTCTACGGAAATGGTATCTAATGTCAATGTGTTTGGTCCTAGAGTGTTACATTGGATTTTTAGCAATGTTTATGGCACTAGTGTTGTTGTAGAAGAGAGAAACAATATCTAAGGCCAACACATAGTCCCGAGAGTAGATAAGATCTAGAAAATTTGAGAATAGCTACTAGCAGCAGCTACATAGTTTGCCTCAGCGGTGAACTATGCAACAGAGGACTGTTTTCTAGATGACCAAGAGATAAGAGATGTGCCTAAGAAGTGATAAGTGCCAGAAGTACTATTCTTGTATGTTCTACACACCACAAAATCAGCATTAGAGAAAGTCCGAATGGAGATTATAGTATCAAAAGAACACTAAAATCCAAAGTCAAGAGTGTCCTAAAAGTACCTGAAGATACAACGTAGTGCTTGATGATGTGAGGCACGAGGGGAAACCTAAAATCAAGCGCACAAACACGTAACAAACTTTATATCTGGCCTCAACATCGTGAGGTAGTGGAGGGAGTCGATCATGCTGTGGTACTCATTTTGGTCCACGGGCTCTCTATCCTCATCAGGATCCAACATGGTAGAAGTGGCAATGAGAGTATACATTGGCTTGTTGCTTCCTATGTCAAAGCACCGAAGAAGGTCCTTTTTGTACTTGCTTTAATGAATGAAACTCCATTCTTTTAGCTGCTTAACTGCATTGCATCACTTGGTGGTGAGATGTAGTAGAAAGAGTAGAAATTGAACCAAGTTGCACACTAGGTCCCCCCTTTCTCATGTAAAGCATATATCATCAGACAAGAAGTAGTTGTGCCTTGGAACTAGGGTTAGAGAAAAATGACATGTAAATCTACTTCCAAGACACATGACAAGTAATAAATGCTATAACCCAATATGAGAGGTAAACAATGAAAATTCAATGCTCACATAAGCATACGCAACCAATTTTGAGCATGAAAATGAATGTACAAAGCATAGCAATGAGCAAAATAGGAATACTACATGCTAGAGAGATAAATTAAGCTCTCTATATATATTCACGGTAGGCAATGAAGCAAATGAGCAACAAGACATAAAGCATGGCGAGCACACAATCAAAGACAAAACATGTAATAAATACTATTACAAAGCTCATCCATCCATAATTAGTAATATTACTTGTATTAATAACACCATGTAAGTATAAAACATGTTAATGAACAAAACACACCTAAATTATGCTAACAAGGATCAAGAGAAGGATATGATAATATAGATATCTAATAGATACATGGATACTTAAAGTAAGATATCACAAAAACATGATAGTGAATGTATCAAGATAACACATGCTCACAATGACAAAATCAAGCTCACACATACATGATAATCATGATCAAAATTCTAACCTATGCACGTGTGAGCAAGTAAAAAACATGACAGATGATGAAACTGGAATAGCACAAGCTAATAGCAATATGAAAAATCTCATGTATCTACAATTGATATATCATAATACTAGGTATATAAAAAATATGACATAGAACAAATCATACAAATATATGGTACAATGATATCAAGAAAGCATATGAATATATGAAACATAAGCAAGAGCATGATGTAGGATATTGCAAGAATAATACATACTTATGAGAATAAAACCCATATATCCACAAAACATGAATAATTAATTAACTCATAGAAATACAAGCAAAATACACATAAAGACATGACAAGAATGTCATATGAGTAGCACATGCTGATGTGGTATAAGTGAGCACATCGTAAGCACAATATGCTAATTATAATCAAACATAAATATAAGAGCATGAAGGTATATTATAGCTCACAAAATAGGTGGAAACGTCAAACACAAAAGCACATGCCTCTTAGAGGCCATAAAAGGGAGTGAAGAATCATCAAGTATCCAATCATGCTATGAAGTAAAATACCAGAATCAAATCAAGCTCATGTTCTCCATCCCACATCCCGGTACCTACACATGAGAAGAACAAGATGCCTGAATCTTGGATCCCGAAGAATTAGTAAGTAACTACTTGGAAATCCAGTACTGAGACACATAATGTCTAGAAACATCAGTAGAAGCAAGTGAACCACCTAAACCCCTTCGAATAGGCCTACCAAAAGGCCGGTGCTCTCCCTATCTAGATACTACCCATAGTCTATCCTCACGATATCCTAACCCAAAGCGCTGCCTAGAGCTACCAAAGGAGTCAAAGATGTCATCTACAAACCTTGGCCTATGCCTTGAAGGAAAGACAAGCTGTCTGGCTCTAGAGATACTCACAAGTGAAGAAACTCCTCTAATGGCCATCAAAACACGCATTCTCTATTTTCTCTCAACCTTGGCTATACGGAAGCAGAACTCAACTATATTTCCATCCTTCTTGTAAAAGGTGCAATGGTACTTGACATTTGTTCTAACGGTGTGACCGCTATAAACAGTGATTTCAGGCAAAGCTATAGTAAAATCAGCATTGTTACGAATCCATAATCCATGTAATTTTTTGATCTAATGATCTAAAAGTTGTGAGACGTTGCACTCACCTTGCTCAATGTCTCAGGAACCTATTCCATCCTTAGATCACAAAAATTCATGTCAAAGTTTAGATCTTTTTCAGTTTGAAGTAAGCTTGCACAAAAATAGGCAAAATACAAAAATGGTGAATATGATTTGCTCATGGGTAAAGGAAGACCAAGATGGCCCTGAATATATTCTCACATATCACAATAAGTTAAAACATCAAAGAAACCAAGATGACTTACTCATCGAAAAAGAGAATAAAGAACTAGAGAGGACTCACCAATGTTTTCCTCAAAGAAGGAGAGGGGGCCGGAATTTATAGAGAGGAGAGGCGAGTTGGCTGGCGCCGCCTGCTGCCAACTGTTGGAAATAGTGTGTGTGCGTACGTGCGTTTTTGACAGTGAATTCCAAAAGCCCTAAGCCCTTGGAGGCATTGAACGTGTGCATGCAGGCTTCTCTCTCACGTTCAAACTTTCAGTCAATGCTTATCTTAACTAACTGCATCGTTTCCTGAGATTGTGCTTCGGACGTGGAGTAGTTGAACGGCAAGCGTTTCGTGCGGATTCGATCCCAGAATCTAGCAACGAGCCAGCATGTCGTTAGGAGCTCCTATGCGAAGGTGCTCTATAAGGGTGAACAGGGAGACGTCCCTGAGGTGCAGAAAAACAAAGAGAAAAGCTATTCATCTTCTTCTTCCTCCATCAGTGCTGTGTCACCTTCCGATCCAGGCCGGCCGTGGTGTTCGTCGTGCAACGAGCATCCCGGCGAGCGTTATCTCCGGACCTTCGCCGTGTAAGCACCTGCACGGGGCGGTGTAAAGGTTTCTGGGCAGCGCCGAGGTGCGCGATAGCTCGACATCCTCGACTGTTTCCTCCGAAGGTGCGTGGAAGGCAATCGCTTCGTCAACCTTCGTTCTCTTCTTGCTGCAGACCGAACCGCGGCACTGCGTCAGTGCATCGAGGTTCAGCTCAGTGTCAACTAGCAATCTGCATCAAGCAATCCGTAAGTGCTTGTCTACGGAACTTAGTTTAGTTTCTGCATTAGCCCTTGGTATTAGTTTATTGCCTGTCGTTCCTTGCAGCACTTGTTTTGCTAGCTTGCTGTGAGATACTAGTTGTTGTTCATTGTGACTATAAAGTCAGTAAGTACATATGTTTGGTAGTTATAGAATACTACTGCCTATTTACATTTTGGGAGTCATGTTTACGTACTGGAGCATCACAGCTAGCATGATAGGCTTTTATCTTGGTTCTTATGGCATAATCTCATGTGCTTTAGAAGCTCTCGGGATTGCTAATTTAATCAATTTTTTTTTAATCTTGGTCAGCCTTTGTGGAGAGAAAGTAACTATGATGTTTACTTTAACATTGCAAAAGCTCTTGGACGGAATTAAATTAGTCACTAAGTTCTCTAATTTCTTAACACCAACGGCTGACGTCAAAGCGCTCGTGCCATTGACGTCTTCAGCACCATCACCATCGTCGCCTCGGAGCTCGGCCAAGTCAAGCCGAGAGAGACGATCAAGCCCAAAGACCACCACCAGTATGTGCACAGGATAGACCTTCAGTCTTATCTCTTTTCTTGTCCCACCGACATCGGTGGGACTCACTTTCCCTTTTTTCTTTTTCTCAAAATGAAAAACTATGGAAATACCCTCAGAAACACAAAAGTAACCAGCACGAGTCTCCTCAGTCCAAACCAGTCATGGAGCCATTAAGTAGCTTGCAATCAAGCAGTATTAAGGGCCATGGAAATTCAGAGGAAGCTGAGATGAAAGTTCCGAGTCCATGTCGCGGCCGGCCGATGCCATGCTGGGTCAAACGATCAGCTGATCGATCAGAGGCTGCGAACTGAAGCATCTTCTTCTTAGGTTGATTCCGCAACGCATTGATTTGTTGCTGAAGCGCACTTCCCTTTCCGGAGCCGATGACCACAGTTAATTTTTCCCACAAATGTTTGATGGGAACGCAGAGCTAATTCCATGACTTGACCAATCGCATCTCTCGCTTGGTGGCCTGATGCCTGATGCGGCTAATAAAACAATATGGCTACCAAGGATTAGGAACAGAGGAGAGTGTACAGCTATTGAGGCGCTAATTTGCATCGATCAATCACGTTGATGAATTTGGGTGCTTTAAGACAGTTGCTTGTAGTTTTCCTTTTCTTCATACGTGACAGTACTGTTGACTATGGAAGCTATGATTTTGATACTCTCCATGCCAGGGAAATTTTCATCGGCCAGTAATCGGCTGAAAATCAGGTTTATCGGTTTTACTGGTGACATCCAGTAAAATTTCAAATCACTCTAAAAAAATTCGTTTTATATGAATTTAGTCAAATTTATAAAAAATTGTTGATATTTTCAACCGATTTTTGGTTGAAAATTGGCCAATTTTTTAAAATTCAAATTTTGATTTGAAATTTTTGGTCCAAAATCCTTCGAAATTTTCTGATTTTCGGTCATACTGGTCCTACCGGTCCCTCCCGGTTAAAATTTAAAATCGATTTTTAAAACACTTCTCTATGTCTTTGTACTCGATGTTTTTTACTTTTTTACTGTCTTCGAGATTCGACTTTGAGATTTTGAAGTGCCAATGCCCAACGGAGTGGGGGCGCGTGAGCTCGATCGGCTGGGTCAATTGTAGAAACTAAAACGACCGACGTGTTGCTCTGATCGATCTCCTGTAGCAGCGCGGCTGCATGGCCATTGCTGAGCCCAAGTCCATCCATTTCACGGGACCTGCCTCCTAAAGCAGTAAAGCTTCCTTTCCTTTCCATCCCACAAGAAAGTTGCCATCGATTTGCAAGTGCCAACTCTCTCTCTCTCTCTCTCTCTCTCTCTCTCTCTCTCTGTGTCTGAAGGACTGAGAGTGGCGTTGCAGCAGGATGTTCAGATATGCCGGTCCGTCGGCGACATGCATGACATGCGTTTGGACTTGGACTAGTCAGTCTCAGACTGACTGACCGGCGAAATAATGCTAGCGAACTAGTGCTAGCACCATACCACGCAAGGACGAACCGGCTGGGCTATACTCATCAGTGCTCACAAGTCACCGCACGTCACTGGAGCAATGCAACTGAGTTTAGGCTATCCAATAATGTGGGGGCACGCAGCAAAGCCAGCAGGTGTAGCGGCAACGACCAGATAGTAGATGCTTTGGTTGGAAATCAAGTCGAGTGCTCAGTTGATTGGAGAAATACCATGCATGTTCGACACCGTTAGCTTACTGCCTGGTGCACACATGGCACGTCACATTTGGGCATGGCCCGCCCGACCGAATGCCATTTGCTGTTCATTTGTTAAGCTAAGCTTCAAATGATTCAAATAGTTTATAGCTACAATCGATAGTTTTTGTCTCATCGTAAGCGTTTATATGAACCAACTGAATGTCGATAAGCTGTTTCGAAATGATGACGAAGAAATCATCCTATTTATTTATTCAGAGTAAGTAAACTATAAGCTGAAAAAAACTTTGCCTTAAATATTAAAGTTAGAAAAGTTTGGCTAAATGTTTTAAATAGTTTGGTTCATTTGTTTGGTAACGTGCTTAAGCCGTTAAGCAGCGTGCGGGCCCGCGTGATCGCAACCGTTCAAATGATTTCAGCGGCTACGATCCTCGAACGGTATGCTCGTGCCATTATAAGGCCAGTCTCAGTGGGGGTTTTATGGAGTTTCATGGGCATTAAATACGCTGACATAGCACTGTATTGATGAAGAGAGAGATGATAAAAGTTTCATAGGAGTAGAGAGAGTTTCATGGGGATGAAACTCTTCTGCACTGTTTCCAAAATATGGGTGTGTTGGAAACTAAGACATGAAACCTCCACTGAGACTGGCCTAATAGCTACGGCAGACGATACGCTTCCATGTATACAAATGGTTTTCACTAACCGCATGCAATCAGTGCTAATTTCGTCTTCTCTTGTCGGCCACACGTACGTGTCGTCGTTCCCTCTACATTTTAGCGGCTATGGTTTTCACTAACTGAATGCGGCATTAGCTTTTCGTCGAGAGAGCACGACGTCCGGCCATGTGATGTGAGCTAGCTAGCTAGCTAACTTATCATCGAGTGAATTCGTGTGGACTATGGGTTATATGGGTTAGATCCAACTCTAATGAATTTCTACTTCTAATTTCTTAATTTTGTCTATATTGGCTTTTGGATTTTTTGAGGTTTTGCCTTTTTTTTTTTTGCATTGTTCTTTGTATTGTCTGTCATGATATAACTTTGTAAAATTTTTAAATTTAATTATGCTGAAAAATCTAACAACAGGTATAATATATTTTCAACTGCTACAGTGTAAAAAAGACAGAAGCCTGGGTTTATAAACCCAAATATGGCTTTTGGCGCAAGAGAGAGTATTGAGAGAAGGACACTCGCATGTAATTTTAGTCGATATAAATAAATTTATTATAATATCTACTATAATAAATTTATATACCGTATCTTCAAAATATATACTTTTTAAAAGCTAATTTCTATAGTACAGTCTAAAAGTAATAAACCTTAAACCTTAGAGCCCATTCGATCTCATGCATGTGAGTCCGGCTTGTCTTCAACCACTAGTACGTACTAAAAGTTTGTTTCCCGCATGATCAGTAGACCACTTTATAACGCCATCTGTACTACTGATCACCGATCAATCGCCAAGTCGATAAGATCAACGTACATTTCGTAGCTCAAGGGCAATATCGTGCAAGAAAAGCTGATAAGATCACGCATGGCAAGCCGAGTGCTTATCACATGTACCGCTCCTCTAATTTCCGGAAGCCTCTAATTAAGACGTCCTTCAAGCATGCACGCATGCATGCTTCTAAGCTGAACATCTGTTCGTCCTTTTTCAGTCAACGACTTCAGATGCATGCATGTGACCATGAAAATAACGATGGAGGTGATCACCTGGACGGAATAGCTTTCCACGTGATCTCAAAGGACTTTCACTTCTCCATGACCGATGATTTGTCGCTGCTAGATTTATTTGCGATCATTAACTTTGCCAGTTATTTGGCAATAATTACTGCACAAAAAAAGTTACAAGTCATGGGAAAGGAGAGCCGATGCAGGATAAAAGCAAGTTTAATACAAGAGGTGGCTGCTACCTCTAGAACTAGCCAAATAAGAGCATCTCCAATAGTGATTTATGAGCTAGCTCTAAGTATATTATTTCATATTTTAATAGAAGAGAGAGAAAAGCTATCTCTTGATCAAGAGCTAGTCTCATACACACATTCCAAGATTATGTGAGAGTGTCATGTGAGGCTATTTATGTTATGAGCTATGTGTTAAAAGTTAGTACTATTGGAGAAGTTGTCTTAGAGCTAGTAACTAGTTCATACTGTTGGAGATGCTCGCAAAAAGAGTGCACGTGGCTCATGGTGGAGGTAACTAATACAATAAGTTGAGTAGAGGTTACCTCTACTAAAGCACTCAAACATTTAATACTTGCATAAATATATCAGGGGTCACCTCTTGCATGAGGGGCAGCTTGCCTCTCTCTTCTCGTATGATGTGCTAGAGGTTACCTCTTATATAAGGGGCAGCTTTCCTCTCTCTCCTCTTTTCTCTCTCTTTCACATAGGATTGTGTTGACGTAGATTTCGCTAGAGGCGACCTAGTCAGCATTATTGTACTTGCTCTAAGGTCATGGCTAATGCAGTTGTGATCACCTACCGCTCCTACACGAATATCTACTGTTGGACCATTAATAGCGACTAGAGAGAATGAATAATAACCTAAATTAAATATAAGTCCTTCTAAAGTCTTTCTCAAACTGAATACAAAGCTCTTTAGTTCAATAGATATGAAAAACTATGAAGATTAGAGATCAATCACCAATGAGAACAGCTCTCAGAAAAACTAAGCTAAAAGAGCCAATTCTTCTCAGGCGGTATGACTGTAGGTCAACAGGCGTTCTGACTGGCCTCAAGCGGTCTGACCACATGCCACTAAGCGGTATGGTTGGCCTGGTGCAGTCTGACCACAGTCAATAGGCAGACTGACTGGCCCCTCTGGACAAAGCTGATTTCGGCAGTATTTCAAATCTAAAAATTGATGAAACTTTTGATCTATAACTCCAAAAGACCTGAAACTTAGTGTGCACCCCCTCTAGGATATCAGGAACCTATTCCAATTATAGATCATGAAGATCAATGGCAAAGTTTCTAACTTTATCCAAAACAAGAAAGATGCACCAAAACTGGGCAAAAGAGGAAAACCTTGATCCGATCTTGTTCGTGAGTTCTTGATGATGTAGATGACTTTGGATGGATTCTCGCAAACTCAACCCAAAACAACCACAAGACCAAAATCTCAAATCACCCGTCTCTTGACCAAAACCGAGCAATCACAATAACTACAACAAACAAGTGCCTAGATGGATTAGATATGGTCTTTAAGAGATATCATCATCACTTACATATCTTTGGCACAAAGCAAAATTAGGAGGGGAAGATGAAGCACAAAAAACCAAGCCAAATAAAGATTTTATCACTTGAGTACAAGAAGAAAATACTTAGACAAATTTTGATCTCTATAATACTTTGAGAGACCATGTGGAGGTCATCCCATGTATGTGATGAGTAATTGACATCGGTTTAGGGAAGTCGAGTTTGATTTGGTTGGTTCGGACCATGTCGTTGCATGGTGCAATGGACTCGGTCGGACTTGGTCAAACCTGGTCAAAGGGTCTAGATTGCATATTATGTCGAGTTGTCAGGTTTGTGCTATTTCATAATACATTTATGCTTTCATGTATCGAGCGGTGCTATTTGATGTGTTTCTTGTCTGTGTTGGCTGCAGGACGTCGAGACAGAGTCGTGGCGAGACACGAGGTGACCGGACTAGACACGGGCGGTGTCGAGGTCAGAACGGTCGAGATGCGTCGAAGACGGCGGAGACTCGGGGTGGTTGCGAGGCTTGGACGACAAGGAGCGCGGAAGCTTCCCGAAAGGTGCAGGAGGGGCGAATCGGTAAATTCGCAAGGCTGCACAAGCAGGAGCGGGCTCCGTTGGATTTAGCGGGCGTAACGGGGTGGAGACCCGTTAGCCAAGGGCTATAAATAGAGGTTGGTGGCTGCATGCCTCTTCATGCATTCTAGGGTTTGAGAGGTTGGTAGAGTGTTGCTTTAGTCAAAATGAGCTTTGTGAGTTTGTTTTGGTTTTAGGCTTTAGTTGGTGAGGCTCTTTAGTGGTTGGAGAGGGCAGAGTGTGTTCTGTTCCTTCGATGTGTTCTTGAGTCTCCTCTCCAAGCAAGCATGTAGTGAGAGAGTTCTTGTGTTCTTGGGATTGTGAGAGGGAGAGGATGGATTGAGTGGCTTGTAATCATTCCTCTTGTATCAATCATGTATCTCCTTTCCTCAATATCAATATGAGATGGCGGAGTTTGAGATTGATTCAGTTCTTGTCACTCTGTTCATTTTTCTCTTCGTTGCTCATCTTTGTTGATTTCTTGACTTTCTTGGTTTCTTGTTCTTTCTTGTTGGGAAGACCCAAAATGGGTTGCTCTATGTTGGGATGATGCCTCAAGATCATTTGATCGAGTATACCAAGAGCAAACTTCGTTTAATTTCAGATTTGGGTTTTTGAGCCTCCCTGTTCTTCATTTCCTCCTTCTAGGGCTTAATGCAAATCTTGATTCCCTTCGCAAGATGGCTTGAAATTTGGCATGGAGAGTCCAGAGGCTATGGAGTAGCTATCCTCAAAGTTTCATAGCCAAAGGATCAAAGGTTGAGGAGTAATTTGGTTTTTGGCTGAGCTCTTGCAAGTTTTCAGATTTTTGCTATAATATGAAATTCTTGATTCTAGGGTTGATTTCTTTGTTCTCTAGAGCCTCCTTGCTATTGAGTATGTATTGGTGATGTTTTGGGCCAAAAAGAATGGAAGAATTCCATCATTCTCATGGTTTTTCAAAGATCTGAATATTTCCTGTTTGCTGATTTCTTCGTGCGGTACTACCGCTTCTTGAGAGGTACTACCGCTCAGCGGTACTACCGCTCGTCTCAGCGGTACTACCGCTTGCAGTCAGACCTGCTCTGAAATTAATTTTTCTTGACTGCTTCTTTCTGGATCTGGTTTATCTTTATTGCTGTGACTTCCAGTAGTGCATATCTTCTTTCTTCATAGCTACCATAGCTATTGGATAAGAAGCATAAGTGTGGATACTTGAGGGGCGAATTTAATTTTTAGAAAGCGACATTCACCCCCCTCTGTCGCCATTTCGGTCCAACATACTTGCAGATGGATGTTTACAGCCATTTTCTAACCATACACAAGGCTTAAAGATAACAAAAAGCTCAACCACAAGAACCTCTAACATCTCCCACAAGGTTCTCTCTAAGAATTCTAACTTCTCTCTATTTGGCATGGTTATTTTGATCCTAAGACATCACTCTCCACCCATTTATTGTTTTTGAAAACAAGAAATCCTAACCAACCCCTCTAATTGGGTTTTATCCACTTACATGGCTAACCCATAAACCCAACACCATACTGGGTTTTACACTTAACACATATACACTTCTCAAAACACGAGTGTACACACACACCCACCTATTAACCCAGCACTGAATCAACACTTTATCCACTTGACAATTTTAGCACAACTATGATCTAAATCATTTAGGCCACTACTGCGGTTTCGCATACCGCCACTTTTTTGGTATTGAAAAATTTACCAAAGTGCCTATCTACCATCTTTAATGAAGCTTTCCACTTCCTTTGTCTTGACCGTGTATCTCACCTCTTCCATGAATCTAATCTATGGTCATCTCTTCCTTTGCAAGTAATCCTCAATACTTGTAACGTGTAGGTTCACCAATAGCTTATGCATCACCAAATCTCTCTATGTCGTTTCCCCTCGACCACACCTTATTTGCACCGATCGCACTATTCGATAAACCGTTGCTTGAACCTTCCCTTCAATATCCTTTGTCTTCCCTTGTAACTTTCTTGAGACCAACCATCCTATCCGGCTTCCTTGATCGTACCTCAGCTCATCCCCGAGCCTAGCCTCAGTGCACGTCGTCGACCATGGCTGCCTCCAAGTTCTCTGCACATTAAACACCAAGAAATTATTTTTAGGCATAAGTTCTTCACAACTTGACTCATGTTAGTCCAAACATGCATCATGCACAATGAATGCACCCAATAAATAACACTCATACCGTGCACACACTCAACCAAACTTAGCTCAACCAACTCATATTCCAAATCTCTAGGGTTGGTCAGACCATCCAAACCAACTTAAGAACTCCCAGTAATAGGGGAGCCGGTTTGACCGCAGCTCCCCTACTGGTCTAACCGCTAGCCCTAAGTTGGTCAAACCACTCCTGACTGATATCATCGTGACCCTAATGTCAGTCATACCTCTAGCAACAGACAGTAACTAAAACAATTACAAATTCTCAAAAATAAAACTCAAATGCCATAATTTTTCTAAACCAAAAGTTAATTATTCATCATAATCATGGAGTGACCACTGCATTGTCTCACCTCTTCTCATTTCACAACATAGTACCGTGAATCTGTTGGTAGTGATCTAGAATTAATAAGGATCAAATTCTCCTAGAAGCAAGCTGTGATAATTAATTCTACAAAATAAATAATATCGCATAACATGTAACTGTTTATGAATTCAGATGTACGCTTATATGAGTATCGATCTAAGAGCCCATCATGTAGGCTTTTGGCTTTAGCTTATGAATAGTAACAGTTTAGAGCAGGTACAATAAGGCTTAGTCAGCAGACTATAGCAAATATAATATCAATCAAATCTTACATGGCAGAGAGAGAAAGGAAGAGAGAGAAGGAAGCTGGCTACTAAATTACAGCTAGCTATAGCACGTAAAAATATGCATTTTACTCTCTTATACGTGGGGCCAAATAGTTATTGTAATAGCTACATTATTGTATGAACTATTTTTTTGAAGATTATAGATGAAATGGACAAGTGTTATAGCCACTAATTGGCTATACTATTGTACTTGCTCTTATAGAGAAGTTTGTAGAGAGATGCCCGTGTACGATTTTAGCCGATATAAATAAAATTGTTACAATATATATTGCAATCGATTAGTAAGACCATCTTAAAAGACACTTTATCTAAAAGTTAAATACTATAGAAAAATTATTTACTATAAAAATAGCTTTTAGCAGCCACATAAGTATGACCTGAACGTTTCGTCTAGTGTGTAGGCCACTGCCACTCACCCAGCTAGGCGCAAACACTTGTCAAAACCTCCTGCATGCACACACACCTACACGTACGTCATCACGTACGTGCGATCAAAACCTAACACCCGTTGGTTCCTTGCACCTGGCACAAAGGTAACTTGGTGCATGCAATGTTACTCGTGCCACCAATCATGGGGTTGCACGCCAACATTAATTAAGCTGATAAGCACGCACGATGCAGCTGGGCCACAAGTTTTGCTCGTATCAAATCCAGGGCTTAGAGGCGCCCTCGACACCCTGCTCATGCAATCTCCTCCTTAATTTTGATCACAAGATCAAAGCCACGTCCTTGTCCATGCCTAGACGGCCACACACAGTGACAAAACTCTATAAATAGGTGGCATGGCGTAGTAGGCCTCTTCACATACAATCATACAGAGACACTACCGACCGAGCAACGCCAAGAAACAATCACACCATGGCTCCCAACGGAGAAGCACCGTCGGCGGTCGCTGCCGTGGCGCCGTTCCTCGCGACGATCATCGGCAGCCTCGGCAACGGCGACAGGCGGCAGAGGACACCGTCGTGGCACGAACTCCACAGCCACGCCGACAACCACAAGGAAGTGGAGCTGCTGTCGTCCAACGGCGCCCACGAAGCCGGCGACCCCTCTGCCTCCGTCGCGGAGGTGGAGGACGCCGAGTGCGAGTGCTGCGGCATGTCGGAGGAGTGCACGCCGGCGTACATCAGCGCGGTGCGCCGCCGCTTCTCGGGGAGGTGGGTGTGCGGGCTGTGCGCGGAGGCGGTGGCGGAGGAGGCCGGCAAGAACGGCGGCGGGCTGGAGGCGGCGCTCGCGGCGCACATGGGCGTGTGCAAGCGGTTCAACGGCTTCGGGAGGACGCACCAGGCGCTCTTCCAGGCCGACGCCATGATAGACATCTTGAGGAAGCTCTCGGGGCTTGGGTCTCCAAGGTCGCCCAAGTCTATCACCAGCGCTAGAGATGGCGCGAAGAAGGCCGGCACCACCGGCCCCGGTTGCATGACGATCGTCGCCGATGTACGGAACGATCAGGTGGTGATGAACTAACTACCTAGCTAGCTAAAGTTGGCTAGTTTTCATCATGATGGGTACTTACACTGAGTATAAGCCATATATAGCTTGAGTTTTTGCGGCTAAGATATGGTGCATGGTTATGCACTGTGTGGTTTGTTTTCCCCTTTGCACTTGTAGCTTAGCTTTGAACTAGCTAGCCATGCTTTCTTTGTTTGCCCTTGCAACCGCTGCATTGCGTGCTCCGCTGTGCATGTCCATATGGGCACCCTTGTGTTCTAGGTTCAGTGTTTACCAGTTGATTTTTGGATGGGCTTCTGTTTGCCTCCTTTAGCTGAGCTGAAGGAGTGTTAAGAAGCCTCATCTTCACATTCACGCTACGCTAATCTGTGCGTGTATGGCATGAGACTTCACAGACCAGAACTTGCTGTAAATAAACATTAAGTCGAATGTTCGATATATGCATCATACACTTCGCATGTGTATATCTGTGTGTTACCATCAGAGGTGTCTGCAGGTTTAGTTCAACTTTATAAGGGCCTCCAGCAAAGCTAGCTGTAGCTCACCTTATATGCATGCTCATATGTCTAACAGAAACGAGAAACGGCAAGCAGAATAACTGGGTATACACGAAATCACAGGTTCACCACTGAGCATAAATACGATAATCAAGAAGGTTAACTCTTGAGATGGATGAAACTAAACCATCTGTTGGCCCAATTTGACCAGATTGTTTACAAAAGACAACTCTCTTTTGTGAACGCTTGAGAAATGCAAAAAGCAATTGCTTCCGGGTACGATTGTGGTCATAGGTGCGCCATCAGTACATATTATGAAGTAGATGCCCCTGAATAACAAAGTCACTAACAAAACCAATTATTGAAGGGTGCAAAGTCCTGCTGCTGTCCCGGAGTGGTTTCTTTCATTATCGAGGCACACTGAGGCCAGTCTCTGCAAGACATAAGGGAGATGGTAAGTTTGGCATTGCGGTGTAGCAAAAGCAAATGCATACATCCTAGTGTAGACAAGATGGGGTGTAATTCAAATGCACAAAGAAAAGATAGTTGGGCGCAATGAATCAGATAACGTAGATTAAAGTTAGATTAACAATATAAACAAATCTACTAACAGAAAGTCTGAACACAGACACCACACTAGACATTCGGAAACCAAAACCAGACGCCCACTATTATCCACTCTTTTGTCCACATGCCCGTCTGGAACATAATGGGCTACGCAGTCAAAACTATTTTCATGATATGCCAAGTTGCCAACAGAAAAATATGAATGTTACATGGTTGGCTATATCAAATTGACAAATTCAGATTGCCCAACAGAATTATCGTAAGGCTTAAACAGAACATAAATAATTTAAGATCGACTAATGACCTTTTGAACTTCAGTTGAGCAATGAAGTTCACTAAGAAGAATATTTTGGCACTGATACACCATCTTCAGGCTGACGTACAATAAAAGTTCACTAATGCTATATAAGAATCGACAATTGTTTACTGTTCTCTTGCAAGACTAAGTCCTACACATGTAAGCCAAAACAACCTATGTAAAGATTGATTTTGATAAATCGGCCAGCTAGGCCTAGAAATAATATATAATGTAAGCAAAGGTGACACTTCAATATATGGCATGCCTAAGAAGCAAGGACACAACTCTAATATAGAACATCCAACAAGAATTAAGTGGCAGCCAGTTTGACTTGATTAATTAGCAAGAAAATATAATGCATTTACTATTGGTTAGGAAATGATTATGCAGGCCTATAGATTTTCCATATTTTACAGGCACCACAATATCAACGTCTTATTCCCGTGAAGCTTACCGTTATTCTACTTTAGGGAAGGTCAACATTGAATTAGCGTATCAAAATTCCTTGTAAAATGGACAAGGACAAAGATATAATTGAAGAATAAATTGATAATCACAATTCTCAAGGCATAAAAGATATAATTGAAGCGCATGACTTATAATGGACCCAAACAATATCTTACCACCATGGTTGTCACAACGTAATTGGCGACCACGACGCCTAAGAGGCGCTAGGACGCCATGGCGAGGTGGGTACTTAAATATGTTCTATATGCATACACATACAATCTGGTCCCCCTGATATACCCCAACTCCTCTCTCTCCCGCGGCCTCCTCCCCTCCCCGGTGCCTCCTCCCCCCGCCCACGCCTTCTCCCCCCGTCCGGTGCCTCCCCTCCCTCCCCGCCACCTCCCGTCCCGTCTCTATCAAATCCAACCGGATCCAGCCGTTCCCGCCGACCAGAGCCGAGGAAGACAGGGGGCAGCCATAGGATGGGGGGGGGGGAGGGGGATGATGGTTGTCACGGCGAAACTGCATGACGTCCCCCTAGACCGCCACGCCATGGCAACCATGCTTACCACTATAATTGAAGCTGCATACATTGATATTCTAAAAATTAAGAATGACTTTATGCCATACAGAAAACTGTTCGAATTCATTAACCTTTGCTTGCATGGGCAATCTAGTGTTAAACTAGCAGGAGTTATATAGCATGCACTAAAGTTCCACTTTAATGGACCAACTGTTACTTTACCAGTCTAGTGTTTATGGTGTGGCATCATGCCAACTGTTTACCAAGCTTTATTTTTCGCATAATTTGTTAAGCCCCACTTCCATCTCACATTATGGTTCTTCCATGGACCTTCTAGGATTCGCCCATGGTCTCTGTCCATAAAAGAAGTAAAGTGGATTCACTTTTTATTTTTGGAAAGACATGACCAAATGCCCCAGTCCCATTTTCAGTAAAATGAAATTGGGAATAAGCACAGGTTAGCTCCAGAATCAACATTAAACAGACTTATCCACCCAGACACTTAAATACACTATAGCAGCAGGCAGTCACTGTAGGTCTATAACTAACATAGGTAGCTACAATTCAAATGGATAATATTAGCATAAAATGTGATAAAAACTATTCGTCCACCAAATCCAGTCAAGCCTTGAGATGGGAAAAATTGGTGTGCCCGAGAAACTTACAGAGCAATATTTTTTTAAAAAAAAATCTATATAAATGAAAATCCCCATAAAAGTTTTAATTAATCCTTAGAACAAAATTGTGATCATGATACTCCAATGTGTTAATGTGACAATAATCCACGAAAAAGTTAACTTTGCATGTCATCATCCTTTTTATTAAAGTTGCAACATTTGCAACGTCAACACATATAGTGCATGCATGGCATTTAATGTGAGGTAACACCACAAAAGTGATCGATAACAAAAGCTAATTAATTTTCCATTGTCAGCTTCTAAGCGACCGTTGAGAACACAATAACTCTTGAGATTCAGAACCACCCTAGATTCTTATTGGGCCTTGTTTTGGTCCATGAACCTTTTGGATTTTGTTTCTTGACTTCTTATCAACTTTGCTATCATAAACTCTGTTATGCTGAGAGGTGGTACCCTACACCTAGCTGCTGAAGGCACGGCTTGCTTTAGGCACGAAGCTTTGTGCAGCTTCAAGCGCTTTTACCTCACCTTAGCTCATAGACATGCGCCTTAGACTGCACTGTTATTCACATTGTGATATTAGGCTGTATACTGATCATGTACAAGCCAAAGTTGTCTGTGACAATCACAAATCAGCCAAATAAGCTAGTCCCCACATGAGGATTCATGACTAAAATGTGTTGAATACTTGAATATACGCCAAATTGTGCACAAATTTCAGGCAAAACACTATTATCTTCTTCCATGTGTGACAATAATGACTTTGTTTGGAATAGAGCAGCATGGCCTACAACAGTATTGGTGGTCATTGAACAAACAAAACGCCTATGCTGCATGAGCACCAGCATTTGAAAATTGAACCCACACTGTATAATGTAGACATAGCAATACACAATCTTTTTCCAATGCTATGGATACAGTATCACAGATACACGTGCGCATATTTTTGTGTCTGTGCATGTTGGTGGGTGTGGCACATTCAACATTAAATTTAACTGAGCATATGGTGTTGTTACATTCAACAGTAAATTTAAAACTAAAATTTTGGCATCCTATTAGGAGGCAACATGAACATAGCAAAAAAAATTTTTGTTTATATATCCGAACAGTCTGCTCTGTTGTTTCTTGTATTCGAAATGTAAAACTGTGACTATATTAGCTAGCCAAATGTGCATATTAGAAACAAGTTGCCTTCTTTTTTGGCTGCATTATTGAAAAAGGTGATATTATGAATTGAAATTCAAGATTTAACATACACACTCCGATATGTGGTGGAGGTAGGGATGCTTCAATCTTATATTCAGCATGTATTAAACATGGACACACTAACACAGATGATCATGTGCATTTTGCTATTTTCTGTCTGGTATGGACATACAACGGAATCTCCTCACTTACACTCTTCCCTTGGTTACTGAGATCCTAAAGCCATTGGTTACTAATATCCTAAATAAGATCATCTGTGCTCTCATGTTCTCTTAAAGCTCATCTAGAATTTCAAATTTCAATGTGTCCTTTATCACTACATTACTATGCCTTTCTAGAGAATATGGCCTAGCTAATCCCAGAAACAAAGCTAACTCTTGTCTTACAGAGCATAATTGAAACTTTTTTATCGGCCCAGAATTTCCCATTCAACATGATCCTACAAAGAATTAAAAAAATGTCCCTACTCCATGGTAACTCTATGGACTATGCTGTTAGGGCCTGTTTGATATGGCTGCGGCTTATGGCTTTTGGCTGAAATTTTTGAATTTTAGCTGTTTGCGACAGAGATTACGGAGAGAGAGATACTCGTTTGCGATTTTAGTTGATACAAATGTTGGGCTTTTAACGTGTAGTACAATTAACTTATAGACCCCGTCTTGAGAAAATACTCCGTTTGAAAGTTAAGTACTGTAGCCATCAAAGAAATTTGCTCTTGAGAGGCCCGGGGAACATGTTCGCACCCATCTCTGGCCCATAAAATGGCTAACATGTACAGTACAGTCAACGAGGATTAATGGATTGGGTTTTGGTTTATGAATAACAAGAATTGTATCCGGTTGCACAATCCATGAGCAATTACATCGACCCAACCGAATCCAAGCAGCCTAAATTGTGACAGACAACACATGAACTAGAATAAACAAGCACGCAAGCAACCGGGCAGTCACAACTCACAGGCAGGACGCAAAGATTAGATCATATCAGACTCAGACTCCCGGGTAGGAGCTGCAGAGCGTACCCTGCGACACGGCCCGCGCCACCTCCGCCCCCAGCCGCGACGTCAGCCTCGCCGCCGAGACCGCGCTGTGCAGCGGCTGCAGGGACCTCGCCAGCCCCATCCTCCGCCCAACGGCCGACGGCCTGCACCACATAAACCCCAGCTAAAACCTTATTTGAGAAAACAACCGCGAAGGGAAACATACCAGGGGATTGGTTGCCTACCTGGGGACGGGAGCGAGGGAGTGGGGGAGGGAGGCGGCGGGGCCACGGGTAGCGGCTGAGCGGAGGAAGGCTCCGGCGGGGCGGGAGAAGGAGCGGAGGCGCGACGCCATGGCCGGGGAGGAGGAGGGTTTTAGGGTTCTGGACCTAGCGATTTGAGGATCACCATGTGTGGGTCGCCCTTGTTGGACTTTTGCTTCCAGCCCGTCCAAATCCAAATTGGGCCGTCTTATTGGACTTACAAGTAGGCTTAGGCCCAAGTACCATGATACCGAGCCCATCTCGGCCCGGCCCACTTGCAATCACTTCTCCTTCCTCCGCCCCTAGCCTTGGCCCTCAATTCCCGCATATTCTTCTTCCCTTGCCTCAACTCCGCCGCTTTCTTCCCGAAGCTTCTCGAAAGTCGAAACGCGATCCCCATGGCCTCCGGCGAGGGCCCCGGCGATCCGCTGGCCACGGCGGAGGCGGATATGGAAGTGGCAGAGGCGGAGCGGTGCCTGGACCTGACGAGCTGCCAGCTGCACGATCTGAGCGAGGTGGAGATCCCGCCCACCCTGGAGGAGCTCGACCTCACGGCCAACCGCCTCGCCGCGGTCGATCCCCGCATCGGCCGCCTCCCCGGCCTCCGCAAGCTCTCCTTCCGCCAGAACCTCCTCGACGACGACGCCGTGGCACCCCTCTCCACCTGGGAGGCCATCGCGGGGTTACAGGTGATTGGTCTCTCTGTTGACAACCTAAGCCTTTAGGAATGTGTGGCTGCGAGACTTTGCGGGGGTGGCGTGATCGTAATGTTCTTATTTCTGCAATTTTATGCTTGTGTTAATTATTTTGCATTTTCTTTGATCATGAAGCAACTCTATTTTTTTTCCCTGCAATTGCATCATCAACACCACAAGATTTTAATCTACCTACCGAGCAGCGTTCGACAGTAAGCAAATTTTAGGTAGTACCGTGGTTCTGTGACCATGAGATTGTATTTTGGTGGACACAGCATTTTTTTAAGCAAACATTGATAAGAGGAAAACCGAGATGTTGTGTATAATTGTGGTGCGAAGAAAGAAATATTTAATGTGATTATCAGGGGTGGGAATTTAGTGTTCCCATTTCATACATTATGCTTTCATAGTCCTCTGAAGAATTATAAAAATTCCTCAGAAAAAAATCAAGTTAGGTAATAGGCAGTGAGGCAATTGATTCTACTAAGTTTCAGCTTTGTTCTAACCAGTTGAAGAACTAGCAGCTATGACTGCATCTATGCATCCATTTTTAATTTTTAAGGTTTTGATATTGCATAACATCACATTTATCCTCACAGTACAAGCAGACCCAACATGAAGTTTAAACCCTAAGGAAGCTAAAATTTTGTGTATTGCACTTCATGAAAGTTTACCTGAAGATATGTACACAATTTTTTGCAAATTTTTTCATGATAATTTGGAGTCCACCAATATCAGCTGGAGGCATGGTAGCGCTGTATGTATAGTATCACAAGTAAGAGAAGTTTTTGTGGAGAGATGGCTTAAGTGTTTCACTACTGAACTGAGGGGTTGCCATGATCAGAGATAGGACAACCCTTACCCTTGAGTGAGCCTGAGGTCACCGTAGCATGTTGTGCTGATTACGTTGCACACAAGATTCAAAGTGTGTTTTCAGTTTTACTCCTGAACTTATGTGCTACTGCTCCAATTTTAGTGATAGTTGAATTATTCATGTGTTATGATAAAAAAAAATCCTGTACTGTAGAAACAGGGAAATTATTTTATAACGCTATCTAAAAATTATTCCCTGTTTCAGGAGTTGGTCTTTAGGGATAACAAGCTTACAAAGATTCCTGATGCCAGCATCTTCAAGGGGCTTTTGGTGTTTGATGTATCATTCAATGAGATATCTTCCTTAAATGGGCTACTCAAGGTTTCCAGCACACTAAAAGAACTCTATGTTTCAAAGAATGAAGTTGCAAAGATGGAAGAACTTGAACACTTCCATGCATTAGAAATTCTTGAACTTGGTAGCAACAGATTAAGGGTAAGCATTTTGGAGTTTTTATTAAAAAAATGTTGGTGTTCACTGGAAGTTACTTCCTCTGGCCAGTGAACTTAACCATATCTGATATTCTGATGATGCATGATGTAGTACAAGACTTAAATATCCTAGACCCTATAGCCCCTTACATTCTTACATGTTCCAATGCATTTCAGGTGATGGAAAATCTCGAAACCTTAACAAATCTACAAGAGCTATGGCTGGGAAGAAACCGAATCCGGACAGTCAACTTATGTGGTTTGAAATCAATCAAAAAACTAAGTTTGCAAAGCAACAGGCTGACTTCAATGAATGGGTTTCAAGTACTATATTATAACTTCCTCAATTACCCTGCCTTTCCTGGTCTGATTGCTACTTGTTAATCTATCCATTGTTCTTTAATTCAGGAATGTGTTGCGCTAGAGGAGCTGTACCTCAGCCATAATGGAATCCAAAAGATGGAAGGCCTGTCTACCTTGCAGAACCTTCATGTTTTAGATGTTTCATCTAACAAGCTAACTGCTATCGAAGATATTGAAACCTTAACCAGGTAACATGATCTATGTGACTAATACTTTATCATCCTTAGCACACCAAAATTAGTGCAAAAAAGTCGGGAATATTTTAACTACATAAACAGCTGGGTATAATTATTGGTTCTGACTCTTTCGTTACCATCCTAATTTGCTCTGCAGGTTAGAGGACTTGTGGTTGAATGACAACCAAATACCCTCACTGGAAGGGATAGAGTCTGCTTTGGCTGGTTCACGGGAGAAGCTAACAACCATATATCTTGAACGAAATCCTTGTGTAAGTGTTTCATATCTTGTATATTTAGTCGTCGACTGTTGTAAATTAGAAAGTGAGCTTAGAGGTGACATGATCTGTGAACATGTCTTCGATTAGTTATGGCTAGTTACTGTCATAGTGTCATTCATTGCTGTTTTCCCTGTTGTTGATGCTTGTATTTTCTTAGAGTTCTTGTTTTATTTTAAACATTGCTATGACAGTATCAGAGTAGTAAACTCCATACTTTTTTTTGGCCAAAGCTGGAGTATAAAGTCAACATTAATTGATTAGGGAAATCTGGAAGAATGTGAAGTGTTACTTCCAAAGTAGAAAAACCATGTGTAAGTCACTAAATGTTTTTCATTATTTTTCTATTACTCTTGAGTGAGCTACGAAACCTTCTCCACTTAGGCCAACATAGCACACTGGTGTTTTGCTCTACCACTTTTGATGAATCGGACCACTTATTACCTTTAATGACTGTAAGGGTTTTTCCAACAATTCAGTATCTTCCAAATTCGAAGCACTTCCATTGATTGTGAGTGGAAACTTTTGACGCTCATACTCTTGAAATATTGGTCCATCATTGGTTTCTCATGGATCTGATGCTGTTTATTTTGTCAGTTCTTTAAAATGTGGTGCAATCTGGGAATTTCACAACTAATAATGTATTTATGGAAGTACAAAGCTAACAACTAGGATGTTATTGTGGGAAGTTTTGTGTACTTACATTTTCTGACACTATTGAGAATGAAGAATGTCTGTTGGCTATCAAGAATGTCTCTAGTGATGGAAATTGATGTCTATTCACTATTCAGCAGTGTAAATAGTATTTTGCATTCTGGCCTACTGCAGCAACCGGATGACCTTTTCCCCTGAGATTATCAATCTTCCAAGCCCATGTTGAAATTGAATCCTTCTTGTCTGCAACTTTTCTTTTTTGCAGGCAAAAACTCCAAACTATTCATCCACATTGAAGAACATATTTCCAAATCTTGAGCAAATTGATTCAGATATGCTAGCGTGAAACTGGCGACTCGTTGGGCAGATACTTTGGTGAAGTAGCTCTGGTGCCTCTGGAGAAGGAAGAATGCGTCAGCAGCCATCTAGTTGAGAACAAATAATAGAAACCCTCGATCAAGCAATGCGACATTTTAGCATTAGTTATCTAGAAAATTACACCGGTTTCCAGTTTCCATGTCTTGTGACTGGATGGATCATGGCAAGCATGTCATTGCCAACTTTACTTCCAAGTTCAGCGCTCAAGCAAGTTGTTTTCGGCCCCTGCTGACATCAATAAAACAAAGGATGTTTGAGCCAATGGGATTCCGTCACAGGGTACATGCCCATGTTACTAATTTCTGTACCCATGTTACTAATTTCGGGATGTATGTTATTACATTTGCATTTTCTGTAGAGTTGTTGTTTCCCAGATATTTTTCCCCCTTTGCAACGACGAACTGTTGTCTGTTGACTAAGTTCACGGGCCTCTAAAATCTGTTTTTCGGTTTTTTACCGTACCTAGCTTTTAAACGGAGTGTCTTTTCAAGATCGGATTTACAAGTTGATTGTAATACATACTGTAGCGACTTAATTTATATCGGCTCAAACTGTATGTTTCTGTTATTTCGTACTCTCTCTTTTATGTCTAGGTTAAAAGTCATAAACTGTTGTTGAAAATTGTAAGCTGAAGAAAAAAAAGCCCCCATGAAGGCAAACATTTGAGTAATATGTATTTAACACGCGAGGCTTTTATGGCTTGGCATGTAACATGTGAAGGGCTCACTTAGTGGTCGCTGAACTTAGCGGTCGCTGCTAGATAATTTGGCGGCTTTTGTTTAGCCGGGTCGTTTCTGGTCTTCTCTTTTCTTTTCAGGCGGTTCTTGTGGCGTCTTGGCTCCTTCGGGAGTTTTGGGTGTATGTGTTTTGGGTGTGTTGTACTCTTCTGAGTTCTTCTTCTTAATGTAATGATACGCAGCTCTCCTGCGTATTTGAGAAAAAACATGTGAAGGGCTCGTAATTGCTTGTTCCTTGTCATCTAGATTGATCAGATTGCTGCATGTCAGCTGTTCAGTTGTGGATCAATGTGAATATGTGATGTAACTTGATTTAGCCCTTCACGAGTTCACACAAGGCAACAAATGTAGGTATCTAGGCAGTGCCTGCTGGACCTGTATGCCGTCGTCACACCACCACCGTGCATGGATGCATGCAAATATGCGACTGCTTGGGTGAGAGTCCAACGCCGCTTCCTCACGCCCTGCGCTGCGCGGGGGCCGGGTGCGATGCCGCTAATCGCATCGCATGCAATGCAACCAGTTCATTTCAGTCCCCCCTCCATAACCCTAACGGTTACCACTACCACGGTTCACAATTTCGATTCATTTCGTTCCCCTCCGAAAGAAAAATGATTCGGTCAAATTCTGGCTGAATTTATCTCCGTTTGAATTTTGTCCAAATTTTATAAAAAATTCAAATGACGTTTGAACATGTTCACCAAATTTTTTTTACCGAAAGCTCCAAATTTCGTTTCTTTCGTTACACTCTGAAATTTTTTTGCAAAAGGAAAATTTTTCCCTGACCACCACTCGCTACTCAACTGCCCTGTAAGTTCTCCCCATCGTATCCACTCTTCTCACTGCGATCACAATTCACAAGCAAACCGCTGGCTAGCTCAACACTTCTCCCAAGTCAAAAAGCGCAGATATCTTCTTATTGTTCTTCGGAGATCATCAGCGTTGCTTGATTACACATGGCCAAGACGTTTGCATTATATGTGATGGGTTAACTTTTTTATTTTTAAAATTTTTAAATTTAATTATACTAAATAAATCACCATCAGCTACAGTAAAAATTCAGTCATAAATCATCAAAATTCAGTCCAATTAAACACCTCTAGAACTCCCCTGTTTGGCATTACAAATTAAGTACTACCCATTTCATTAGATGAATGCGATTTCAATGGTAAAAAAAATCAACGAATCCCGCATTTTAGAGGGACAGCTGAAGTACAATCTATCTGTTCTACTGACAGCACCGTTTTTTTCGAGGAAAGAACTGAAATACAACATGTAAAATGCAACTATTGGAACACGTAATGATCGGTAGGCCCATGGGCGTCTCCTGTGTGGGAGCCCGTAAGAGATGGCCTGGCACACACAACACACTGAAGAGCCCAAAGATTTCATGGGGCTATTTCCGCCGTCATTTCCTTCAGTTATGGGCTAATTTCCCTTCTCAAAAGCAAAGGCTATAGGCCAATTTCGAGAAAAGGCTGCATCCCTGGTCAGCCTGCTAGTCCGCGTTTAGCTTATGCTTACCTATTATAGCTATAGCAATTTTTTCAAAAACGATATGTTTTTTCGCGGCGGGATCTAAAGGATAATTATAGTAAAAAATATACTGAATTCAGTCGTACCAGTCAAAATCACATACGATTATTTTTCTATATTTAGTGCCTCTCACAAACAAGCTAAAATTTAAAAACGATAGTTATAAGCCATAAGTTTCAGCCTAAAAAAACCCACCCACGATCTCGGGTATGGTACGTCCGCTTGCCTCATGGCTAGGCCAGCTAATGGTTTACGTCCTGTTTCAAACGCCGGAAAAATTTTCTATTCCTATGAAAGATGAATTGGTTCCTGGTAACGATCAGGCTATTCTCCACAGAGAATGTCTTTCTATCCCCACTCCTTATTTAGCTGTGGAGGACAACTTTCCTTTTGTCCCTATCCCCACGGGGGAATTGGCGGGGAACGAGTGTCCCCAATAAGGACATAAATTCCAATGATATCGATATAATTTCATTAATTTATCACATATCTATATAGAAATACGTAAATTTATAAATATATAAGATGGTAGAATAATACTAATTGAGTTATATATATTATAGATTATACCAAAATATATTAGTGCACACTATGAAGGTGGAGGCAATGTCATCGCTCGATTCGGTGGAGCAGCCAATCAGGGATGAATGACCAACAAGTAGGTGTGGGAAACGGTAATAGATAATCTATTTTATCCGATATTTATATCTGAGGAAACACGAATATTGTAAGCAAAATCTGTATTCGAAAAATGTTTGTATTCTTATTTGATAATATTTGTATCCGTATTTAAGAATATTTATATTAGAGAATATTTGTATTCGTATTCGAGACTATTCGATTCTTATTCAATTCATTTCCTATGCCTAACGGTAACTGGCCGGTTACCGGAAATCCCGAGAAAAACCGGAGAATTTTGTGATTCGAAATTTGGATTTGGACAGTTTGAAACCGGTAACTGTTCTAGTAACCGATCGAAAAACACTAGGAATTTATTCTACCGAAATTTGTTATAGAAGTTGTAGGAAGATATTTGTATTCAACCGAATTAGGTACATATTCGATTCGAATTCGTATCCATTACTACATTCGATTCGTATTTGTATTTGACAATATTCTATTTCATATTTATTTTAAAAATTATAGATTTATATTCGTATTTAAGACTATTCGATCATATTTGATTCGTTTCTATCCCTAACACTAGTGGCCTCGTCCCTCGCCTCGCTCAGTTCATCCTCGCCGTCATGGTCTGCACCGGCGTCCTCGCCTTTTGGATGGTCTCTACTCTTAGTCTTACTCACCATTCTTCCTTTTCGCTCTGTTTCTATTTGACATCATCAGGGTTTTTTAATCATGAAATTGTGCTTATTTCTTTCCACCATGGCAAACTGATGAGTTGCCACTTTGGGGCGCCTTTTACTCTGGACTTATATGCCTGCTTGTTAGCGATCCTTGTAAAATCGTCTGGCTGTTACCGTCAGAGATGGGGTAAGTAAATAGATGTCTCTGTTCGTCTTTAGGTTGTCAGAGATGGGGTAAGTATTTGTTTACAGATCACAACAGCACTAATCTTCTATGTAGCATGCGCGCCGTGTGACATTACCGGCCATCTTTGTCTTGATTGGTAATCATGATATGAAGATATGTGCGGTAAACAACTATGCAATGTTGGAAGCTGCGGCACAAATGACGTTCGTTAGCTTGTTCGTCGTACTTATTACGACTAGTTCTCTCTTGAACTCCTGTTTGATGCCTTGTTCAATTGCGTAGAGCGGCACAGCTAAACGTATTAGAATTGAAAGCGGTGTGCTACTGCTCCCATGATTTCACGTAACTATGTAAGATAAACGGCTTTAACTTTTAGCTTTCTTAGCTTTCAACTTATTCAAACCAGAAACTACTTGGAACACATAGATTTTTAATTTCAGCTTATTTGGCTTTTCTTTTCCTCCCTTATTCCTTTGCATTGCTCATGACGATATAATAGTTTTTTTTAATTTTTTCCTCAAAATTTCCCCTACTTTTTCCTCATTTTTCTCAGGAAAAATGATAACAGCCGCTACAGTATAATTTCAATCATAAACCAAAAGCCAAAGCGCACAGCCAGATGGAGTGCTGCCAAATAAGGAATTGCTTATTTTGCATATTGATTTGCAGAGATAAGTTTCAATTCTACCGACCCTCCTGATTGTTTCTTTTCTTACGAAATTCAATACTATTTTCTCGCTCGGGCTTTAATTCAAGGGAAATACATACATACATACATACATACATACATACATACATACATACATACATACATACATACATACATACATACATACATATACAGGGGACGTATGCTATGCACTCAGGGTTTGCGTGCACTCATGCACTTAATTCGATCTAGCGTGTCCACAGGCGATTCACCGGCTAGAATGGAGACAGGCGTGCACCCCATGTGTTTTTGCGTTAACCCCCCTCACGGGTGTCTAAAGCCTCCCAACTCAGCCCACGTTCCAACTCCTCACTCGGTCCCCCGTTCGTGCCTCCTTCATTCCCCACTCTTTAACCTTAGAATCCACTAGTGAGGACCGAGCGCCCTGCGACGGTGCCAACCACGGTGGCCCTGCGAAATCAGCGCCCGCACCATTGTCTCCCTCAAAAGTCGAGTCCACCGCATCCCTCCCAAATCCACGCCCCTACAAGGACGAAAAGCCCCGTCGACCTTGTCGGTGTCTACCGACCCGTTTCGACCACATTAGTTCGACCACGTCTGACCACGTTAGTTCGACCATGTTGTGTCATAGTCGAAATAATATGGTCGAAGTGTCGTGGTCAAAGTGCTGTGGTTGAAGCGTCATGATCGAAGTAGTCCTCCACATTCGAGTCCCCTGCGCTTGCCATGGCCAACGGCCAGTGACAGGAGAGGAGGGAGGGAGCTCCCAGGGCGCTCAAGTGGGGAACGGATTTGGGAGGCGCGAGAGGGACTCGGTTGAGGAAGGAATCGACGGTTCGATGGTACATAAGGGGGGGTTGATTTCGAGGTGCTGCCGTGTCTTGCGCCATCGCAGGGCCGGTCCCTCCTTGCCGACGTCAGCGCATAGGTCGGTGGAGTCTAGGGTTAGGGATTGCGAAATGGAGGAGGCAGGAGCTCTAGTGGGGAACGAGGTGATTTTGGAGGAGGGGGTGTGGGCATCAGGCGCAGGAGGGACCTTTTGCAAAATGCTGGGGCATCGCCCGCCCGTGTATCTGGACCGTTCGTTCCCAATCGGACGGTGCGTCGCTGGGGTGGCCACCTGCCTCAATCCGGAGCGTTGGTTGGCGTCCGGACAGCCCGGATGACGTGAATGCATGAGTGCACGGTTGCAGTGAGTGCATAGCAAACATTGCCTATATACATATACATATACATATACATATACCTATACGTATACATATACGTATACGTATACGTATACGTATACGCATACATATACATATACATACATATATATACATATATACACACATATATATGCACTGAACACGAAGTGGGAACTTCGTGTGCCGTATTTGTATAGTGGAAAGTGCTTCTATACCTTTTACAACAGTGATTTACATAATTTTTAAAGCATGATAAATAGTAGATAGATGTTGCTTATCTCTTCATATATTTTAAAATTACTGTTACTTTTGTTTTTTTAACAAAAGTATAGAAACACTTATCTTGAATAGTATAACCGGCAAGATATCGCTGCTGCAGAGATGCGGTGTACGCTGATATCCCGGCAGCTGGAATCGAATTTTCATATCTGCCGACCTCGATCGACAGCTCCTCTTCATGACCATACCTCCATGCATGGCTACATCACCGGTCTATTGAGCGGCGACCTTCTGGTATGCATGTACGACTCGCTCGCCCACTCCCAGAATGACAGAAGCTACATATGCATGCGTTGAAAGTTTTGCGATCGATCTGTACATGGGTGCAATCATATGACACATTTGAAAATTTGCTTCGCCTTCGGAGGCAAAGGGGCTTTTTTTTCATCTTCTAAAAACTATTTCTAATGTTTTTATAGCAGCTAACTTTTAAATAGAGTATCTTTTTAAAACTGAGTCAGTTAATTGATTATAGTATATACTATAGCGACTTTATTTATATTGGTCAAAATCGTATGTGAGTTTCTATTACTCCGTACTCTCTCATAAATAACCTAAAAATTATAAATCGTAGCTAAAAGGCATAAGTCGAAAACATAAAAAACAAGCTCAGAACCCAATGGGCGGGCCCGCCCCCGATTTCGACGAGACGTGCCCAATTGCAACCGTCCGATGGAAGAAATAATATCCAACCTGCTAGCTAGGTTGTTGTTTGAGTACTTTCTTCAGTTTCCTGTACCACTATTGGGTTAGAAGAAGATTAATTTACATGCGTTGAGTTAATGAAAAATGTGTAATGCTATGTTATTTGTAGTGTTGAGCTTACAGAAATTGTGTATATTTCAACATATATATTGATGCAACGACACATACTGTTAAAATAAGTAAGATTATATATCATCTCCGAGAAAGCAAAAAAGCATACGTTCTAGAAGTCTTAGAGGGAAGCAAACAAGAAAGCTTTCTTCACCAGACGATGGACCAGAGGCTGAGGAGAAGAAATGGACAAAATGTGTAAGGAGGAGAAACGGAGCCTGATATCGCTTTCACGCGAGATATGCTATCGCCGACCTGGGAAGCACAGGATTGGTTTATGAAAATAGCTTAAAATTAATTTATGTTTGTACTATCTATAGTAACTAATTTTTAAACTGTGTATTTATTCAAGATGAGGTCAATAGAAAGATTATAGTAAAAAATATATTGAGTTCAGCTGTACTGATCAAAATCGTATGCGACAATTTTTCTGTACTATTACCTCTCATAAATGACTAGAATTCAAATATTTAAACTATAAGCCATAAGCTATTAGCCCAAAAGAACCCACCTATCTTTTCATAATCCCCTCACTGAACAGCATCACTGAGTTGATTATTACTCTAATTACAGGAAAATTCTCATGACCTAGGCCCAGATGCTGCCGACTCGATTGCTTGCTCACTAAACACCCCGCCGATCAATTTATTACTTGATGTGGAAGCATATTGTTTTTTTATGTTCAGCGTCGATATCATCTAAAAACTGTTTTAAAATAACGTTGTCTTATTAATGACGCGAAAGCTACTTTTTGTTTTTGCTTATAATTTTTCTTAGGCCCCGCTCGGTTAGGCTGAAAAGCTGTGACTTATAGCTGAAATTTTACTGTAGCTGAATGTTGCTTATTTAGTGTAATTAAATTTAAAAAATTAAAAATAGAAAAAACATGTTAGCTCATTACGGACAACGCAAATGAATATGAGAAAAAAGAACCGTCAAAAAAGATAAAAAAATCAAAAGTTCAAAAAAAGATGAAATTTATAAATAGCAAAAAATAAGCTAAAAATTAGAAATTGAAGTTAAAATGAGCGGAGCCAAGACAGCGACGTCGTATGTGCAATGTCTAACCTAGAGCCATCAAGCACGGGAACAAGTGGGAGCAGTTCTTTTTATCAACGCCACCCCGGGCCCACTTTTTTTGAAAGAAAAAGGTAGAGTTCGATTGGACACAAATATATGAAAGTATACATCGCTAGAGCAAGACGCTCCATTCGATTTTTTTCACTCGACGGGCTAAAAGAACATGAATTAATTGCTACAATCTAATTCCACAACGCAGTTCTTGATCAAGAAAGGCATACAATCTTGCATGCACACGTACTCCATGCATTTTGTTCGTCGCGATTGTACACATCCCAATGGACAATGGTCAATTTCGTCCTTTTTAGCTATGATTTATGATTTATAAATTATATTTTTTGAAATAAACAAATAGAACAATTTTTCGACACTATTTCGAAACAATTTATCGAGATAATTTTTTCGAAACGGCATTATCGGCATTCGGTTTGTTTACACAATCACTCGTGTTAGGACTAAAAACTATAAACCGTTGTTAAGCTATAAACCGTAGTCGAAAAGAACACACCAATACTATGAAGAGCTAGCGCTTTTAAGTGCTCTCCCGGCCACCAGACTTTAAGGGCTTACGCGTACATATAGTTCCATGCAACCAGTATGAACAAACACACACACATAGTATAAATAACAGAGGCACCATGGTGTCTAGACTCCATGATTGAGACTTTTCATCTATAATTAAGACTTTCCATTCATAATTAAGACTTTCTATTCATGATTAAGACTTTCTATCCTGATATATCATATATCATTGCACTTGCACACATCTAAAAGCAATCCAAAGACAGAGAGTCTTGGTGCCCAGACACCATAGTGTCCCATTTCAACGTCATACACACACACACCCCTTTTACACCCAAGTGTAATTACACCCACATCTAATATACCACCTAAACAAACTTGAAATACTTCTTTATCACTTTAGGTATATTCATATACTAATTACAAGATACTCCAATGTAAACTACACGAAAAACTTGTAAAGGAGTTCATAGTTTTTAGCGTATTTTGTAAATACCATCATATACGCACATAAAAACGAGTATATCGAAAAAATATACATACCACCTCTGAAAAATTGTTCATACCATGTAGATGGTCTTAAATACTCATATACTACACGTACACACCCTCCGTTACGCAAGATACTCCATACATTGTGAGATACGATATAGAGTGTAATTACACCCGGGAGTAGAAAAGAGGCTATATATATAGGACATTGAAATGAGGCACCATGATTTCAAATGCATCAATTACATCTAAATTCGGGTATATTTTTCAAAAATATCAATTTTAGGATATATACTCATCTATAACAATTCAAATAAAATGTATAAGTTTAAAAAAAATATATTCAAATTCAAAGTTTTGAATGAATTAAGATCACATACTTTGCTGATTTATATATATAATCAGCATATACCTACAATTAAATTATCATTAAAAAAGGCAACTACAATTCGAAATTTAGTTCAAACTTATTTGAACTAGTTAGTAAACTAGTTAAACTTGACATCTAAGAAATTTTAAATTTTTTCACACATGATACATACCTATTTTAGAATATGGTGCCTGGGCACCAAGGAGCACTCGTTATTTTTACTATATACCACTTAAATGAATATTTTATACATCTTTATCACTTTCAGTATATTTAAATACTAATTCTAAGATACTCTAATGCAACTTAGTTGACAATTTTTTATCAGACCCCTTTATTTTTGTAATATACTCCTTTTCATACATAAAGGGAGTATATATATAAATTATGCTGTAAAAAGTGGATTTCGATGAAATTTTTCGTGGAACTACTTTGGTGTGTGTATATATGTTCTTATACCTCTTTATCTATTTGAGCATACTGTAGTAATGATTATAAGATACTCCAAAGTGAGTTCTATGAAAAATATCATCAAAGTCCTCTTTTTATTGCATAATTTGTATATATACTCTTTTTATATATGAAAAAGTTATATAGCAAAAAATAAAGGACTCTGATGAATTTTTTGAAATAAGTCACGTTGGAGTATCTTAGAATTATTATTTAGGTATACCGAAAATGATAAATAAGTATAACACATTTGTTTAAGTGGTATATCGGAAGTGAAAGTATGTACTTCCGGAAATACGGAAAATGCTTTCTCTCTCTCTCTCCCCCTCTCTCTCTCTCTCTCTCTCTCTCTCTCTCTCTCTATATATATATATATATATATATATATATATATATATATATATATATATATATATATCATGGAGATATTGAAAATGACTAAACTATCCCTAATTATTATCTCTAAATACTATATTTAATGCATGCATATAGAGAATATAAAATAAAGTGGTATATTTATTAGGGGTATAGATGAAAGACCACATTAATGTTACATTAGAATATGAAATACACCCTATATGTATTGACAAGACTATTAAAAAATATGCCTTATAAATTTGGATAGAGGGAGTACTTTGGGGTTTTTTTTAGGCTGACGGATGATTTTAGCCGCGGCTTTTGTTTTTTATCTGCACTTTTTGATACTGTAGCAGATAGTGGAGACGTCGACGTAGATAACATACATGATTTTAGAATCGAGAAGTTATTTGTAGAATTCGGTTTAAAAAATTGTCTTATGTTGACGTTTAACTTTTTAATTTTTGAAGAAGCCAAAAAATAAAAACAGGAGCTCAAAGCCAAAAATACGGGGCCTTTAAATCGGGGCATTCAATGGGCACGCAGTTAGTTAAGCTAACCAGCAGTGATGGGATCAAGTATATTTTGTACTAGTACTTTGGACCAGCAGCTATTGGACGCATCTCAGAACTGTTCATGTTCATGCCTCAGCAGGGGCAATATCACTATTTTTTTCTGTCTTTTTTTCTGCGACGAAGGTTTTTTTTAGGAGAACAGTGATCAGATTGACGATCGGTACAAGATTTTCGTTTCGGCACAAGATTTTCGTTTCGGCCATCTCCCGGAGTACATACAGATAAATAGAACGTTCTGGCCATTTCCAGCGCAACAGGATAGAATTGAATGCCATATCGATCGTTGATGCTAACTTGTCTGTATCTCCTGCATGAAAAATATCGCTTCGTCAATCTGATCACTGTTCTCCTAAAATCGGGCATAGTTCAAAAATGCTCTGATAATACCTAATTATTACCTGTAGCCGCTAACAACGTTTCAACCAAAGGTCACATGCACATGGTGCGTTGGAGAATGATTGACTTGCATATACGTTACCTCGATCTTATTATGCATGGGAAGCCACGACTACATGGATTAATTATCTACCCATCCCACAGAGTAAACCGCACGCTCTGTAAGCGAAGGAGAACCGTGAATGCCGAGTCACGCCACCTTACACTAATTACAAAATCCATTTTTTTCTGCAGCTTATGGCATATAACTGTGGTTTATGATTTTTATCCAGGGTGAGTATTCGTGCGAATGAATTGAAAGCCAATAAGACAACAAGCCGCTTCTAAAAGACTATCTCGATAAACCACTTCGAAATGGCGACGGAGAAGTCATCCTGTTTGTTTGTTCGACGAAATCCATAAGCTATAAGCCATAATCTAAAAAGAACGAAAAACTAAGGTGGTGGTGGAGCAGTGGCTTTCCGAATTAGACTAGTGACAGACCACATGAAGGTCTAGAATATATTTGTGTGGTATTTTAGTTGAGTTGAAATTGAATTTTGCAAAAGTTTTAGAAAATTTTGATTTCAGAGTTGCTGTTAGGCTTCAGGTAGTCTAACTGTAACATCCTGAAAAATATAAATAATAAGTTATAGAGTTTTTGGATTATTTTATTTGTTTTCTAATTGAATTTGGAGTTTATTGGCTTTTTGTAAATATAAACGAATTTCAAAAGTAAAAAAAAGAGGGAAGAAATCAGCACATAAAATGACACAACCGGAACATTGAATAAAGAATCTGAAAAGATGATCCAAAAGAATTAGAAAGTAAAAATAATAAGCATCTACAAGAATATATATACATATGTATGTATATATATGTATGCATACAAGTAAATATAACAAGAAAATAATCTTTATATATAATAAATATCAACAAAATAATGGATGTAGAATTACAGGGAGCAAGGAAGTGAATATATACACACACATAAATACCCAATAGGAAAATCAAAGAAAATACAAAAGAAAAAGAAAATAGAAAAAGGAAAATCGGCCGGGCCGGCCATCACCCCGGCCCAACCCTCTCTTCACGCGCAGCCAGCGCAGCCCAACCCCGCGCGCGCCCGCTCGCGCCTCTCCGCGTCTGGCCGGTGGACCCGCTCCCCGCGCCCCGCGTCTCGCTGCTTCGCGGTCCCCACGTGCCAGGCGCCTTCCCCCGCTGGCTGGTGGCCCCGCCCGCCTGCTCTCCTCTTCCCCGGCTTTTTCTTCCTCCACGCGCCCGCAGCGCCAGCTTCGCCTCGCCTCTGCTCTCCCTCGCGCCTGCCGCAGCCAATCCCTCCCCCCTCTCTCTCTCTCTCACATCTCGCGGGCAAATTCAAAGCACCCCTGTGCTCTCTCTCTTACACCAAATCTCGGGGAGATTTGATTCACCTCCCCTCGTCGGCGTGAGCAGGGCGGAGGCCACTGTCACCTCGCCACGCGCCCCTCTCTCCGGCTATAAAAGCCTTACCTGGAGATCGCAAACGCGTCGCCCTGCTTCACTCCCCCCTCCCCTGCCCGCATTTGGTCTGAAGTGCCCCAATTCCTCGCCGGCGCCCTCGTCTTCCCGAACTCCGGCGAACGCTCACCCACCACACCGAGCCACCAGAGCTCAATCCCTTGCTCATGAACCATCTCCGGAGCCAGGCGAAGCTAACCCACTCCTCCACTGGGTCCCCCGTCGCCTGAGCTTCGCCGGCGATGACAGCCTTCCCGAACCTCCGCCGCCGCACGCCGCCGGCTCGCCACCGTGCTCCTCCACCCCGGCCGCCTACACCAGGAGATTCGCCTTCACGCCAGGGTTGTATTCTACGCATGACCCGGACCCCTCCGGCTACCACTCTCCGCCGTCGCCACCGCCTTCTTCTTCCTCTGCTCGGCCCCCTCAGCGAGCTAACTCAAAAGGTATAGCTGCCCTATATGGGTAAGCATCGCTCGGGCGTCCGAGTGGCTTCCAGCGCTATCTCTTCTCCCTCTCTGCTCCCGCGTCGCGCGTTCGAGTCCGGCTCCGCGCGTTGGGTCGAGCAATTCTTTTGATTTTTCTCTCGGGCTGACAGGTAGGCCCCACCTGTCGGCCTGTGCAACTGAACAGCCGCTGACCCCTGGGCCCCACGGGTCAGTGACACCTCTGCACCGGACCCTGCTGACAGATGGGCCCCATTGAACAGTACCTGGACCTACTTGTCAGCGACACAGCAAGAAATGAATTAAAATAAAAAGAAAATGACATGTGGGTCCCACTGTCAGAAATTTAGTAATTTTGAGATTTAACTAAACTGAGAACTTCAAATAATCATAACTTATTCATTTTAACTCCAAATTGAGTGAGACAAATTTCTAAATTCATCTAAAATCAAGATCTATCCAATGGAACTGAAATCATAATTTTTAGAGTTCATTTGAATTTCTGGTGTTATTTGGTTTGATTTGCTGCTTTTCTTTTTGTACAAATTTTTGGGTGCGCGCTAAAATAGCATACGAGGCACAAGAAGAAGAGATCGAGGCAGCGACACTAGAAGCACCAGAGAATCCGGATCCCGACCACTATGACCAAGGCGAGTCAATACTTTGATCATGTTGAACCTACATTTCATGCAAATTAATTTGTTTTAAATTAACAAATTGCATGCTGTTATTTTTATGCAAATACATGCTAAATTTAATATTCTAGTTATATGCCATTGATTACCTTGAATAATATTACCCCCTCCTTTGAGTAATTGAATGTGTGAACCTTGTCGCCCTAGCAAAATTATAATAGTAATGTTTTAAAAATAAGTCCCTAGCTATATGCTATGCTTAGTTTTGCATAGATACTCAGGGGGCGCTGAAATGCCCCATACATCATGATCGCTTTTAATGATGAGAAAATGGTTTGGGCAGTCATGATGGGAATGACTAGTATATATTTGGACATGACTATTTTATACCCTCAAAATCCCCAACTTGCTTAAATATCTGGGCGGATTGGTTCGAGGGTGTGTATGAGTATGTGTATGTGTGGTGCAGTGGAAGCACAAAATTTTGAGTTAGTGATGGATCAACAGTGGGTTAGTGGTAGACCGCCCAGATAACCCTAAGGACTGAATCTTGTCATGTCACCCCGTGTATGACAAGCACAACCGCAAGCTGGCAAAGTGTAGGCAGGGTTTACTAATTTGTGTGGCTCTAAGATGGTTACGTGAAGGTATGACCACGAGCAAAGGGATGGATGGTCGCATCCTCGCCTTTGCCCGTGATGGCTCACGAGGGACCCTTCCCGAGGGATGGTCGTATCCTACGGAAGATAGACCTTAGCGGGCGTAACCACAGTAGGACTATGCATTGTAACAATCCTGTGATAGTCTACTCAACCGCATGGCTAAGGAATCATGTGGGGCAACGGGTAGATTTATCTCTTGTGGGTAAAGTGTGCAAAACTTTGGAGAGTCAAAACTATTCGAATAGCCGTGCCCACGGTCAAGGGCAGACATGAGAACTTAACTAGATATAGTTCTGTTTACAAAAATATTGAAAAATGGGAATGGAAAAGTGGAAGGGCAGAGGAAAGCCCTGATTTGAGTTGTCCTGGGTGTCGTCCCAGTGGTAAGTTAAGCGGCTATAGTTTTGTTCAAATGCTAGGTCTTAGGAATTTTTATATAATTGTATTCAAAAGCACTCTTTGCAAAACAAAATAAACCTAAGCCATCCTTTGGTTAGCCATACATGTTACATATTGCATTCTGTGTGTTGATTCGCTGAGCACGGGGTCGGAGTGCTCACGCTTGCTTTGCGGCAAAAATCCAGAAACAGGAACGCAAGACCACTACGCCTACGAGGAAGCTCCCGCTACGGAGGAGAAGAATGACGAAGAAAACTAAGGCGTAGGCTTCGTTGATTAGACATGGACAAGTGGACATCCGGCGTTGTGTGCACGTATGTTACTAGTTAGCTGGTGACATACAATGCACACAGTACCTTCCAGTCGCTTGCCTGTGGATTTGGGTTTGCTTTTGCTGTATTTCCGCTGTGCGTACTTGTAATAAGGATATCTGGCCTGATCGCCCCCTTTTGTAAACTCTATCACCCGACGTGGTGTATTTCAATTTATGTAATATAATGGTTGATTATGCGATGTAAGAAATGATTCAGCAATGTACCTGTGTCCACTAACTACTGATCCAAGGATTAGTGCAGTGAAACACAGTAAGATTCGGATTGAAAAATCCGGGTCTGACACTAACAGAACCAAGGATGACAGTCAGACAGGGCTTGACCTATTCGTCAGGGTCGTGTATCTAGCGGTCTAATCAGCTGGTGGCTGACGGGCAGACTGCCATAGGGAGAGCAATCAGACTGGTGCTTAGCGGTCTGACTGGCCGTAGCATAGCGGTTTGACTGGCTTCTCAAGGGCATACATGTCTGGGGTTACTCTAGATATGTCTAGAATGTCCAGAAAGTTTTTGGAGGCAAGACATGTATGGGTATTGGTGAAATAGATTTTGAGTTGGTTTGAGTACATGCACGGCATGTGTGCCGTTTGTTGGGTTGGGTTAAGTTGCATGATGTATGTTTTAACTAACGTGAGTCAAGTGCATGAAACTTGTGCTCGAGATGGTTGCTTGGTTTTTAGATGTGCAGGTGGCTTGAAAAACGTTAGCGGTCGACGCTAAAGGACCGGGACTAGACAGGGAGCTGAAGTTTCTGTGGTAGTATAAGTCTAGGTAAGGCTATGTTATTCAAGTGGAAAGCATAGAGAAGATAAGGATTATGAAGATACGAGTTAGTGTATGTGATGTGCCAAGTGACGAGGCTGATGCACGTAGAAGTTGTTTGAGGGAGACCGAATGCGTAAATACGTAACGGTTAATTATTGGGTACTACGGGCTATGTGTCAAAGTACGAGGAGATGCTTTGAGGTGAAAGTAAAGACGAAGTCAAGAGAAGGTGTCCGGAAGCTTCGTCGGAGGTATTTTAGTAGTTGGCCAAATACCGGGTTAGTGTTTTGATCAAAATCTCGACGCGAGAAGGTGCAAATGAGAAGTGGTTTAGGTCAATGAGAGATGAAATTGCTAAGTAGATCAATCGCTAATGGTTTAGTGGGTTGAGTCCTGTAAATGTTTTGAGAAACATACGTGAATGTGTAAAACCTGTGTTGATGGAGTTAATACGTTTCTGCGGATGTCTTAACGGGTTGGACCCATTAGGGTTGTTGCTGATTATTAAAAGGGAGGAGATAAGGTATTAGATCCAAAGATTCTGCGGTTTAGGCTTTTGTTCTACTTCCCTATCTCCCATGGTTATGAGAAGAGAAAATTTGATAGAGGAAAGAGTGGTGTTTTAGCTGCACATTATAATCATTCATGAGTATGTAAACTTCATCATTCACTGAAAATAGATCAAAACTTTGCTTGAATTATGTTTTTGTTTGTATTCTTGTTTGGTTTTCTTGTTCTTAAGTTATATTTGTGATCTTGTGTTCCTGGAAGTTCTAGTCTTAGCTCTTGTTTAAATTACTTTGTTAGGACGTGTGAGAATAGATCTAAAAAAAGATCTTTATGAGCAAAAATATAATTGAAAATTTACAATTTTTGGTGTTCTCACGAGCTAGATTCGATTGTCTCTGATTTAGATTCGATTGTCTACGATTTCCACGAGAGAACGCATCACGCCCAACGCTGTGAGATAAGGGCATGTACAGTGATATAGACAGCTACTGTCTAATGTACCTTTCAACGTCATATATAAACAATACTAAAGACATCTTTTATAAAGAGTTATATGTAAGTTATCTATAATGGATTATCTATAAAATATAAATAACATTAATACAATGGCACAAAATCTATCTATAGCAGGCTATTTATAGATAACATTGATACAATAGTAGAAAGTCATCTATAGCAGGCTATTTTCTCGTGTTTTGACAGTCTATAGAATTATTGTTGATCTCCTTCTCTTTCCTTTTTCTTTCATCTACCTCAGTAAAATTTCTATATAACACCTTTTATAGATAGTTTATATCATCATATTATACATGTCCTAAGCAGAAACGACGGGTGCTCTCCAGTTAACGATAACGTAGTGTCCCACCACGCCTACCGGCCTTTTGTTAATTAATCCCTTACCTAAATCGGATTAATAAAGAAGTTAATTATCAATGCCCATTCTTGCGCGCAAGTGCAATCTGGTTGATCCTTCGGATCGATTAATTTAATTAACTTGGCTGTGATTCGGTTGGCTCCAAGTGCTTTAATTTGGTGGATCAATGGGTGGATACATACATTCCTACTCGTCTGTCTGCTAAGGTCTGTTTTAAATGGCTTTGGCTCTTGACTTCTTAATTTCATCTTTTTTAATTTTTTTATTTTTCTCCTTACTTCTTTACATTGTGCGTGACGATTTAACTTTTTATTTTTTTAATTCAATTACTTAGAAAAAACTAACAGCCACTATAATATATTTTCAGCTACTACAGTGTAAAAAAACTAGAAGCCAAGGTTTATAAGCTACACTGAGCAGGAAAATAGATGTGGTTTCATATATCAACATGGCCTTTTAATAGACACATTTTAAATATTATATTTTTACAAGCTAAAAAATACAATAACTCTTTCATGGAAAGTCTAATCTACGATCTGTTTGCGCCATTGTGTTTGAAATTATGAGCTTAATAAAACAAGATCCATGTTGAATATGTTTAACGCTGCAAAATTCTTATTTTTTTTATACCATTCATAAGTAAGTAACTTCATGTTTGTCTAATGGTAACTTCACATGTAATAGTTACTGTCGAATCAACATAATTGGCACCGGGAAGCCAGACAGAAGGAGCTACGCGTAGCTTGCGCGCAAGCGCTAAATAGCGCTACCGTGTGTGTATGTCTATATATATACCACATAAACAAACTTGAAATACTCATTTATCACTTTAGGTGTACTAATATACTAATTATAAGATACTCTAATGTGAACCACACGAAAAGATTGCAATGGAGTTCTAGATTTTAGCGTATTTTGTAAATACATTCATATAAATACATAAAAAGGAGTATGTCAAAAACAAATATACATGCCACCTCTGAAAAACTATTCATACCACCTAAATGGTTTTAAATACTCGTATACTACATGTACATATCTTCCGTTCTGTGAGATACTCCCTATGTTGTGAGATACACCATAGTGTGTAATTACACTCGGTAGTAGAAAAGAGGCTTCCTTTTACTCCCGAGTGTAATTACACCCACCTCTAATATACCACCTACATAAACTTGAAATACTTTTTATCACTTTAGGCATACTCGTATACCTATTATAAGATACTCCAATGTGAATAACACGAAAAATTGCAAGGGAATTCATATACGCACATAGAAAGGAGTATGCTGGAAAAATATATATACCACCTCTGAAAAATTATTTATACAATCTAGATAATCTTAAATACTTATATACTATACGAAATTACACTCCGTTACCTGAGATACTCTTGATATAGGGTGTAATTATATCTAGTAGTAGAAAAGAGACGTGTATATATATAATGTCATCCATTCCGGAAAGGAGGGAGTACGATTTCATACTTAATTTGATGATATTTAAGTCTAGCGGCATGTATAATTGGTACGTAGCTTTGTGTGCGTAACTACTCTTAACAACTCCATGCATACGGCGGCGCCCTCTTGTGCCAAAGAAAGAAAGGGTCTTGTCCCTGTGCAGCCGTTGCAGAGCTGCTGTTAGGCGATGCCTTGAATTCTTGTCTAGTTTTAGTATTGGTAGGTACGATGGCTCCTTCTGTGACGCATCCAAATCCAACCGGTAGGATAACTTTTCCCAAAAGCAGGGCACAAGGAACAGCATCTAATTCGAGCGGCGCATTGGCATTTGTTATTGCGTCTTCGTTTCTTAACTAAAGAGTTGTAGCGGTGTCACAATGATTCAGCGTTAGAATGAAGTGCGTGTATTTTAGGTGGTGATAATTTGGGGGTTTTTTTGTGGTTTATGGCTGAAAAGCACTATAGTTAGCTGAAAAAACACTGTAGATGATAGAGACTTATTTAGCATAATTAAATTTTAAAAAATAAAAAATATAAAAAATATGTTAGCCCATTACGTATAATACAAACAAATACGGGAAAAAAAGAACCGGCAAAAAAGCTCAACAAAAAGCCAAAATTCAGAAAAAGACGAAATTTAATAGTGAAAAATAAGTCGGAAACTAAAAACTGAAGCCAAAACTATGTTACACGAATCGATCCCATGACAACGTAGCTGGTTGTGAATTATGATTTCTCTAAAATCTTTACCGAATTATTTGAATAGAATGTCTGAATTTAAGACTGTGTTAGGAACGCAGAATTTAATATAATTTTAAGATTTCTGTGTTTTAAAAGGATCTATATAGTTTTCGAGCCGCCTGGCTAAGCAAGAACACGCACGAAGACGTGGTTGTTGTATGACCTGTAATCCGATGAGGCAGCAAGCCGTCGTTCTGCCATAAAAATGGACCTAGATCTTTTGCTCATTCTTACAGCCGTACAAGTTATCAACACGCATGCAAAGATTCTTTCCTTTTGGTTTGGTTTGAGGGCGGTTTATATTATTTTTTAGCTTTGAATTATAAATAGCAATAGCTTGTAAAGAAGCTGTAGAGAAAGATTCGCGTATGATTTTAATCGATATAAATAAAATTATCATAGTGTGTGCTACAATTAGTAAACACCGTCTTAAAAAAATATTCTATTTAAAAATTAGATACTATAAAATCATTTATTATAAAAAACAGTTGTAAAAACCTATAGTAACAAACGCAATTGCAAACACCAACGGGGCTGCGTCTGAACAAATGCGTGGTGCCAGATGCCACCGGGCCTACTGTTGCTGTCCACGTGGCAGACGGAGGCGATGCCGACAATCGCTTTCCCAGTTATTGCCTCCCTGTCGCGACGCTGGACTGAGACAGGTGTCCTTGTGTTCTCTCTACCGTTTCTCTCTGAAAATAACAGAAAATAATCGCGTATGCTAATAATGACTAGCTTTCAGAAACATATATGCGATTCATTTTTGTTCAGTAGTTTTTTTTATAGACTCATCCATTGATTAGTAGTTGAGAAGTTCTTTTTGTGCGTGTGTGAGCTTATCTGCTCCGTGCATAGCTTTCAGCTTAATTTGGAGGTTACTGGAGATCTATGCCGCTAGTACTACTGTGCATTCGGTTGTCATATCGAAGTTAACAGGACATTATCATGATTTGGACAACGTCATTCCATCATCAATTAGTACATAAAAAATGTTGCAACAGCTAGCACTGCAACTATGACATCTAGGCACGGCTTGACAAAATTCCCGTGGCATATCTGATCCACCAGAACTCCCGAAACAACCAGAGCTGCCTTAGGTCCCGTTTGACACGGCTCTACTTCATAAGTGGAGCTATTTTTTTTTACTTCAGCTCCACGAACAGCTCCACCGGTAGAGCTGGAGCTGTTTTGGTAGATTTTTTGACAAAACAGCTCCACCTGTTTTATCATGCATGGTTGAGAGATGTCAATTGTCCAATATACCCCTGTCTATTTGGCTTGTAGTAACATCAAGAGCTGTATGTTTCTACATGATTTTTCATCCGAGTAAATTTGAATAAAAAAATTAAAATTTAGAATAACACAAAGTATTAGCAACCAATATTTAATGCGTTTTTTCATAGGAATAACCCGTTAAAACAAATATGCATGTGCAAAGTCATGATATAATGCAAACAAGGGCAGTGGCATGCGGGCCTGCGGATGGAGCCGGGTGGAGCTACTTTTTTCAGCTCCATCTTGTACATATCTTTTGTCTCAGCAAATTTTAAGGGACTCCTTGGGTGGAGCTATTTTGTTTTACCCCGTTTGGCACAAAACGGCTCCAAACAGCTCCAGGAAGCCGGTGGTGGAGCTGTGCCAAACGGGGCCTTAGTTAGCGCATGCTCTAGGTGGCTCCATTTGAACAGTAAATATTAGGGGTGGAAACGGATCGGATACGGTCGAATAGTCTCAAATACGAATACGAATATATATTTTTCAAACGAATACGAATTCGAATATTCTCAAATACGGATACGAATATTCTCGAATACAAATACGGATATTTTCGAATACGGATTTTCTCGGATACGAATATCGGATAAAACGGATTCCTAGCGGTTTTACCGATTTTTCACTGGTTTTTGACCGGTTACCGGTTTTAAACCGCTTAAATTCAAATTTTGAATCACAAAATTTGTACGAATTTTTCATAAGTTCTACGAACGGATCGAATACGAATTGAATAGTCTCGAATACGAATACGGATACGAATATTCTCGAATACGAATGCGAATACGAATACTCTCAAATACGGATACGAATATTCACGAATACGAATACGAATATTTTCGAATACGGATTTTTGCTTACCACATTTTTGTTTTCTCGGATACGAATATCGGATAAAACGAATTATCTGTTACCGTTTTCCACCCCTAGTAAATATACATGTGTGTATATATATCGATCCTAGCTAGCTACCTTGATTCATGTTAGCACGTACACCTGATCATGGATGCAGCCGGCGCGATATTTGGCGCGGCGACGGACGACAGCGACCGGCGTCGTCGTCGGACGCGGTCGACGGTACGTACGTCCGTCGCGATCGACAGCTGGCGGGCAGCAAATCGCCCCGGCGACGCGACGTTTTACGTGGACATGGCCAGATGCATATATCAATGCGCGCAAATGACCAAATCGCCCTAATTTACCAGCTCGCCTGTCACTTCCATCGATCGTCCTTGCATGGCTCCTCTTCCTCAAGTCGCAGGGGCGCGCGTGCGGTGGTCGCTTTCCCGGCCACTGCCTGCTCGCGCCTGCTCGCCCCGGCCGGCCGGAGATGCGTACGTTCACGAACTCACTGTTTGCGATTCTGTGCCTAGTGTGTGGCTACTGACTGTTCGTTAACATTTTTTTTCCTGATATAAAGAAATTAGAAGTCAATATAAATACCTAATTTTTAAAACAGTTTTTCTATTTTTCTCGTTCCATTCTCACTTGGAACATAAGGCAAAAATCACAGACACATCACATATCTTACTCATCTTACACATATATCTTTTTTTTTACTTTTTTCACCGTTCGTTCTTTACCTTCCAAAAACTACTTTTTTTTTAACTACAACTATTATTTTCAGTGAAAACCTATCCTCACGGCTAATAGGAATAAACCACGTACGTCCCATTAGAAAGAGAATCGGCTGAAAGCAAGGTACCTACCTGTAGCAAGAATCATAGGTCTCCAAAAGTCGACGTGTCGTACATATAATTCGTGCATCTCCGATTCCTTCCAATAGACTGTCTCTAGTCCCACTATATTATTTTGTTTTATCTCTTCTATGAGGGTCTAACCTCTATCAGGAGAGAAACTAGAACAAAAATAATTATAATTCACTATTTTACCATACATATAATAATATATAATTTTAAAGCAATATTATACTAAATAGTAATATGCCGATAATTTTTAGCATCAATACTTCAACATAACTAATGCTAATGTATGATAATAAAGAAGTATGATCAAAATAGTTACCAAAATGATGAAGCCTGATAATAATATTGGTTAGTTACAGCAAACCGAAGAAACTAAAGGCAAAATAACGTACAAAAGTTAGTTGACATGGGTAAAATACATCATTCAACCTCAATGCCCTGTTGAAAGAGAACAAAAATACTTGAAGTTTGTAAGTAAAAAAATAGTAAAATGATCACATATAAGTTAATGTATTACCTTTTAGTATTTACGTTCTTTCAAATTCACACTACTACAGACAGTGTTATCACAGACGGTTCGGAACCGTCATCACAAACGGTTCCTGAACTGTCTGTGTTTATGTGTCAGCGATAATAGGTGGTTATCACAGACGGCTCCCACGCCGTCTATGATAACTTACAATACAGACGGTTTTTCAGAAAAAACCGTCTGTGATACTCGACTATCACGGACGATTTTTGTTATTAACCGTGTGTGATATGGTTCATATCACGGACGGTTCGGTGTTTCAAACAGTCTGTGATATACACCATATCATAGACGGTTAATAACAAAAACTGTCTGTGATATTGTTCATATCACAGATGGTTCAGTGTTTAAAACCATTTGGGATATATATCGCAGATGGTTTGGAACACCGAACCGTCTGTGATAGCTATTTTAACAGTGATTTTATTTGCCTTTTTTTTGCTAGCCTCAAGATATGCTAGCCATGCCCTCTGAAAACAAGCAAGTTCACGTATATAGCACAGGACAATCATTACATAAATCACACAGATGAATGAAACAACACTAGCAGATCACACACACACACATAGCATGACAATCATTACACAGATCTCACAAATGAATTAAATTGAATGAATTGTTTGATTAAGCACAATTGAGTGATTTGTACAATTGAATCCAATGTTTCAACATCTAATTATCATCATTGCCGGGGTGTAACTCTCCAGTCTTGTTTATGACCTCTGCTAGCAAGAATTGGGATAGGTTTCTACGAATTTCGACGAGTTTGTTAAGATCATATGCATTTTCGTCGAAGTCCACCCGCGGTCACTATGAGCAATATTAAGTCATTAATTAGCATGTGTGTGTATATATATACATATATATAATTAGAAAATAATAATTATTGAAAGTTTGACAAACCTATGGATCATTCATCTTAATGTCTGTGATTTCCTTCATATGGCGGCAAACGTCGAATCCACATACGTTGCCCTGTAGCTGTTGGTGGCAATGCAAATATATAGAATTACATACATATGTATTGTCAATCCTAGAGGTATTATAACAAAGTTTGATATAGGATTGTTGTGTTGTAACGGGTATCGGAAATCGCGTCCTGTATTGCAGCGTGTCACTGAATTTGTTATGTCTCCCTCCTAAGGCAACATAAGCGGTAAACGACTTACGTAATTCTAAAAAAGTTAGCCTCGGCCATTGTAAACGAAGGAAAGATTACAATAGAGTTATGTATGGAGAAAATGGGTTTACTTGTTAATTACTTCTTGCACACAACTGAAGTCGTGGTTACTCCTAAGTAAGGAATTAAGGTATATTATCTTGCTCCACTTTAGTACAATCACAATAAAAATCCAGTGAGATCTAGTCATGTGTGTCGCCATGGTGAGACCTAGGCATGCTGACCCCATTGAACCACGTTTTGACGACAACTGTATGCAAACATGTATGTTTGTGTCTAATAAGCATTAAGCAACTTCCATTCAAATTAATTTGAAATTCTAAAACTCAAACCGGACCGATTTGAGAGAAAATCTGGACACCAGCCCAAAAAAAAATATTTCCAAAACCCCGAGTGTTACACATGCCATTAATTTTACTAGGGTTTCATGTGGAAACTGGTATAACACACTTGTGATTAGTGCAATAAGCACCTTAAAATTTATGTACGGTACCGTGCAAGTTATTCTCATTTTCTATTAACAGAATGTACAGAAGGCACGGTGAAACGCTGAGAATCTAACGATTGTTTTGTACGATGTGTACTCAACTTGTACGATGTGTTATGACTCCATACGCACGTATAGAGATGCAAACAAATCGAATACGGACGGATAATATCTTTACTATATTTGTTTTCATATTTTTTTCTCCGATGCGAATACGAATAAGGATACCTCGGATACAAATATAAATACGAATAATATCAAATACAGATACGGAGTGAATACGAATCGAAATGAATACGGTCACGAATATTTATCGGAACATGAAAACCCCTTAAACTATACATTCAAAATCAATAAAAACACATAAATAGTTTATCTTGTCAAAACATTAATAAAATCTAAACAATCATTAGTATTTTTATCCACAATAATCATACTATTGTACAGATTTTAAATCTTCAAATGGCAGTTAGTTTTTTTTAAGTCCTAAATAATTCTTAATGGATTACTACCATTTACATGTGACTAATAAATTAATTATGAATTTAAATTTGCATCAGAATGATTTAAACGATAGTACATCAATTTAATCGGTATAAATTTTAATCTACCGATAATACTAAATTTATTTTCAATAAACAAAAATATTTGCTAGTGGGCTTGTGGCAGGAGAGATGAGAGAGGATGGCTTGGGCTAGCAATGTTGGGCTGAAATCTCGGATATTCGGATTCGTATTATCCGGATAATCCATATTCGTATCTGTATTCGCCAGATATCAGGCCTACTGTATTCGTATTCATTTCTAACAAAAAAAATCTGTATTCGTTTCCGATCCGAGAATTATCCGAAGAAAATTCGATCCGACACAATCTATATTTGTTTTCGTCCGGATCAGTCGGAAACTATCCGATGTGTTTTCACCCCTACGCACGCAGACGCACAGTGCTTGGAATTATTGCCCCTACTTTGTTTAATGAAGTATGTACTGCATGCCACTGGGGTTGGATGGATTGACCTGCTGTTCCGCTTGACCTCCACAGCAGGACATAACAACAAAGTTAACCCTTACCAATCAACTTCTCTGGTAAATCAACATCCATGGGAGACTTTTGGAAGGAGATGCCGAAGCAAGGCCAACTTGTTCCTTTTCTATATCCATCCGTGCACCTTTCCATACTTTTTGTGATAAAAAAACCATCAAACCATAAGCCGCAAACTAAACAGGACAATGAAATAGATTGGCACACACAAGAGAAAGACGCGTGTTTGAATTAATGAGGGGGATTGCACTGCCAGAATCCAAACTATTCCTGATTCGAGAGAGAGAGAGAGAGAGAGAGAGAGAGAGAGAGAGAGAGAGAGAGAGAGAGAAGAATCCAGATTATTCCTGATTCGCAGAAAAGAAAAAACCATATTATTCCTAACGGTCTTTTACATTCCTAACAGCTCCGCAAGAATCCGTCACGGAAAAATTATCATCGGTTTAGTGCAGGCCCCTTTCAGTAGTAGCACATGACACCTTTCGGCTTAGTACTGCATCACTGGCAAGCATTCACCGGACGGGCACAAATGAACAAACTAGAGATTCATTCATGCACACAGATGTTCCTGCCAGTAAACCATATAACGGTACACACAGGTTCTGGATCGATCGATCGAGATGTAGGGCATGTTGTTTTGGGTTTTTCAAATCGATTTTTAGTTTCTGCTATAGTACCTAACTTTCAAACGGAGTATTTTCTTAAGACGGGGTCTACAAGTTAAACGATCTACACATTAAAAATCCAACATCTATACTAGTCAAAATCGTAAGTGATCATCTATCTCTCCGTAATCTATACCGTAAACAACCAAAATTTAAAAAATTTAACCAAAAGCTATAAGCCACAGCCGAAATCCATCGAGGTTGCCACGGCCAGACAGAGCGGTGGCTGGGCTCCCATCTGCGCTCAGAGCTACATGTGCGGCCAGCGCGTGCGAACCATGCATTGTATGAGCGGTCGACCGTTTCGTTCTCACTGCAGCTGACGTTGAGCTCGCTCGCTCGCTCGCTCGCCACATGGATCTTGCTGCTGGCATGCATGCATGCATGGAAGCTAGATTCATCGACCGTAGCAGCACAGTACGATCTGCGAGCTTTATTTCTCGGGCAGGATGCGAGCGAACGCCTCTGTAGGATCGACGGCGATGGTTCGAGATGAGGCTGCTTGCTCGTAGCCGTGTAGCACCCATGGATTTACCGTTTGTTCTGATGCCACTTACACGCAATGATGGATGCAGAGGACTTCGGACAGTCACCGCTAACCGCCTTACGCTCGAATTGCCAGTGCCAGGGCTAAATATTTTGGATGAAAAAAATTTTCGTCACCCAGCAAAACAACCGAATGAAATGAAAATTTGGAATTTTGTACGCAATTTTGGACGAAATTTGTGAACTTCATTTGAAATTTTGGTGAAATTTAATTAAATTTGGACAAAATTTGAACAAATTTTGAACGAAGAAAAAATTGGCCAAAATTTAACCGAATAACTTTCCTTTCGCTGGGTAACGAAATAACCAAAATTTCATTCAAATTCGTCCGAAATCTTTAACCCTGGCCAGTGCCGGTTAAACCTATCTTAGGTTGACGACGGTAAGGGATCCTTAGGGGGCTTCCGCGGCGGCCATAGTCGGTGCTCACGCTCCCTGCACCGTCGAAAACTGGACTGGCCACTGTAGAAAAATAGGGTCATGTAAATTTAGCCTCTTTGTGGGACTGGATGTAAACTTGTAAAGTACATATATCATACAGATAACAAACCTATCATACAGATAACAAACCTGGGGGATTCCGGCCCCCAGGCATCCACGTCGCCCCCGCCCGCGCGGCCGCCCGGCGCGTGGCGGGGGAAATTTCGGTACGGCCGACCGAGGTGATTCCCTCATATTTTTCGAAAATTACGTAAAGGTCCTTTTTTCTCGTGAAAAGGTCCCTGGTAATTTTTTTCACCCAAATTTTTGCAGGATAGCGCCCCGCGGATTTCTAAATTACGTACGGGTCCTCGTTTATTACGTGCAGACCCTCGGTTTTTTACAAAAAAAATCCTTTGGCTTTCCCATTTATTACGTACAGGCCCTCGGTTTTTCCCGAAAAAACCCTTTGACTTTTTCAAAAATACACATGTGCCCTCGATTTTTTTAATTTTTTTTTACAAACTCCTCACGGATTATCGCCTCTTTTACTTCGGTACACACGGTGGCTGGCGCGGCGTGTCGCCGCGCCTATGAGGCTAGTTTGTTCAATAATTAGGCCCTGTTTGGATCCCTCCATCTAAAGTTTAGTTACTAAAGTTTAGATCTAAAGTCTCCAAACAGGTGGTCTAAAGTTAGATCTAAACTTTAGCTAACCCCTAAAAAACACTTTAGACCATTAGTCCACCAAAGTGAACTAAAGTGGTCTAAAGTTTTGAGTTCTTAGGTACAAAGACGTGTTTACCCATGCATGTTGGTCTCTCACCTCCCATTTAATGGCTGACGCACGAAATGAGGAGAGGTAGTATGGTTTTTTTGAAACTTTAGCCCTATCCATTAGTACAGGATCCAAACAGAACCTTCGACTAAAGTTTAGTGGCTAAAGTTTAGCCAACTAAAGTTTAGTCCAAAATTTTAGACAACTAAACTTTAGACCATAGGATCCAAACAGGGCCTTAGTCCAAAACACATGCAGCCCCAACTTTCAGAAAAACTTGCACCGCGGTCAATCCCGCTGTTCTCGGCAAGAGGCAGGGTCGTAGTTACGAGCAGCGTTAATGGATATAGGTGGTGCGCTAACTAGTTTTTGTTTTAAGTTTTTAATTTTGCTTTTTAGTTTTTGATTAAAATTACATTGTAATGGTTGTTAGTTTTTTTAAAAATTTAAGAAAATTAAAAAACACACTATATCGTTATGAACAATGTAAAAAATACAAAAGACAAAATTAGCTAAAATTAGAATTTAATATGCTTTAAATGACTTCTAACTTAAGTAAGTCAAAAGAAAAAAAAAAATCTGAAATCGTTTGCAACCGACCATAACCACGATCTGCATGCATGTCCATGGTCCTGAATTGACGCCTGGCACAGTTTTGTGCCGTGGCTTTTGGGAGCTTCTTTACACGTTCGAGGTTTTGCAAGTATAGGGATTCGATTTTTTTAGAAAGCGGTTTATAATTTTTAATTACAGCTTATAATTTTTATCTATTTATAAGAGACTATGAAGAGATAAAAACTCATTGACTGATATAAATAAAATCATTGTATTATATACTATAATCAATTTATAGACTAATAGAAAAAAGATAATTTATTTAAACTAGTTACTAAAAAAAAAATCTAAGAGAGAGTGCCGATCTTTTCTCGTGGTCGTGGCTAGCCTACTTGCATGAACTAGTCCGTGTGAAACTAACATTATCTGATGGGGATGGCAGAGCTGAGCTACAGAGGCAAATAGTAGACAAGATTGCAGGAGGGAGACACACATGCATAATAGTAATGCTGCCACTTCACTTGATAATGCTCTCTCCTGATCTTACAACCACAAATGGCCTGTCACGCCATAAAAAATGACAAGAAACGATGGGAGGAAACAGACGGCAAATGGTCTGTCACAATGCATGGCCTGGCATGGCTTCCATAACACAAGACTTTCGTTTCATTCCATTCAAGTGTGTAGTGGTGTACCTACCAGCTGCTGCCTACTTCCATAACACAAGAGGCTATCTGCAGGGTACTTGCTTCAACAGTGCAGGCAGCAGTAACCAAGAGTCAAAAATGTCATATTTTGCACCTAGTGGCACATTGTTTCTTCGGAATCTGCGTGCATGGTACAGAGTACTAGCTAGTTTCCTTATTACACCTGATAAGCAGGAAGAGCACTGGTCAATGGGAAGTAAAAGCCGTCATTTCGAGTTGCTTTCCCCCACACTGCGTATCAAAGTACTAGGAGTACTACTACTCCAAGAGGCTTCATTGGAACTGCCAATTTAACAATGCATTGCATGCATGTACTTTTGTTTACCAGCACATTAATGACCCAGCTTGATAAAACCACAGAGGAGAGACAAATTCAGAGGACAAAGAGCCCCAAACTGACAAAAAGGCAAAGCTACAGGACACTATAAAGACAAAAGGAAAAAGAGACAGAAGTATTAAACCCTGAAAATTAAAAGTTGCAAACCTATATACAGATTTGGAAAAGGTAAAAAAGAAGAGAGAGAAGAGATTAAAAGGAGCTGTTAATTAGTGGATAATACTTAATTTATTTATTTGTTTAAATTTATAAGACATATTTTTTAATATAGAAGTAAAAAAGTAAAAACAGCTATATTACTTTTAATTATTATTTCTAAGGGCTATATATATAATAGTAAGTAAAATTGTATATTTATTAAGGATTTAAAAGTAACTTTACATTAATTTTATATTAAAATATAAAATACATTATATATTTATAGAAAGAGTACTGAAAAAAGTACGTCTTATGAAGCTCGACGAAAAGAGTAATTAGCAATTACAGGTTCCATAAGAAGGCACCAACTGACTGGGCCCAGCCGTGGTGGTCGGCGTCGAGGCCGAACAGGTTGTCGTCGAGGCCGACGCCGCCGCCGAACAGGTCGTCGTCGATCCACACCGGGTCGCACCACGACTGGTCCGCCGGGACAACGTCGTGGAACGACGCCGCGCCGAACACGAGTTCGGCGGCGTCCTCATCGAACCGTGGCAGCTCGACGATCGCCTCGAGCTCGTCGTCCGCCGCGGCGCCGCTCTTGGGCGTCGGCTTCGCTGGGGCGGACGCCGGAGGCAGCAATGCGGCGGCGGCGTCGGGGCACTGATGGAGGGAGGGCTCCATGGCCGCGGCTCTCGCGGCGGCTGCCTGGACGTCGCGCGGCGCGGCGGAGGCCGGGCGCGGGAGGGCCGCGGCCATGTCCGGGAAGTTGAGCACCGCGGCGTGACCCTTGACGACGAGCGCGGCGGCGTCGTGCGCGCGCGCCGCCATCTCGGGCGTCGGGAAGGTGCCGAGCCAGATGCGCGACTTCTTGCGCGGCTCGCGGATCTCCGACACCCACTTCCCCCACGCCCGCATCCGCACGCCGCGGTACGACGGGTGGCACCCCCCGTCCCGCGCCCTCTTCTCCCGTCCACCGCCGCCGCGCCGCCTCGCCGCCTCGGTCGGCGACGCCGGCGGTGAGGACGACGTCCTCCCGGACGACGCCGGGCTGCACAGCTCCTGCTCAGGCATTGCCAATGGCAATATGTCAAGCTAGCGTACGTGCGCACACTCACGTATAGCTAGCTAGCTACTTAGCTGCTCCGGCAAAGATGGATCGAGCTGCGACGAGAGAGCTGGATGAGTGAGAGAGAAGGGGAGGGGGAAGGGGCGGTTTTAGTAGTGGCTGGTGGTGGAGTGAGGAGAGAGAGTTTTTACGGTGACAGCTGAGCTAACCCGACGCATCCTTGGCGACCCTGCTGCTCATCGCGCGCTCTCTCTCTCTCTCTCTCTCTCTCTCTCTAGCTGCAGCTCTGCTTTGCTCTTGTTTTTTCTGTCTCTGGAAAGCGGTTATTGTACAGGGCAAGTGGCTGACTAAGGAAGAGCACTGTACTTTCGCGTTACTACCGTTGGTAGTGCTAGGTCGACGTGGTCCGTCCGTCCGTCCGTGTCCATCAGCAATTGCAACTGAGCGCTTTTACTCCATCTCGAGTGGACGTCCCTACGGATTGCCCCGATCTTTTAGATTGTGATTTTACTCGATCTCGAGTGGATGTGCGCACGGATTGCCCTGCTTATTTAGGCTGATTGTTTATGCTTGTATTTTTATATAGTAGTAGATAACGGAGACATTGATGTGAACGATACAAACGGTTTTGAGTTTAGAACGAAGTTTTAGAAATCTGCTTTAGGAAGACACACTGTTTGTTTTGACTCTCAAAGAAGTCAAAAGATAGAAGCGCAAAAACTAAGGTGTTGCCTCATCGGTTGCTTTTTGGATGGTTGGTCGTTTAGATTGGGCTAACGCTCAAATGCATTCTGAAGGACCATGTAAGAAGGTCTAGAATGCTGTTGTGATGAACAATTGTAAGTTTTGCAAAGTGGTGAAATGGTTTTGCAAAGATTGTATTTGATTTGAGCTGTCTTCTGGAAGTGTCAGAAAAATTAGAAGTATCATAGATATAAGTGCGGTAGTTCCGTTTGGCAGAAGTATCGTTGGTATAAGTGCAGAAATACTGCTTGGTGAAAGTACTAGGTCAAGTTGCGGTATGGTTTTTCCAGAAAGCTCCAAGTGATGTTTTCAGTGTGTGGAAGTACCGGTTTGGAAGGCAATAGTTCCGCATTGCAGAAGTACTAGCGTGTTAGGTGCGGTACTTCTGATCTTGCCAGAAAAATAGGGTTTTGGGAAGTGAGTCATGAATTGAGTTGGGATGGCCTGGGTCAATGGATTAAGGTTGTATGATGCATATCTTGACTAATGCAGGTCAAGTTGTGAAGAACTTGTGCTTGGAAATAATTTCTTTGTCTTTGGATGTGCAGGGTCGCTTGGAGTCAACTATGGTCAATGACAAGGATTGTGGTTAGACTTATGGAGGAGTTAAGGCCCAGATCGAGATGCGGGATGAGATGGTGAGCTAAAGTATGGCACGAGAAAAGCGGGAAATATTGAAGGTGAATTCGAACGGCGGGATAGTGCTATTTAGCTTGCACTGGCCAAGTGAGTCATGGTTCAGTGGAACCGGAACGGGAAAGACTTGGTAACATGTGGCATGCTAGTGGTGCACATACATGTGGCAAGCATGGTTATTGCTTGCAGTGGTTTGTGATGACTGGGTCAAGAAATGGTATTTTGGTATTTTGATCAAAATACCGAAAACCATATTAGATCAAAACTGCGATACATGAGCGATCCGTTGGAGAGTGGTTTAGGTCAAGGTGGAACTGGTTGGATCAAGGCTAAGGATTTAGCGAACGCACACTTATACGCTTTTAAAAGCATGTATAAGTGAACTTATGAGAGTAAAATCCGTGTATAGGTTAACGGGTTTCCCCATTGTAATTGTGGATAGGATCTATTAAAAGGTGTAGGTGGCTGGTTGCCCACCTATAAAAGAGGGTTGGGATATAGACATGTAATATGAGCCATTCAACTCATCTCATGTGTTTTCATCTCTAGGATTAGTGTATGAGAGTGAATGCCTTGTGTGTTCTTTGTCCTTCAAATTAGAGTGGTTGTAAAACCTAACTTCTCAAGTAAACAATACATTAATTATTTTGTATCTCTTGTGTCCAGGGGCGGACCCACCGGGGGGTCAGGTGGGGCTGGCGCCCCCCTACGGCCGGGCGCCCCCTGCCCCCCGGCCGCCGTGGCTTGAGATTATTTACGTGCCACATGCATGCAGCATCGATAGTAAGCAAGTAATCCTTGAGTATCAACAGACACCCGTATTGCTAACCTCTGTGTAGGCAAGTAATCCCAAACCAGTAGCAGCAGCAAGACCAATTGTGACAGGCAAACCATCTGAACCATCCTGGAAGTTTACACATCATAGTCAGCATTGAAGGGAGAGAAATTTCAATCGACAAAAGCATGGCATTGAGACCATATAATACAAAGAAATTAAATTTAAACGAAGAGTGTTAGATGCAAAAGGTCACGATGATAGCTCACCCCAAATAATTCACAGAAGTTGAAACTGAATCCCTTCTTAGGAGCAGTCCAGGGAAGATTACTGCTCTGCAGTAGAACACTAGCAAATGGTGACATTTTGTTGAGTGAATGTATATGTTAGTTCGCGGCGAAAACAAGCCAGGTAAAGCATAAATACCAGCCATCCTCGACTTCCTTCCGCACCATCCTTCACCGCGAAAGCTGCTTTGTAACCATTGGCTGTGACAAGCTCAGCAACCAGCTCAGAGTTACCATCAGACATCAGTCCGAGGAGGCAGTCGGTGACATACAAGAAATGCGGCGTGGACGGGCTAAGCGTCTAGGAACCGAACCAAACCAAGCATCCGCCGCTGCAGCAAGAATAGCAGCAGAAGCTATAATCTCATCGAGATAGAGATAAGTGGATGGGATCTGTACGTTGGTTCTTCTAATCTCTTTAATCTTGGATTGGTTTTGATTCCTTACCGTACGTGGGATGCCCACTGCAGTCGGCGCTGATAGCCCCCCCTAAATTTTAATCCTAGGTCCACCACTGCTTGTGTCTCTCTTGTTTTTGATTGATGTGCTTGAATTTTGGTTGGTTTTGATTTCTCTTCTTTCCCTCTTATGCAATCAGCGATACTTCTGATTTTGCTGCTTCTACTCCAAAATTTCAGCAGCTTCCCTTGCTTGTCTTTTGGTGGTTTCTCATTCTAATCTTCATATTTCTTGTAGCTATTGGAATGAAGGAGTGTTGAATACTTGGGAAAAATTAGAAGGTATCATTTACCTTCTCTGTTGCCATCACTACTAGAAAACGGATCATCCCTCACGGGCGTTATTTTTCCTGACGGGCCCGCATAGAACGTGAGGGATAGCAATTTTTGTGACGGGCCCACGTATCACCGTCGCAAAAATACATTTTTCTGACGGGATTACATGAACCGTGAGGATAATTGAAAATTTTTGTGACGGGCCCATGTATCACCGACGCAAAAATATATTTTCCAGTGAGGCTCCTAATACCCCAATTTTTCCCCTAATACCCCAATTTTTCCCGTCGCGCGCCCGCCTCCTCCTCCCCATCCCCTTGCGCGCCTCCTCCGCCGCATCCCCTCGCGCGCCCGCCTCCTCCGCCCCATCCCCTCGCGCGCCCGCCTGCTTCGCCCCAACCCCTCGCCCGCCTCCTCCGCCGCATCCCCTCGCGAGGCCGCCCGAAACCCCACTCCACCATACACTCCGCAGCCGAGCCAAAAAATTTCAAAACCCTCGTCTCCGGCGGCGGCGTCGCCATGAACGTGTTCGCGGGCGTCGCCGACGGCGCGGCAGCGAAGGAGGCGGGATCCGTCGGCGCCAGCGTAGGCGTGGCTCTTCTGGATCTGACGCCGCACAAGATGGCGGTGTGCCACCTCGTGCAGGTCTTCGCGCCGCCGGCGCAGCCGTGGGCCACCGCGCTGCCGTTCCCTTTCGAATCTGTCGCCCACCACAACCGCCTCAGCCTCTTCCTCTTCGCTCTCACCCGCGTGCGTACGCTTCCCCTTGAAATGTCACTCCTAGTCTTTTCACTGTTGTTCCATTGGTGCTGTGATATTGTGTTTTGGATTGGGTGCAGTTTGCTCTTAAGCGTGTGGAAATTAGTGTTATCATTTTATCTAAACCCTGTTGGTATACTAATTGACATTGCAATTGACAGCCGGCTACTTAATCTCTGAGAGTGAACGATCCATTTAGTGTCGACCCAAAAAAAAAGTAATGATCCCATATCTGGTATTAAGTAAAGCATAAGTTGTCCATGAATTTACTTGGTATTGTACATATCACGATTGTCAATTTTCTGTAGTGATTGTTTCAATATCCGGTATATTTTGTATGCCAAACTTAACAGCTGATTTAACCATATTACCATTATTGCTTTGCACTTGCACCTTAGTCAATATATTCAGTTTGAACTTGGCTCGAGAGAGTGGTTGTCGATGCACTTATTATTGAACAGATGCACGCTTGTGGCCATGTGTATATTACATTGTAACTGCCGTTTTCTTGTCTCTCCAAGCCATCATTGACTTTTGGTTCACTCGGTCATGTCCTCACTTGTTCTTCTTGTGAGCAGTAGATAATTTAGTTAATGGTTGGCTCTGTGAGCAGCTGACAAGTACCCTGTCAGCACTTACCTCACCAGATGATTTGTTCAACTTTTTCGATAAGCTACGAGGTGAGATTCACAGTATGGATGGATGTTTTTGAGTCCTTGGTATGTCACACTTGCAAAGGCTATCAAATAGATAGCTTACCCTGCAATGATTTTTGCCAGGCGTGCTCACTCCACCAGAAGGTGCAAATGTGGAAGACGTATTGCTCACTCGTTGCTGCATACTTGCCTTCAATTCAATGACTTTCGAGGTGAAACAAGTTGAACAATGCATTCATAACCTTTTGTCATTGGCGTTTTTGTGCCTGTTTCTTTTCTTATTTAGGGCACTAAGTGTGTTCGCTGAAAATTCCTGTAGGGTGTCTGCCATCTGTTGGCTAATCTTGTGGTGTATTGTAGCTCCACTGACACTTCATATGACTTGGCAGAAGATGAGGACTTTAACAGTGAAATAGAAATGAGCAACTTGATGGATGCAGATATAGGCGTTAGAGCTGGTATATTTGACAAATACAGTCAAGGTTATGCTGCTGAGAGCCATATGGGGGAGAGCACTTCATCTCTAGTTCACGCACCGATCTCACTGCATGATTTTGATGAAGGTAAATCCATAACCTATTGTTCCTTTGATTTTAATGGGAATGTGGAATTATTTTGAAATATGCTAAACAAGAACAAATATAACTATATAAGGCACACTAGGGTTTTCAGAATCACCCTCCATCAATAAAAAAGAATGTGATGAGCATAACATTAGGGAAGAATAGATATCTCATCATTTGGCATTTAATCACTTTCCTTTTATGCTATCATCTGGGATCATGAAAAGGGCTATCCACTACCTTAATGAGTATTGATATTAAAGTTAGAAACAGTATCCATCACGAGTATTTTCTTTTGATTCCAAGCTATTACAGCTTCTTCAACATAAGTTGACATAATGTTTTCACTTTGCAGGACTGTGATGGAAACGACAGGGACAACTGCAGTGGCGACAACAACCATGCTGCCATGTGATTTTCACTGATTTCTTATAGTTCTTTTGACCAGCTGAACTTGAATGTAATGGAAATAGAGGCTTTTGTATGCGGTACTTGATTTTAGATGTCTTTTGGATGGATGAACCAATCTGGAGGTGAAGTTTATGAATTGGATGCTTGTGTGTATGAATTAATCTATGGATTGTTTATGAAAACCAAACTTTTTATATGTTTGTTCAATTATGTTTCTTGATTGATGCAAGGATGGTGTTGTGATTAATTTGATTATATGATGCACGGATGTGTAATATTTAGATATCAATGCATATCTTGTAAGTTATTAATGCTTATCTTGTAAATGCTAATTCATTATGGCTGAAAAAATATGTTATAACTAGAATGCAAAATTTTCTGCTATAGGAAATCAATTTTGCTCACGGTTCAAACCGTCAATGAAATACATTTCCTGACGATCAAACCATCAGGAAATTTTTTCCCTCGGGTCTGATTAATTTTCCTGACGGTGACTGTACCTGTTAGTAAAATGCATTTTTCTCACGGGTAACATTTCGCCCGTGAGTAAAATGCATTTTTCTCACGGGTAACATTTCGCCCGTGAGTAAAATGCATTTTTCTCACGGGTAACATTTAGCCCGTGAGTAAAATTTATTTTTCCTCACGGGAATTGTACCGTCAGGTTAAATTATTTTCCTCACGGGTAAAACCGTCAGGTTATATATCCCTGACGGGTTCCCGTCAGCCAAATTTAATTTTCCTTTCCAGCCAGCCCTGAGGGCTTTTGCCTGACGGGAACCCGTCAGGGATATATAACATGACGGTTTTCTGTATTTTCCTGACGGTTTTGAACCGTGAGGGATGATCTGTTTTCTAGTAGTGCATGTTTGGTCTTTCACATCTTTTTCTAATTAATTTCCTAGAGTAATGATGATTTTTACACTATATTAATTATGATTAGCACGCAACTAATCTGTTCTAAAGAACCAAAGTCCAAAGGGCACATACAGTACGTGTGCTGTTTCACCTTAAGTCGTCCGATCAGAAATCAAATCGTGCGTACGTCCTGTGGTTGATTTGAACGTGGGAACTACGATCGAGCCTACGATCAAATTTGTTTTGCGAGTCTCTCAAAACTAAAAGAAACGGAAGAAGAAGCGAATGCTGTTGCATACTTCAACCCCAAAATATACACAGGCCATTTCAACCATGTCCAAGTGTGGTGTAGTGTGGTAAAGACATGTGCACTGAGTCAAATTAAATATTATATATCATGATGCATAAATGAGGAATCATTTGATTGCTTGGTGGTTATGAATATATGATAAGTTAATTTAGCTAGATTGATCATAGATCCGATTGCCACTAGCACATACACAAGATATATTTGGTTATAGTTCCTTTTTTGTGTGTGCTTTCCATGGGTTTAGGTGTGTTTTCAGTGCAGAGCTAGCTACAGCCACTTGGTTCAGCATCGACGATAGTTTTAAAGAACATTCCTGATCACATCGATCCTTTGCCGATCCAAGGTGACAAATGATTGTGATATATTGTGATCTCCAACGACAAACATCTCGCCCAACCCCAATAGATAAACAATACTAGTTTGCTCTCTTTTGAGCCAGAAAGAACTCACCAATCTGAGCCATAAACCTTCTGGGCCAAAAGCCTAAAAAGCCCAATTAGATGCAATGCAACTAAATCTTTTCTTGAAAAGGGAGAAGGTACAAGACTACAATTGATCGGGCCAACGAAATATTGCTCTCTCTCGTGTAATCTCAATTATAGGGTATTTTGAAATTTTAAAAAAGTAAACAATTGGTATATTGTTTTTAAAGCATAGTGCGTAATTTTAGGGTCAAGTCCCTTGGCAAAAAAATATATAATAAATTCAGTCGAGTCAAAACAAACATGCTCAAGACCAATTGTGTGGCAGCAAATTTGATCACAACAAAAATGGATGTTATACACGAATATTCCGTCGGTCACCAAATTGTGACAAATAAAACATGATCCAAATGTCATGGAGAAAAAGCGACAGCAATCGACTAAGTTCAAGTTTTGCTCCTCGAATAGTGGAGCTACTGGCCAAATTATGGTGCTGCCTGCCAATCAAAGTATCAAACTGTTTCCGTTTGGATTGACCAAAATACCTTTCGTTGAGGAATGACCAGAATACTTTATGTTAGCTGTCGGGCAGTCATATATCAAACCACACACCCAACTGTACGTCGAGCTCAGACATGCATGGAGGTTGGAAACATGGCAAGAAGATCGAAATTCCCTCGAGAAGAAGAATAATATATGTTATGGGGTGTTTAACATGCTGCGCCTGCTAGGACATTAAGTGGCGGACACTTTCGTTTTTTGACACATTCAAATTTCTCACTGAAACTTCACCAACTTTCAACTAAAACGTTCAAAGCTTTCAATTTTTGAGCTTACAATCAACTTTCAATTAGACGTATGTGAAAGTTTCAATTGAAAATTTGAACTTTCACATGAAAATCGAACTTTCAACTAGAAAACATCAAGCCTATCAAAAATAACTAGAAAACATAATCTTTTATCATGAAATTTTGAACTTTTCTCTTAGAAATGCCCAACTTTCAACTACGAGAGGCACCGATTGATGGCGACAGAGCTGGAGTTGGAGTTGGTGGGGGGTGGTAGCTAGGGTGCGTCGGCACTTGGCTGATGCAGAACCTGGAGCCCTCATCGACGGTGTAGGCTACTCCGACAAGGCATCGAGCCCACAAAGCGGTGCAACGGCATGCGATGGTTGCTTCTGAGGCTCATTGGTGTTTAAATTCCAATGGGTTTGAAAGGTAAGATTTGTTGTGTTGCTAGATTATTGGACCGGTAGTAACTGCCAGGACATAGTAAACAGCAATGGGATTCACCAGCTTTTAGTAGCCTTCTCTGTTATGTGTGAAATGAAGCCATCATTGATTAGTCAACTCAATAGTCATTGCCTTTTGCTTGTTAGTCATTGTGTAATTTGGTTTTTTCTATTGTTTAATTGAGAGAATTAGTATTCCTATCGAGCCTAATGAGCCTAACGAGCCAAGCTCGAGCTTGCTACCGAGCCGAGCTACCTTTCCATCTCATTAGCTTAACGAGCCAAGCTGGCTCGATATCCACCCCTAGCTGTAAGCACAGGTCAGTACTAGCTTCTTGGATTTGTACTAGCTTCTTGGATTTAGCCTTTTATTAAGGGTCTAAGTGAACAAACAACAAACAGTTTACTTCGTACTACCACTGAATACATGCACTCTGCCCTATGTGTGAACTATCGTTGAGACAAAGTCACTTTTGGCACTGTTTCACACCGTATTTACAAAAATAGCAGTATGCCAACCATATTAACAAAAATGTTGTTTTTGTTCGGATTAACTTAACCATGAATTTAACGATCGTAACGCTTGTTTTGAAGTACCATGTGTTGGGCAATCATGGTATATATTATTTGCGGCTATCCGGTTTGCACAATTGTCACTTCTTCTATATGTGCCCCTCTTGCGCACTCTCTCGTTTGCACTAGTGTCATTAGTTGAGTGTCATCCACCTCGCCCGCTCCCTCGTTTGCACATTTGTTATTCTTACGATTTCGTCCCCCTCACCGAAGCGCTGGTAGTGATAATGGATTCTTTCACTCGGGCATAAATATGCACCTCTGGTGAGTACGTAGCTCATTAGATCGAGAAGGTATGTCCCAGTCGCTCATCGCCGAAGGTCATTGTTGCGGTCATTGCTCATTAGTTCAAAAAGCCAATGTGTAGCTCAAAATTGGTAGTGCTGATTTCTTCTTTGCAAAGACAGGTAATTTTTGATCGTATTCTTTCGACATTATTCCCATAATCATAGTCAATTAGTGTTATTTAGTTAGTCGTGAATAATGTAGTTTGTATCACGAAGTAAGTATGTCGTAGTAATTTAGACATAGTTTGTACTATTATTGTGTACATACGGTACCCATAATTTGTTAGTTCGTGGTAAGTAATGAGTTAGTGCTAAGGATGACGGTAATGAATGGCTCGTCTTTTTTTCGGATGAGTAATCAAATTATTGGTAAGTAGTGAAGTATTCATGCATGCATGTAATCACTGACTTGTAGTATGTTGCTGTCATTATGAATATTTGCAGTAATATTCCGTCTATCCCATCTGTTCTAAGGTACTATCAAAACTAATAGTGCATACCTAAATATTTGGAGAAGGCAGTGCATAAGTCATTGAGGACGCGGCAGTGCTAATTAGTTCCCCTGAAAGATAGGTAATTTTTTATAGCATTCTGTTGACGTTATTCCCGTAGTCACATTTACTATTATTTAGTTAGTCGTAATTAATGTAAATTGTATTATGAAGTAATTATTAATGTTCACACTAAAATTTCATCTGTCGTATGTACTGGTAGGTATGGCTCTACCGGGGTTTCTGGAACACTCGTAGATGCGAAACACCGTTGCCACGCATGGATGACAGGTGATGCGACTGGCCCTTCGCCGTTCAAGCTGCAGGGGGGGTGTCCGTGGGCGCTGGATGAGCGCTACGTCCCAACCCTGCAAGCCACGGGCTTGTTGCCCTTCCCGAGGCTAGTCTCTGCCAGGTGTGAGTTCACCATTGACGACAGCCTGCTCACAGCACTGGTGGACAGGTGGAGGCCCGAGACGCACACATTGCACTTTTGTTGGGGGTGAGATGACGGTCACTCTGAAGGACGTCACGTTCTTGATGGGTCTCCCTCTTGGGGGCGACACACTTGTTCCAGCCCCTGCACCAGTCGACTAGAAAGAGAGGCTGGCAGACTGGTTTGGCCGGCCTATCCTGGAGAGTGCACGTGGTGTCCCCCGCACGTGGCTTAACAATCTCATTGTGTGCCCGCAGGTTGCAATGCTGGAGTTCATCAGGACGCACCTCGTCGTGTTCCTTATCCAGCTCTTTGGTTGGAGCATGTTTCCAGCCACACACGGCGATATTTGCAACGTCGAATTCATTGGCCTCGCAGAGTCTTTGGTGGACGCAGAGTTTGGGGTGATGCCTCGGTATAGCTGGGGATCAACGGTTCTATGCACCATATATCGGGGGTTATGTGACGCTTGCCAGTGCACCACTGCTGGTACCCCCAATCTGGCCAGCTGCTACGTGCTCCTGTAGCTGTGGAGTTGGGAGCACTTCCCTGTAGGACGTCCAACGATCGTGATGCCAGTGCACCCGTTCGGCGATTTCACTGACGACCTAATAGACAGGCCCACTACGGACATGCGGTGGACTGCTGGCCGTCTGCGGTGGGCGAAGGGCAAACCGTCGAGGTGCTACTTGCTGTGGCACGACAACGACGTCATATGGACTCCTTGGATAGTAGATTTCGTGCATCGTGTATCGCTGCACGGACTGTCCCTGCATTGCTTGGAGGACGGGGAGCAATGGACGACGACACACCATCTGGTGTTCTCGTACATGGCGGAGACTTACGCACCACTGCACATGATGCGACAGTTGAGTTTGCACCAGGCCGTGCCCCCTCTGGATGGCAGGTTCATACCGCATATCATGCACCGGTGAGTTAAATTCCATCCGACTATTGTGTACACTTTCATATGTCTTGCTATGTAACGTTGATGATTCTAAAAATGCAAGCAATCAAGGGCTAGTCGGCATGGTACAGACTGGCGACCAATGCTGCAGTAGACGACGGCACAGGCAGAAAGGGCACACGTCGATGTTATCATGGAGCAGCGTCTGTACGACATCTAGACATACGATGAGTACGTGGCATGGTATGTACCGCGGTCACGCAGCAGACTGACCATTCCTCCACTAGATCGCCCCGAGCACATCACACACGAGGAACGTCTGGACCGCTCCATCGATCCCCATAGCACTTCGCGGCGGTATGACAGCGTAAGACAATTCAAATATCTTATCATTCCATTCAATAAATTTGTACTGGTCATTACTGAACCTGTTCCATATGTCACTTCAGTTAAAGCGGGCACAACGCATCGCGTACGCATCGGAGGTTGCCATCAGTCGTCCAGAGATGCCACCAGCCCTGTAGAAGACTATGAAGTTTATCCTAAAGCAGGCTAAAAAAATAGTGCACAACCTTACATGCGACCGTTCCTCGGATCACAGTGTGCACATGAGCCACCCAGTGGGGATACCCAATCCGGCCGGCCATCGCAATGTACTGATTCTGCATGGCATCGTAGTACTAGCCGCTGATCATCCGTGCACCGTACCAATGAGGAGGTAACTTACGTACGAACTTACATATTTTTTCCTATTACGCCTTGCGTTCCACTAGCATCATGGCATTCTTCCGCCGCAGGTTCGTCGTCGAGATGCATCCCTTTTGGCATCCGCACCACCTGCATAGACTACCGCTCCCCATCGTTCATCTTTCTGCACATTCAGTTTAGTGGCCGGGGGTGGTCTAGTAGGCTGAGGTACAGTACGCTGGGTCCGGTAAGGGTCGAAGTCGTCCAACTGAGATGTGCCGAACTGCGAGCCACCCGCAATAATATCATGTACAAAGGACTCTAGAAATCCCCCTTATGGTGCGAACGAGCTTTCGCCCTGACTGTACAATGTGGCAGCGAAGCCGGAGGAGCTCTGCCCACCAAAGTGTCCAAACCCTGGGTATGCCGAGAATGCTGAGGCTTGCCCTGCTTATGCTGCAAACCTTGGCGCCGTGTACTACTCTCTAGAAGCATCTGGGAGGCCCGTGTCGTCATCAGTGGACTCATCGTCAACTCAATGTTGAATTGGAGGCTGCAAGATGAAACGATATTATTCACAACAAATATTCTGGATATACAATGCGAATCTCATACCTCCCGAATGGGCAGCGGCAATATTACTGGCTCTGTGTGAGGGATACTTCTGATTTGCGGAATGACCAGCTTGCATAGCGGTACATTTTTACAGAGAGACACCTATGTCGGGTCTTCTCGACCCTGAGGAAATCGGTAGTTTCGCATGAGTGCTGCGGTACTTCTGATGATCGATAGTACCACACTTTACATGACAGAACTACCAAATTTGCCTAAAACGGCTAATTTTCTGACCGTTGCAGATGGGAACGAAAGTACCAGTCGTAAGCCGGTGGTACTTCTAGAAATCCCATTTTTCTGTCCCAATGGTTAGTTGAGGTATAGAGTATATAGACCTCTTGTGGCCGGTTGGAGAAAAGAATGCTTCACTCCATTTTACTCTCTTAAGTTAGTGTGAGGTCCTCCTCTCAATGCATGTGTTGCACCATGTGAGTAAGGAGGAAGGCTCTAGACTGCATGTGTTGCATCTAGAGGTGGATTGTGTATACACTTGAGCGGTGTGCATTAGTTGCATGTGGTGGGAGTCAAGCGAGGGGCTTGACTTATTACTCTTAGAGTTTACCAACTCTTAGATGGTGTTAGAGGCTTCATATACGGTGATCTTCTCAAAGAAGGTTGTAAGAAGACCTGGCAAATTTGTGAAGGTCAAATCTCACCTACCCAGAGCGGGAAAGAGGTACCACTAGTGGATTGATGTGTTTCGACTTAATTCATAAGGCCGGTCAAATTTGTTTGGGCCAACCTCAACGTGGATTAGGGAGATCAACAAGTCTCCGAACACCACGGTAAAAAGCAAGCGTGTTAATTATTGTTTGTTTTCTTGTGCTCAATTTACATTCAAGCATTTTATGTTGATAGAATTAATTTGATTGCTTGTCATACTAAAATTGCAAACCTTGTCATAAGCCTTAGAGTGTTGGTGCATTTAGGTGAACCCGGTTGTCTTAGGCATTATTTGTGCTAAACCTTTTTGAATTAAACTTTCGCATTATTTTCTTGGTTTAGCCAAATAGAAATTGATAATTAATTAAAGAAGTATTTTTAGACTACCTATTCACTCACCCTCTAGTCGGCCTCCTCGATCCAACAACCATGTCTTCATCCTGCAATAAAATATGACTTTCAACAAGAGCTGAAACCCTAGCCATCCATTAATCATCACAAGAAGTAAGTCATCAACAATTAATTTTCACATGTACGAGCATCAAGATTTAATGAAGTAAAGAATTGACTTAGGATTGTTTATGGCTAAAATTTAACTTAGGATAATTAATTAACTGAAAACAATATTTGGCACACAAGTACACAGTACGTTGGATTTGGTCATGCATTACATTTACGCTTTCATTAGCTTATATAACTATTTATAAGTATTGAGATGTTGTCTAAATTTGTATCGTATGATTGATTTGAGATTATTGTTCTTGACCTAAGTTCTTAGTTGTTGTTTTGGTGGTCAGTTATGGCGAGGCGTAGAGGCCATAGACGTGGTAAAGGCTGAGGGGAACATTGGTGAGGTGGGCGAGGAGATCATTTCGGCTATTCAACCAGTTGTTGGTGCATAGATGGGGTTGTCCGCTTTGCTACAGGAACTTCAGAGAGAGGTCCGTGAGCTTCGTCAATGGGTGCAGGCAGCTCCAACTACTTCTCGTACACCTGTTGCTATCTCTGTTGCTGCACCGGCCCCCCAGATGTGAGTATGAGTCTTTGTGGGTGGATGACCCTCCATCCAGACACCTTCGATGGAGCAGCATGCTGGTCCAAGCAGCAGAGCTTTAGCTATGCTACATGGAGAGATAATTTGGAGCCCTGGTGATGACCTCATAGTTAAAGGCTCTCTTTGTGGTCTTTCAGCTGAAGGGTCAAGTGAACATCTGGTTGGAAGTGGTTGAAGATGAAGTTTTACCCGGAGTCCTTCCTTTAGAGGATGGTGCACGTCCTGTCGACCTTCGTACAGGGAAAGATGACTATTGCAGAGTACGAGATAGGATTCAATAACCTGGTCCACTTCATACCAACTGTGGCTGGTGATGACCGTGAGAAGGCCAAGAGGTTCCGTTGGGGACTTAACCAGGAGTATCGGCATGTCTTAGGAGTGACAGGGGTCCTAGCTGAAAGAACCACAAGCTTGGACCGTGCGTGCAGTTTATGCCATTTTTTCCTTTAAAGATTTGATCAAAATCTTCGGATGGCAACAACTAATTAAGCTAGCCTGATGCTAGATGGTTACGGCCTGTCACTACTACAGAAAACCGGATTACAGACGGTTCAAAAAAGTCATCACAGACGATTTTCTGAACCGTCTGAATTTATGGGTTAGTGATAATCGAAGGTTATCACAGACGGTTTTCGAACCGTCTGTGGTGTAAATATCACAGACGGTTTTTAGTTAAAAACCGTCTATGATATTGATATACAGACGGTTTTTAACTAAAAACCATCTGTGATTATCAGCTATCACAGACGGTTTTTAGTTACAAACCGTCTGCGATATTCTTTTCTACCCCTAAATCTATTCCTGTTTATTGGCTAGCCTCAGGAAATGCTAGCCATGCCCTCTGAAACAAACAGATCAACATGTACATGTATACATACAATTCACATCTCAATTCATTTCACAAACATAAAACATCCAATTCACATCGCACTTCATTTCACAAACATAAAGCATCCATTTTGCAAATCAATTAATTGAAATGAAATACAATATCCATTAACAAATACACAATTACAAAAGATCTACATTGCATTTACACTTAGATGGTAACATTGCATTTTTTATTGCTCTATCACTCCGGAATCGAGATCTCGCGAAAGGAATAGATCCATAATCAACGAACTTGTGAGGCTGCACAAGCTATACTTGGATGGTGCATGATTGCCATTCAAGTATTGCTTGTGTAGCTTACAAGTTCGTTGATTATGGATCTGTTCCTTTCGCGAGACCTCGATTCCAGAGTGATAAGAGCAATAAAAAATCATTGTGCGCAGTGAAACTCTCCATCTGATCTTATGACTTTAGACCACAAAAACCAAGTGCACTCTCCTCGAATTTTTGCAAGGTCCGGCTGTTTCAATGCAGTTGTAGAGATGGGCGCAGCCTGTCGATAGGAATATCAATGCGCGTACATATATAACCTGATAAGTATGAAATAAATGTAGGAAGATTGACAAACCTTAGAATTGGTGATCTTCGAAGAATCGAGGAGTAGTCTCATATGGTGGCAAACGTAGAATCCACACGTGTTGCCCGGCTGCTGCTGGCGGCACTGCAAAAAATAGAATGTGTTAAATCAAGAGGCATTACTACTAAGTGTTGTATAGGATTAATTAATGTGTAGCTAGTGAATACCCGAAAATTGCGAATATGTTTCAAGGGCTTGGCCCCTGTCGTCGAGCCACATGTTTGTGCAACGTATGTGGCGAACGACCTTCGTTATTCGAAAAAGTTAGATTAGTCATTCGGAAGGAAAGAAAGAGTACAATGTAGTTATGTATAGAGAAAATGTACTTACCTATCGAGTATTTGGGCGATAGCTGTGTACTTGGATTTGTTCTTACTTTGAGAATCAAGGTATATAGTCTTGTTCTATTTTGGTATAATTACAATTAAAATCCAATGGAAGTGCTCATTGTATGGCATAAGAACAAATTCCTTATCGCGGTGAGCCAGTAGTGTTGATGTAATATAGGTCTCGACGAAGGATGCATTCTCGTTGTTTAGAATGTGTGGTTTAGATATATGAAAATGATACGAGTGAATTTGTCATAAGAAATACTATCATAACATTTGACTTTTATTTTTTAATATGAGTTAATCATGCCCACCTTTACGTATATACAAGTGTGTGTTCAGTAGAAACTCCAGACTCCGTCTTTCTAGGCATGTGCTAAGGGGCGCACTCACATGTATGTGTGTGTGGTGTGCGTACGTGCTGGTGTGCATATGCGTCTACCTTGTAGTTGCAAAAAAAGAGTCAAAGTCACATTTTTTTACTGAAAGGAGTAGGGTTTATCAGTTTGTTGTTAATCAGACTTCACGGGTAAATTCAAATTTCAGAAAACGGGAAATTTTCGTTTGAAATTTTTGAATCAAACTTTGATCTTTTTGTCTGGGAAAAAACATGTTTTACCAGACCCCAATGGTAAATTCAAATATCGTGAAATCAATAAAATTTTGTCAATTTATGTTCAAAATTTTTGAATTAAAAATTTGTTTTTTTGACAAAGGAGTAATAGCTATGGATACCATTATATACTAGTAAAGGCTACCATAGAATTTGCTGTAGATCACCATTATATACACCATATATCCGGCCAAAAAAGCGTGATGCCCTAGCTAGATTTGTGTATCAAAACAAAGTAATTAATTTTAAGCAAAGATATTGTTTAGAATGTGTGGTTTGGATATATAAAAATGATACGAGTGAATGTGTCATAAAAAATACTATCAAGATGCACTCAGTGACAGCCCCTCCCTCTCTCTCTCCTCTCTCTCTCTTGGCTGCGATGTGCTGCAGCCTGCATGCTATGTAGTGTACGGGAAGCAAGTGTGTGTGCACTGCAAATGCAATAGCTAGATCTGGCTACATGTTGGGGTCCTGTCGTTTCCACCGCACAGAAAGTCCCTTTTTGACCAGTACTGCCGGTGCCGCTGACATACGATCAGAAGCTCCTCTGTCGTTGCCGTAGCAGACATACGATCGATGCGGCAGCAACACGCGCGCACGTGTCACCTAGCTGCAGAGCCAGTGGCACCATCGGCTTGTCACTAGCTCATGGTTGAAACGGGAGAGCCCTGCCAGCATGTCGAGCCAAGATTGGATCGAGAAAAAAAGAAACAGTCTCGCTTTCGTCGCGGTCCTGGGTTTAAAAAAAAAAAAAGATGCTGTCGCAAAAGGAGAAAACGACAAGGAGATCTTGTCGACAGGAGAAAGGCACTGTGCGTCGTCCATGCATGCCCCATGGTAAATATTTGCACGCACGCGTGCAAAAAGAAGATGTTTTCAATCTAAAGAGTCGAGAGTTGAATTCTTGGGATATAGGTGCGTGCAAATACTCCAGTCGTTCTTTGTAAATGAAATATTGGACTTTCACTGTCTCCAACATAATATTATAGAATTTGGACCACTGATTTTTATATATCAGTGTAAATTAGATAATTAAAATATTATGTGTAATATTTTGATTTTCACCCTCTTAAGGACCTTTACGCAAATAGAGAAAGAGGATAAGTAAAAAATATAAGAGAGACAGAGGAGCTTACTTGGCCGTTTCTGAGGCCGACTTGATCGGAGGAGGCAACAGACTCAGTGTCCGTGCACATCGTGTGTCGTTTTAAAAGGAGGCTGAACAGGGGCAATCACAGCAACCTAGCCGCCGCCTTCATTATTCCCTCTTTGTGCTGCCACTCCAGTAGACATATGCATTGTATTTATGAGAAGATAAAAAGAGATGATGAGATATACGCATGGTATTAATGAGAAGATATATGAAGTTGAGATAGTTGTAAATTTATATGAATACTTGGTACTATGTTTTAACATCGTCTACAATTTTATTATGTGCTTGCTGAGCCTTGGACTCACTTTACTTTTATTGTTGTTTTTAGATGATCGATGAGGACAACATGCATAGACGGGGAGTAGCATATGATTGATCTTGCACTGTCATTGCTTAATTTATCACATAGTGTTTATTTATTCATTGTTAGAAATAAATAATATTAGCCATGCTAAATTAGTTTTGAATCATGGTTTCCCTTGGACCAAAATAATATTAGAATGTTGCAGCTTTGTCGAGGTTCCTTTGATTAGACATAAAGTTGATTCATTTTATTAATATTATTCAATGTTCCTATATTATGGTTATATTTGTGCATGTAATCATCTTGTGGAATTATAGTTGAAGTATAGTTGATGATAATATGTCTGAAATGGTTAAAATTGTTAAGGAATGTAGTTGTTGGTGACATTCAGGGCTCTTGTCGGCCTAAGGTGTTACAGTTGGTATCAGAGTGGGCGTTAGGTCTGTAGTAGATAAATTGATGACTTATTTAGATAATCGACTAAAATTTAATCTAGGATTAGTAATTTAATGAAGTAAAAAATTGACTTAGGATTGTTTATGACTAAAATTTGACTTAAGATAATTAATTAAAAAAAATAAAATTTGACACACTGTTGCACAGTAGGTTGGGATTGGGTCATGCATTGCATGTATGATTCCATTAGCTTGTACAATTGTTTATACGTATTGAGATGTTGCCTAAATTAGTATTATACGATTGATTTGATATTGTTGTTCTTGAGCTGAGTTCTTGGTTGTTTCTGGTGGTTAGTTGTGGTGACGGGTAGAGGCCGTGGACGTGGTAGAGCTTAAGGGGAACATTGGTGAGGCGAGTGAGGAGGTCACGTCGCCTGTTTAGCCAGCCATTGGCGTGTAGGCTTGCTACAGGAACTTCAGAGGGAGGTCCACAAGCTTCATTAGCGGGTGCAGGTAGCTTCTCTTATTGCCAATGTACCTATTGCTATCTTGTTGCTGCACCAGCCCCACCAGAGGTGAGCATGAGTCTTCGTAAGTGGATGGCCCTCTATATGGACACCTTCAATGAGCGGGCATGCTGGTCCAAGCAGCTACTGGCTACGCTATATGGAGAGACTGTTTGGAGCCCTAGAGATGACCTCATAGTTAAAGGCTTTCTTTGTGGCCTTTCAGTTGAAGGGTTAGGTGGACATCTGGTGGAAAGTGGTTCTTTCAGCTAAAACCCCTGCCCAGGAACTGATTACTTGGGAGGATTTCATCGAGCAATTCATGACAGAGTTTTACCTGGAGTCCTTCCTTTAGAGGATGGAGCACGCCCTGTCGACCTTCGTACAAGGGAAGATGACTATTGCAAAGCACAATGTTGGGTTCAGTAATCTGATCCACTTCGCGCCAGCCGTGGCAGATGATGACTGTGAAAAGGCCAAGAGATTCCATAGGGAACTTAACCAGGAGTGCTGGCATATCTTAGAAGCGACAGGGTCCTAGGTGAAAGAACCACAATCTTGGACCGTGCATGCAGTTTCTTCTGCCATTTTTTCTTCAAAGATCTGATCAAAATCTTCGGATGGCAACAGCTAATGAAGCTAGCCTGATGCTAGATGGTTACGGCCGGTAAGGAGTATTTTAAAAAACATGTAGATCACTTTCGCTGTATAGGGACCTCAAGAGTAGAGAAATCAATGGGTTGCAATTCAAACTTGATTATTTTGAATGTTGAATAAAATGTTAAAAAATGTATATTCTGATGGTAGCGTGCTATAGATAACCATTATATACTCCATATATCCGGCCAAAAAAGTGTGATGCCCTAGCTAGATTTGTGTAGTCAAACAAATTAATTAATTTTGACCAAAGATATTGTTTAGAATATGTGGTTTAGACATATGAAAACGATACAAGTGAATTGTCATAAGAATTACTATCGTAGCATTTGACTTTTATTTTTTAATATGAGTTAATCATACCCACCTTTACACACATGCAAGTGCGTTGTTAGTAGAAACATTGTGATGTTGTGGATTTATCCCGGACTCCGTCTTTCTAGGCATATGCTAAGGGGCGTGCTCACATGTGTGTGCATGTGTGATGGTGTGCATATGTGTCTTCCTTATAGTCGCAAAAAAAGTAGTCAAAGTGACATTTTTTACTGAAAGGAGTAGGGTTTATTGGTTTGTTTTTAATTAGACTTCACCGGTAAATTCAAATTTTGCAAAAATTGGAAGATTTTGTTTGAAATTTTTGAACCAAACTTTGATCTTTTTTGTGTGGGATAACTTTTTTTACCAGAACCCAATGGTAAATTCAAATATCGTTAAATCGAGAAATTTTTGTTCACTTTTTTGAATTAAATATTTATTTTTTTGAGTGCGACACAAAAACCTGAAAAAAAAAGGGCGCTTGGAGCCCGCACCTCCCACTCCCCAAGCGCATTATCAACCACTAGGCTACGCCAGCAGATGTTATTACTTGCACGCTGGTGAACTCTTTTATCCTATTGTGAAACTTGAAAGTTTTTGAATTATTTTGATAGGTTTTCAGCCGGTAATTGAAAATAACCCTAGAAAGGAGTACTTAACGATGCCAGCAACAATTCCAAAAAATATATAATAACGAAAGTAGGCAGAATCTGTTCTAGTTGTGGGTAATATTTTAATTCTAAATTTTACTAGGAGGCAAATACAATAAACCAGTGATGCAAAACTTACTACTAACAATAGGCTACTCATCATACTTCAGAATATACGCAAGAAAATATAGTAACAAAGTTGAACGAACGCGCGAACGACTTACTTTTTTGCCTGATAAAGAACAGGAAGCAGCGTAGGCTTGACGCAGTGTAGAACGTAGATGATGCAGTGCAGTGAGTGTTCGCGCAGATGTGCGCTGCCCAGAAACCTTATTACCGCCCCGTGCAGGAACTCTCTGCGGCAACGGATCGAAGATAGCCGCTCTCCCTCCTTCCAGGTGCACGCCGGGAAGAAAGGTTGGCGAAGTTTAGACGGCGCAGTACAACAGCACAAGTTGACAGAAGTAAGAGATTTACGCAGTGAGGAATTCTCACTTTTTTATACCTTGGACGTCTCAAGGTATATATAGATATGCAAATAACTCTCTAGTAACTGCCCTATTGAACTGAAATAATTCACTGGTAACTACTCAATTATTTACTGGTAACTGAAAATATTTAACTAGTGATTTACCCCCTGATAACTGCCTGTCATCAAAAACCCAATTAAGCCTCAAATTCAAACGTTTGAATCTCATTCAAATAGAGAGTGAGGTGCAGCGTTTTGCAAAAATAATGATGGACTTGGTCTGCCAAGTGACATGCCACGTCACGGCACGGTTGCAAGTCACAAGTCACGTGATTTTCATGTGAAAATATGTAAATATGCGCGCACGTGCGTGCGCACCTGTGTGACTAGACAGAACCCTTCTCATACCATCTCTATCCATATTCAAGGAGTGGTGAGTACTCCACCTTATAAATCGGTCCTCCTCACCTTGCCTTAGCAATATGGTACTAAACTATGCATGCTTTGGAATTAAGGAAATAGGCCATAATCAAATGGGCCAATTTCTAACAGAATCATTTATCCCATTGCAATACCCAAATGGGGAAAAGAGCCTAATATTTCCATGTGAATGGTTATACTTAGAGACATCTATATTTCTATATCACTATTTTTGAGGTGGCGGTAGAAGAACTGTTGGCCAATTCATTACAGAGACATGTCTATATCTACGACTTTTTGGCATATATAGCACTGTTTACAACCATAATCATAAAAATAACTGTTTGTGTGCCATATTAGCAAAAATGGTATTTTTACTGCCTGGTGGCTGGGTGGTGATGCTGTAGAGCTGATGCGTGTCACCTGTTGCCCGTCACAGGGCACCAGGTGCCTGTTGCCCCACCACCGGGCACTAGGTGCACCTATCTTAATTTTTTTGTATATTGTTTGTTTGAATTTTTAAATATAGCAAATGAACTTAAAAAATTATGAAATTGTATGTGCAACCTTCCGACACAACATACTTAATTGGTTAATGTTGTGACAATTTTATCCACTATGAATGTTGCTCAAAAATTTGTACGATTATGATATTTGCAGGATTTGTTACATATTGGAAATGTGTTCTAAAAATTATGTAATTTTACATAAAGTCTCCTGACACAGTCATAGTTATTATCTAGTTTTTGGATAATTTTATGCATTATGAATATTTGTAGGAGTACATACAATAGTACAAAAAATGCATAGCACGGGATGCGATATGGCTCACTCATCTAAGCCATTCCTATCTCCACACCGCATCTACCTCCACGTGCGTGGCCTTGTCTTACGTTGACCATGTCTTGTGGGGTACGTAAGTTGGTCTAAAACTTGCATGTCGGTTTGAAGGATGAATGGAGACCGTTCCGTTTGTTGAGTGGCCAGCGGTGGTCCAGTAAGTTAAGGTACAGCAGGCTGGGTCTGGCAAACATCGATGTCCTATTGAGACATACCAAACTGCGGGCCGCCAGTAATCAAGTCCTGAATGAAGGACATTAGAAATCCCCCTCGCGGTGCAGAGGGGCTCTGGCCTTGACCATACAACATGCCAGCGAAGTTGGAGGAGCTCTGCCCACTGAAGTCTCCAAACCCTGCATATGGTGTGAATGATGAGCTCTGTCGTATGTACGCTGCAAACCCTGGCGCTGTGTACCGCTCCCTCAAAGTAGCCGAGAGACCCGTATCATCATCAAAGGACTCGACGTCACCCCCCACATTGAATTGAAGGCTGCAAGATGAAATGATGTCAGTCACATTAAATATCCTGGATATAGAATGCGAATCTCGTACATCCCGGATGTGCAGCACAGATGAACAACGATGAACGGTAGTCTGTGTAGGTGGTGTGGATGTCAAAAGTGATGCATCTTGATGACGGACCTGCGGCGGGAGAATACCATGATGAAACGTAAGGCGTAACAGAAAAACAAAATATAGGTTTATACATAAGTTACCTCCTTGTCAATATGGCCTGTGGATGATCGATGGCTAGTACTACGATGTCGGGCAGACTTGGTAGATTGCGATGGCTGGCCAGATTTGCTAGGTCGCGATGACCTAGTGGGTGAGCATGGTGCCCCCACTAGGTGCCCAATGTGCACGGAGTGCTTTGTCGAACAACCACAGCTCAAGTTGTGCACTATTTTTTTCCCTGCATTAGGATGTACTTCGAAGTATTCCACTTATGGCGTTCTCGGATGCGCTTGCAATGTGCTGCACCCGCTCCACCTGAAGTGACATACGAAATAGGTTCAGTAATGACCAGTATGAGTTTCGTAAATGAAATGATCAGAAATTTCAATATGTCTTGCGTTGTCATGGCACCACGAAGCACTGTGGCGATCAATCGAATGTTGTAGACTATTGTGTGCATGACCTACTTGGGGTGATATGGTGGATGAGTAGTGGGTCTACCACGTGACCGGGGTATGTACCAATGCAGGTACTCGTCATACGTCTGGACGTCATACGGACACTGCACCATGACGACATCCAGTAGCGCCCTTTCTATCCAAGCCGTCGTCCACTCCTGCTGCAGTGGCTACTAGTCCATACTATGCCGATCTGCCCTTGATTGCCTACATTTCTGGAATCATCGATATAACAGAGAAAGAAATACAAAATGTAAACATTACTTGGATGTAGTTTGACTCATCAGTGTACGGCTCGTGGTAGGAACCTGCCATCTAGAGGGGGCACGACCTGGTACAAACTGAACTGTCGCATTACACGTTGTGTCGTGTAAGCCCCCACCATATACGAGAACACCAGATGGTGTGTTATTGCCCATAGCTCCGCATTCTGCAGGTGAAAGCATCTAGGCCCCTAAAAATGATTTTGGTAATTAATGAATTTATGTGAATATGGGACTAACGTCTTTGTTAAGTGTTTAAAAGGCTAAGTCCATAAAATGATAGCAAGACGCATGCTAAGGATCAACATGAAGATCAAAGTGACTCAAGACAAAGGTATATGTAGACTAGGACCCTCTTTTTATTTTATCGGTCTTAGGAGAAAAGATGGAAGACCGGATTATAGGCTAAATGTCGTACGATAAAGAGGGATCATGGAAAGTAGCTTGATAGCACATTCTTGTATCATTTGGATCAATTAGGATCATGCATTTATTGAAAATTAAAATTGATAGCCAAATCTGTGCTCTGTCTGGAAAACCGAAAGTACCAGAGTTTTAACGGAGGAACTACCACAGAACAAAAGTTCTGCAGCCCTAAGCAGTACTTCCAGCGCTCGGAAGCTCCAAACAACCGAGCGTAACCTTTTTTTCCAGAGAGCACCCCTAGAGTCGCTCGGTGCTTTGTTCGGACAACCGGAAGTACCGGCATGCAAATCATGGTACTTCCGCTTGCCGGAAGCTCCGGCTACCCGAGTAGAGCCTTTTCCAGAGAGCACCCTCGGGACGATTCCGAGTCCCGGCAACCAGAAGTTCCGGAGTTTCAACGGCGGAACTTCCATTCGAGCGGTAGTTCCGTAGCCTTAAGCGGTAATTCCGGAGCATGGAAGCTCCAGAAGGTCAGGGGGGACCTTTTTTTCCAGAGAGCGCCAACCTTTTTTCCAAGAACTACCGGCCAATGTAACTATCGGATTTATAACGATGGTAGTTCTGCACCGACTTTCAACAGCTAGTTCAGAAGCTCTAACATAGTCATTATTGCCACATCAGAACAGGTGCGGAAGTACCAGCCTGTAACATCCTAATTTTCAGAGCCTTTTTGAAGCTTTTAAAATAAAATTCACCATTTGAATTTTTCTGGAATTAATTAAAAGCTTAAATGAGTTTTTATGAATGAAAAGGATTTAATATGAATAATCCGAACATGAACATTTGCCAAAGTTATTTTATTTGAGTTCCCTGTGTCTCAAGGAATTTATTGGAATTTTTCTGGATCTTTCTGGATTTATTTGCTATTTTCTAGAGCTCTAAATGAATTAAATGAATTTCAGAAAAAGAAAAGAAAATCCCAACCGGCCAGTGGGCCGAAACCCACCAGCTTTAAGACAAGATTGGAGATTTCCGTGAAGATTAGGAGCCGTTAGATTTGAACCCTGTTATAGTTTTAGTATCGTATAGATCGTCTTGCTTCTTATTTGCCGTTGTGTGAGATGTGAGCTGCAGTTTTGCTTCTAGCATTATGATGCAGTCATGTCAAAATCTTTTTGTGGAGTTTGTTGCTTCTTTTGTTAGCCTTTTCGGCTAAGTGTTTCTTAGTTTAGGGTTGCCATTAGAATATCCCCCTTAGACGAGTTTACCACTTACCTTTGCTTTTCCCTCTTACCTATTGAGCCCTGAAGAGTCAGTTCTCAGCAAAGTGGTCTTTCTTTCAGAGCAGAGCAAAAATGGTTGACACTCGGAGCACAGCAAGACGCAGTCAAATGAACCAAGACCCAGAGGGCAGCAACGCAAACCAGGCAACTCAGGAACCGCAAGCAACTCCAATGGGTTTGGATCCGATTTTAAGTCAGTTTTTGGCAGCACAAACTCGGCTCATACAAACAGTGTTGCAACAAGTGGACAACAATGCCAAAGCTTCCAGGGTCGCTCCATTTATACCTTGTCAGCAGTGTCCCTCTGATAAGTCAATAAGAATCAAGGCACAAGAAACACTTCATCAGGATGACTGCATGGGACATCGTTCTTTTACAAGCCATAATCCAGATAGAGATGTTATCTGCTACCGTTGTGGTGGGGATGGACACGTAGCCTTCCAATGTCCTCAAAAAGGGAAGCCAGCACAAGATTTTCTTTGTGCCAACTGCAACAGAACCGGCCCCAAATTTGCCAGATGTCCTACAAGGAAGGTAATCCAGCACGAAGCCCACAATCGTTGTGACAAGGAAGAGCACTGCATCCAACAATGTTACCTAAAGAATAAGTTTAAGAATTGTGCCTGTACTCGCTATGGAGAGATAGGACATTATGCTAGTGAACATGAAATCAGTTGCTCCAGTTGCGAAGGAACTCATTTTCTTGAAGAATGTCCTATGAGCAAGATTACTTGTTACCTATGTGAAAGCCAGGACCATAGCCCAGCTCAGTGCCCCTTGGATTCGATATTGGCCTCAGTATTGCAGCAGCAACGAGAGAAACTCCGAGCTACTACCATGAGTGCATTGACAAAAGAAGGCAGGACTACAGGTATATTTACCAAGGTACCATCAGAAGATGAGGCACAACAATACAACCAGGACAATTGTGTGGCCCCATCAGACAAGACACTCCCACTAGGTGAAACCCAATCCCGAAAGAGGAAGATGGTCCAACAAGGAACTCAGTTACATCAGCCACAAAAAGAAAGAATCAACACGTGTCAGCCAGAATGTGTACCACACCAGGGGAATTCCAAGACTCTAGCTTCAATACCTCGATCAGATATTTTGGACCGATGCCCTATCAATGCTAGCAGTGGGCCACACAGAAGCTTTAACCCTACAGCTTCAGTTACTTGCTTCAGGTGTAAGGAGCCAGGTCATTTTGCTCGTAAGTGTCCGCAGAAGCGTCGTGCAAACTCGCCAACTCCGTTCAACCTTGGAAGTACCCCTGCCAAGACTCCAGGAGCCAGCCGTGGAACGTCGTCAAGTCAAGGAAGCCAGATACCTCAAAGCGTTGCAAGGGGGAGCCTCAACCTCATCGTCTCCAAAGCCGCGCCTGGTAACCTATTCTTTTAGTGAGCCTGAATCTCGGGGTCGAGATTCCGTTTAAGGGGGGAAGGTTTGTAACATCCTGATTTTCAGAGCCTTTTTGAAGCTTTTAAAATAAAATTCACCATTTGAATTTTTCTGGAATTAATTAAAAGCTTAAATGAGTTTTTATGAATTAAAAGGATTTAATATGAATAATCCGAACATGAACATTTGCCAAAGTTATTTTATTTGAGTTCCCTGTGTCTCAAGGAATTTATTGGAATTTTTCTGGATCTTTCTGGATTTATTTGCTATTTTCTAGAGCTCTAAATGAATTAAATGAATTTCAGAAAAAGAAAAGAAAATCCCAACCGGCCAGTGGGCCGAAACCCACCAGCCGGCCCAGCCCAGCAGGCCGCCAGCCGCACCCCTTCGCCCGCGCCACGCGTCAGGCAACCGCGCCCGCGCCCGTGACTCCTCGGTTCCCGCACCCTGCATGCGTCATCGCTGACGCCAGCCGCCCGCCGCTTCGCCTTCCCTGCGCCTGGTCCGCCGTGAGCCGAGTCGCCGCCGTGCGGGGCCCACCTGCCAGCCGTGGACCCGTGAGCCGATCTGGCCACGTCAGCAGCCCATCAGCCGCCGCGCAAGCCGCCACGTCAGCCCTAGGGCCCAGTCAGCAGTTGCGTCAGCAAGCCCAGTCAGCCCGTACTGTGCCGTGCGCCGCGTCCACCGTAGACTCAGTTCACCGTGCACCCGGTCCACAGCACAGTGCAATTTTTTATTTTCCCCGATTTTCTTTAGATCCAATTTTTCCAGAGGCCCGTTCTCCCTCGTCCTAGCTCCGATTGACCCGATTCTTTTTCCTAAATTCATCTAAAATTGAGCTCTTCCTTTTGGTCCAGGTTTGGAAGTTTTTGGAGTTCATTTGAATTTTATTTGATTTCTTTTTGTCTTTTCGTTGCGTTTTCTCTCTCGTTAGATCACGCGTTCGAGGGAACGGAAGTTGGATTTGAAGACCAAGAGACCTCAACTGAGCAAGGCCAAGGCAAGTCGTGTCCTTTGATCATGTTGAACCCAGTTTGAAATCTATTATTTAATTATTTTGTTTTAAATTATCATGCATTGCTATTTTATTATAAAAACCCTTGTATTGGTAGTTATCGTCCCAATTGTTTATTTCCCTCCTTGATATTTGAAATACCTTGATACCATTGTCACTTTAGGTTGGGAATTTAATTAGTGATGCTATGCTATTTGTCACATTGGGTTGGTACGATTAGAATGCTTAGCCTTGCTTATTTTGCGAAAGAGTTCATCATCACATGTGTTAATTAATCTTGATTTAATGATATACTTGAACGTGGTGGTCAACCACAGTGATAAAATTTGAGTACCAAGACATGGGTAGTGTCATTGGTGTTGGTTATACAAAATGGGTTTTCACTTGGGCGATTGATCGTGCAGTAAAGGGGGTGCGAGAGGCACATGGGATGTGGATGTTTCGCCTGGGTAATTCTTAAGGACTTAACTTTGTGCGCCATTGATCTGAGTCTTACCGCACAACCACATGTCTAGTATGGGATAGACCTAGCTGATTAACTTGCAAAGGTTTAGTTCAGATATCATGATTGGTAAGTGAGTACCAGGGGTACTGGATTGCTCACAGTGAGGAACAGGGTTACTGTCCTCATACGGCGCAAGAGGGGACTTCTGACTGTGGTGGTTAACCCTTCAGCAGTGAAACCTTAGCGGGTGATGTCTAACTAGATTGGAGTGAGGTAAAGGCTTTGTGATAATTTATCTGGGTCTCATGCCTAAGGAAGCATGCTGGCTATTAAGATGATTTATCTCTTGTGGGTAAAGTTGTGCAACCTCTGCAGAGTGTAAAACTATTCGAATAGCCGTGTCCTCGGTCATGGACAATGCTCGGTGATTTCACACGAGGGGTAGAGTTTTCATAAAATCCTGGTTGGGTTAAGTTGGAGAGTGAATGGTTAGTTCACTGGTGGTTCATTTCATGGATCTTGGTTCATGGTGGATTCCTTGGGTGAATGGCTAGTTCACTTGTGGTTTGTCTCAATTCCTTTGATTACTTATTTATTATCATCTTCAAAGTCAGCTTTTCAATCTATTTATTGTATTTACTTTAAATTGTTGCTTTCTGCAAAATTAACCTTTCAGCCATCCATTGGTAAGCCTTGCATACTATATTGCATCTTTGTTACAAACGACTTGCTGAGTACCAATGTACTCACGGCTTTATGCCCTGTTGCTCAGTTGAGGAGGAGGAGTATCACCAGCAGGAGGTTCCAGAAGGAGAGTTCTTCGACGTCTTCGCGGATTAGGCTTCGTTCTCCACTCGATAGCCTGTGGGTGTGTCGATTGGTTGCTGCGCTTTCTTTTGGATTTCCGCTGCTAGTTTCTTTTAAGCCTTTCAGGCTATTAATTGTAAGCTTGACCATAAGGTCGTACTCTGATGATTATTAATAATATTTGAGTCTTTTCTTAGTGAATCGTGATATGTTCGATATTTATCTTTGTTTATACTGTGTGCACTAGCGTGATCCTGGACTAGTGCAGAATACACAGGAGAGTCTGGATTTGCATATTCGGGTCTCTACAGAGATGGTATCAGAGCTATATCGACTGTAGGACGAAGCCCTAGTTAGAATGGTCGAATTAGTCAAGTTTTCAAAATTTATTTTCTAAATCAAATCAACCAAATGATTGTCTAGTAATTCTTGATTCTTACCTCATTCTTAGGATTTTTTGCTCCTTGTCTCCTCTGAGAACTTTTTTTCGAAACTTAATTTGACTTCTTATCACTATAATGTCCATAGATGTCTCGAGTGTCCCTCCATCAAAGTGAAAGTTGGTATGGAATTCTTCAAGGTGTGCTGTGAAGTTTGGATCAAGGAAGCACCCAATGCTTTAAGACAAGATTGGAGATTTCCGTGAAGATTAGGAGCCGTTAGATTTGAACCCTGTTATAGTTTTAGTATCGTATAGATCGTCTTGCTTCTTATTTGCCGTTGTGTGAGATGTGAGCTGCAGTTTTGCTTCTAGCATTATGATGCAGTCATGTCAAAATCTTTTTGTGGAGTTTGTTGCTTCTTTTGTTAGCCTTTTCGGCTAAGTGTTTCTTAGTTTAGGGTTGCCATTAGAATATCCCCCTTAGACGAGTTTACCACTTACCTTTGCTTTTCCCTCTTACCTATTGAGCCCTGAAGAGTCAGTTCTCAGCAAAGTGGTCTTTCTTTCAGAGCAGAGCAAAAATGGTTGACACTCGGAGCACAGCAAGACGCAGTCAAATGAACCAAGACCCAGAGGGCAGCAACGCAAACCAGGCAACTCAGGAACCGCAAGCAACTCCAATGGGTTTGGATCCGATTTTAAGTCAGTTTTTGGCAGCACAAACTCGGCTCATACAAACAGTGTTGCAACAAGTGGACAACAATGCCAAAGCTTCCAGGGTCGCTCCATTTATACCTTGTCAGCAGTGTCCCTCTGATAAGTCAATAAGAATCAAGGCACAAGAAACACTTCATCAGGATGACTGCATGGGACATCGTTCTTTTACAAGCCATAATCCAGATAGAGATGTTATCTGCTACCGTTGTGGTGGGGATGGACACGTAGCCTTCCAATGTCCTCAAAAAGGGAAGCCAGCACAAGATTTTCTTTGTGCCAACTGCAACAGAACCGGCCCCAAATTTGCCAGATGTCCTACAAGGAAGGTAATCCAGCACGAAGCCCACAATCGTTGTGACAAGGAAGAGCACTGCATCCAACAATGTTACCTAAAGAATAAGTTTAAGAATTGTGCCTGTACTCGCTATGGAGAGATAGGACATTATGCTAGTGAACATGAAATCAGTTGCTCCAGTTGCGAAGGAACTCATTTTCTTGAAGAATGTCCTATGAGCAAGATTACTTGTTACCTATGTGAAAGCCAGGACCATAGCCCAGCTCAGTGCCCCTTGGATTCGATATTGGCCTCAGTATTGCAGCAGCAACGAGAGAAACTCCGAGCTACTACCATGAGTGCATTGACAAAAGAAGGCAGGACTACAGGTATATTTACCAAGGTACCATCAGAAGATGAGGCACAACAATACAACCAGGACAATTGTGTGGCCCCATCAGACAAGACACTCCCACTAGGTGAAACCCAATCCCGAAAGAGGAAGATGGTCCAACAAGGAACTCAGTTACATCAGCCACAAAAAGAAAGAATCAACACGTGTCAGCCAGAATGTGTACCACACCAGGGGAATTCCAAGACTCTAGCTTCAATACCTCGATCAGATATTTTGGACCGATGCCCTATCAATGCTAGCAGTGGGCCACACAGAAGCTTTAACCCTACAGCTTCAGTTACTTGCTTCAGGTGTAAGGAGCCAGGTCATTTTGCTCGTAAGTGTCCGCAGAAGCGTCGTGCAAACTCGCCAACTCCGTTCAACCTTGGAAGTACCCCTGCCAAGACTCCAGGAGCCAGCCGTGGAACGTCGTCAAGTCAAGGAAGCCAGATACCTCAAAGCGTTGCAAGGGGGAGCCTCAACCTCATCGTCTCCAAAGCCGCGCCTGGTAACCTATTCTTTTAGTGAGCCTGAATCTCGGGGTCGAGATTCCGTTTAAGGGGGGAAGGTTTGTAACATCCTGATTTTCAGAGCCTTTTTGAAGCTTTTAAAATAAAATTCACCATTTGAATTTTTCTGGAATTAATTAAAAGCTTAAATGAGTTTTTATGAATTAAAAGGATTTAATATGAATAATCCGAACATGAACATTTGCCAAAGTTATTTTATTTGAGTTCCCTGTGTCTCAAGGAATTTATTGGAATTTTTCTGGATCTTTCTGGATTTATTTGCTATTTTCTAGAGCTCTAAATGAATTAAATGAATTTCAGAAAAAGAAAAGAAAATCCCAACCGGCCAGTGGGCCGAAACCCACCAGCCGGCCCAGCCCAGCAGGCCGCCAGCCGCACCCCTTCGCCCGCGCCACGCGTCAGGCAACCGCGCCCGCGCCCGTGACTCCTCGGTTCCCGCACCCTGCATGCGTCATCGCTGACGCCAGCCGCCCGCCGCTTCGCCTTCCCTGCGCCTGGTCCGCCGTGAGCCGAGTCGCCGCCGTGCGGGGCCCACCTGCCAGCCGTGGACCCGTGAGCCGATCTGGCCACGTCAGCAGCCCATCAGCCGCCGCGCAAGCCGCCACGTCAGCCCTAGGGCCCAGTCAGCAGTTGCGTCAGCAAGCCCAGTCAGCCCGTACTGTGCCGTGCGCCGCGTCCACCGTAGACTCAGTTCACCGTGCACCCGGTCCACAGCACAGTGCAATTTTTTATTTTCCCCGATTTTCTTTAGATCCAATTTTTCCAGAGGCCCGTTCTCCCTCGTCCTAGCTCCGATTGACCCGATTCTTTTTCCTAAATTCATCTAAAATTGAGCTCTTCCTTTTGGTCCAGGTTTGGAAGTTTTTGGAGTTCATTTGAATTTTATTTGATTTCTTTTTGTCTTTTCGTTGCGTTTTCTCTCTCGTTAGATCACGCGTTCGAGGGAACGGAAGTTGGATTTGAAGACCAAGAGACCTCAACTGAGCAAGGCCAAGGCAAGTCGTGTCCTTTGATCATGTTGAACCCAGTTTGAAATCTATTATTTAATTATTTTGTTTTAAATTATCATGCATTGCTATTTTATTATAAAAACCCTTGTATTGGTAGTTATCGTCCCAATTGTTTATTTCCCTCCTTGATATTTGAAATACCTTGATACCATTGTCACTTTAGGTTGGGAATTTAATTAGTGATGCTATGCTATTTGTCACATTGGGTTGGTACGATTAGAATGCTTAGCCTTGCTTATTTTGCGAAAGAGTTCATCATCACATGTGTTAATTAATCTTGATTTAATGATATACTTGAACGTGGTGGTCAACCACAGTGATAAAATTTGAGTACCAAGACATGGGTAGTGTCATTGGTGTTGGTTATACAAAATGGGTTTTCACTTGGGCGATTGATCGTGCAGTAAAGGGGGTGCGAGAGGCACATGGGATGTGGATGTTTCGCCTGGGTAATTCTTAAGGACTTAACTTTGTGCGCCATTGATCTGAGTCTTACCGCACAACCACATGTCTAGTATGGGATAGACCTAGCTGATTAACTTGCAAAGGTTTAGTTCAGATATCATGATTGGTAAGTGAGTACCAGGGGTACTGGATTGCTCACAGTGAGGAACAGGGTTACTGTCCTCATACGGCGCAAGAGGGGACTTCTGACTGTGGTGGTTAACCCTTCAGCAGTGAAACCTTAGCGGGTGATGTCTAACTAGATTGGAGTGAGGTAAAGGCTTTGTGATAATTTATCTGGGTCTCATGCCTAAGGAAGCATGCTGGCTATTAAGATGATTTATCTCTTGTGGGTAAAGTTGTGCAACCTCTGCAGAGTGTAAAACTATTCGAATAGCCGTGTCCTCGGTCATGGACAATGCTCGGTGATTTCACACGAGGGGTAGAGTTTTCATAAAATCCTGGTTGGGTTAAGTTGGAGAGTGAATGGTTAGTTCACTGGTGGTTCATTTCATGGATCTTGGTTCATGGTGGATTCCTTGGGTGAATGGCTAGTTCACTTGTGGTTTGTCTCAATTCCTTTGATTACTTATTTATTATCATCTTCAAAGTCAGCTTTTCAATCTATTTATTGTATTTACTTTAAATTGTTGCTTTCTGCAAAATTAACCTTTCAGCCATCCATTGGTAAGCCTTGCATACTATATTGCATCTTTGTTACAAACGACTTGCTGAGTACCAATGTACTCACGGCTTTATGCCCTGTTGCTCAGTTGAGGAGGAGGAGTATCACCAGCAGGAGGTTCCAGAAGGAGAGTTCTTCGACGTCTTCGCGGATTAGGCTTCGTTCTCCACTCGATAGCCTGTGGGTGTGTCGATTGGTTGCTGCGCTTTCTTTTGGATTTCCGCTGCTAGTTTCTTTTAAGCCTTTCAGGCTATTAATTGTAAGCTTGACCATAAGGTCGTACTCTGATGATTATTAATAATATTTGAGTCTTTTCTTAGTGAATCGTGATATGTTCGATATTTATCTTTGTTTATACTGTGTGCACTAGCGTGATCCTGGACTAGTGCAGAATACACAGGAGAGTCTGGATTTGCATATTCGGGTCTCTACACAGCCTTTGACCTGCGGTACTTTCGCTTGCCCTGAATCTTTCTGGAATTTCACTCTAACGGCTAGTTTTGGTTGGTGAGGGTATAAATACCCATACTCCTGCTCAAGGATAGTAAGCATAGACCCTATTGAACATCTTTGAGCATTGAGCATTCACTCTACACCTCATTTTCTCCTTGTGCATTTATTTGAGGTGGTTGAGCCAAAAGTGCATTGCATCCATTAGATTGATCCTTTGGCACTTGATTGTGGCCAAGCGAAGAGCGTGGTCTTGTTCTGTTGGTGTTTGCCGGTACCTTGATGACATTGAGGAGTTTTGCGCGGTGACTTCTTCAAGAAGGTTGTGAAGAAGCCCAGCATCGACTTGTGAGTGGTTGGAGTCCACCACCTTCGGAGTGAAGGAAGGACTACCACTAGTGGATTGAGGAGCTGAGGCTTAATTTGTGGAGCCAATCTAATTCGTTTGGACTTTCCTCAACGTGGACTAGAGGAAACCAGAAAGTTTTCGAACACCACGGTAAAAACATCGTGTGTACATTGTTTTTCACTTGTCTCATTTTTTGCTGTTGTATATTGTGATTATTTACTTGTGCTAGTGTTCTAGTATAGATTCATTCTTGTAGAGCTATAATCTTACTAGAATTGAGTAGGGTTGAAGTGCTTTAAAACTTTGTCATATTAAAATTGTTAGAAATTAATTAGAAGACAAAAAAATTTTAAAACCTACTACTCACCCCCTCTAGTCGGTTATCCTTGATCCTACAAGTGGTATATGAGCTTGGTCTCTCATTATTAGACTTAACTGTCTAGAGAGAAAGGATGGCTAGCGAGGGGATTGTTGTAGGAAAGGCACCTTTCTTTGATGGTTCAAATTATTCTTATTGAAAAATTAGAATGTCAATATATCTTAAGGCCATGAGTCCGAACATTTGAAAAATCGTAAATCAGGGCTATGTCATGCCTATTGATCCATTGCTCCCTACGGAACAACATAGGCATAACTCTCATTTAGATGCACTAGCCATGAATGCATTACTTGGAACTTTAAACGCGGATGAGTTCAATAGGGTGAGCAAGTTAGAAACTACTCATGCTATTTGGACAACCCTCTCTGAAATTCATGAAGGGACGTCTACAGTTAAAGAAGCCAAATTGCATAGGCTTTAGATTAAGTATGAGACTTTTACAATGTTGCCTCATGAGGATATAAATGAAATATACTCATGACTCAACAACATTGTAAATGAACTCAAGGGCCTTGGTACTAATCTAACCGATGTTGATGTTGTAAGAAAAATACTTAGGGCCTTGCCGGAAAAGTATGGAAATGTTGGTGACTCTTTTTCTCAACTCACCCGAGTTGACGAGAATGACACCAACACAACTCTTGGGCAACCTCATCACAGATGAGTTGTACAAGAAAGACAAAGAGGAGCTCTTGGAGCAATCCTCCTCAAGGGGAAAGAAGATCACCACTTTTAATGCTAAACCAGTATCAAGCGAGGAGTCCAAAGATGATAAGGAGGGCTCCGAGGAGGAGTTGGCTCTTCTAGTAAGAAGAATGAACAAGTTCATGAGAAGGCGCTTAAACCGAAGTGCTAGTCATAAGGCCGTACTCTTTTATTTAATATTGTTGGTCAATTTTGCATGATATGTATCATTGTTCTATTGTGTGCACTAGCTGTTCCTGGACTAGTACGACTTACACAGAGGGTTTTCGAAGTTGTTGCTCCGGGACCCAACAAAGATGTTATCAGAGCCGTGATGACTCTAAGACGTGACCGTAGGTAGAATAGAATCGGTACCCCTTAAGGACTTATTTTTTTTATATAATTTTGGAAAGTCCGGTAAAACTTTTCTATTCTTTCCCGTACTTAACTACTATTCCACTCGATTTCTAACCTCTCCTCTTATTCAAAATTGTAGATGACCGAGATCCCTACCCAAGTTACCCATGGCACCCAAGCTGGTTATTTAGCCTCGTGCCTTTGGAGTCTCCTACAAGAGATAGGCTTCAAGACACACCCTGTTTAGCAGGGGTACCTATAGACCACTGGAGAGCAAGAGTATTGGCGAGTGGAGGTTTTGATCTATGCAAACGTGGGGGATGAAGCTGCCTTTCACATCTTCGATGCTCCATAGAGGTGAGACACCTTCCATACCAGTATACAGGATGCTGCTCGAGAGGCCATTCGATAGCTGAGAGAGATATACATAGTAGAGCTCAAAGGCACCGCATACCAGTACTATCTCAGCAGATACCCAGCGAGTTCAAGCAGCATTTTTGCATCCACGGAGTCAGAAGACAACTCCCGGGTTAAGTAGCAAGTGGAACTCATCTAGGCCCTGCACGGTACTTATGAGATGGCTCTGGATGAGTTGAGCTTCACTGCCTATAAGCTATGGAGAGCAGAAGAACAACTGGCTATGCTGCGAGGGCTAGATGATTGCCCCGCCGAAGAGACGTCACACCGGTGTTAAGAAGAAGTATTTAGCTCAATTCAAACCAACCCAATAGGATATTCTCTAGATTTAGGCCTTAGGCTAAATTAGAACGTAATTATGAGCTGTACTTTCCTTGTCAACAGCCATAAAACTATCAGAATAAAATAAAAGTATTAAGAATCTTTTCTTGCTTGTGGAAAGATTACTTTATTTGGTTGTTTGGCTTGTGCTTGGGGGGGGGGGGGATGGATCAAGTAGAACCCCCTAATAACCTTTGTCTCCTCCCTTCTAAACCTTGGAACACCTAGCAGATGATTAACACGAGGAGCAACGACAACGGCAATGGCAGTGGTTATGACAATAGCAATCACACGGGAAACCAGGCTGCAACTAACTCGCCACCACTGCCTGCTAATAGACAAGATTTGGTGCAAATGATGGCCAACCAAAACCTTCTGATTCAGCTACTAGTTCAAACCATTGCCAATCTTGCAACGCCTACTCACCACCCGCAGCCAGCTCAAGCACCTTAGTGCCGACTGTCAGAGTTCATGAGGATGCGCTCGCCAACCTTCTTGAGCAGGTCTGAGCCTATGGATGCTGACGACTGGCTCCAAGCCATTGATAAGAAGCTGGATATGCTGTAATGCAGTGATCGAGAGCGAGTCCTCTTTCTTCCCACCAGCTGCACAGACCCGCATTGGAGTGGTGGGATGTCTTCACCGCTTCTCACCCCAATGCTCAGGCCATCCCATGGACTGAGTTCGTCCAGCACTTCTACAAGGCCCACATCCCAGTTGGCATCATCACCCTAAAGAAGGAGTTTCAAGCTTTGCGCCAAGGAGGATGTACCATGAGTGAGTACCTCCAAAAGTTCAATTAGTTGGCATGTTATGCGCCAGAAGATGTTGCCACGGATGAAGCTAAACAGGAGAGGTTCCTGGAGGGTCTCAATGACAACATCTCCATACAATTCCTCTCCAATGACTATGCTGACTTCCATCAATTGGTCAGCAAGGCTTTTCGCCAGGAAGGCAAACATGTGGAGATGGAGAATCGCAAGTGGAGGATGGCCACCCAGAAGGCCCATTCCAATGGTTTCCCCAAACACCGTAGCACTCTGGCATCTCTGAGCAGCTCCGGGATAGCCTTCTAGCATTGACTTCTCAGGCAAACTGCCCCGCATCTCAGACAGTTCGTGTGCTTCCTTCCAGTGGGCTAGCTCAAAAGAACTCAGCCCCGACCGATGGAGTGACCTGCTTTTATTGCAAAGAGGCGGGGCACTTTGCCAAGTCTTTCATGAAGAAGCTACAAGCCACTGCCAATGCGGGGGCCTCAGGGGGACAGAACTCAGGGACAACCTTTAAGAAGCCCTAGAATTTCATCAAGGGACGTGTGAACCATGTCACAGCAGAGGAAGCTCAAGCCTCACCGGACGTTGTACTGGGTAAGTTCTTGGTAAACTCAACACCGACATCAATTCTATTTGATTCTGGAGCTTCCCATTTGTTCATTTCCAAAACTTTTGTGATTCAAAATGTGTTGGGATCCATTCCTCTAAGCAGTCCCATGTTAGTCCAATCCCATGGAGCAACCTAGGAGCGAGAAGATCTAAAAGCCAACCATCCCCATCTCTTTGCAAGCTAGTTCAAATCTCGAGGGCAAGATTTCTTTTAGGGGGGTAGGTTTGTAACATCCCAAAATTTTAATTTCCTTTTATTGATTTTTCAGGATTTATTTGGGGTTATGTGGATTTTATTTCAAAACCTAGAGTAATAAAATTTACTTTAAGTATTTTATTAAAACCAAAAGGGAGTTTATTTTTTTTCTTGAGCTCTCCTAAATTGATAGTAATTTTTGATAATTTTCTGGATTTAAAAATCAATTATAAAAGCCAAAAAGGTATTTTTGTAAAAATTTAAAGGCCAAATTGAAATTAGAAATATTTTTCCTAAGATTATAACAGCTTCAGGAATTTCTATGAAATTTTCTAGAATTTTTAGATTTTATTTACTATTTGCTAAGTATTTTTGAAGCTTTCTACTATTTCTGAAAATTTAAAACAAAATTTAAATCTAAAATCATCTCAGGCTGACATGTGCCATGCCTAGATTAAATCCACCCCGCCCAGGTCTAATCTTGGCCGTCTACCACCACTTACCCCTTTGTTTTGCCTCAACAGTCGAGATCCTCTTCCTTGCCACGAGCCCTTGATCCGTCCGTCCACCATTTCCTCTCCCCTTCTCTCTCACGGACGTGTGGGCCCCACATGTCAGACTTGTCTTCCTCCTCATCTTCTTCTACCTCTGGCCGTGCGCCATGACTGCCGCCGAAGCTTCGTTTTCCGGCCGGTCTCGCCTCCCTAGATGCCGCCTCGACTTTCCCCCTTGCCATCGCACCTCGCGCCGACAATTAATGGCTGCTCCCCTCTTGCGTTCGCACCGGCCGAACCAGTTTTCCCCGCGAAGTCCGGCGAGCCACGCCGCCCCTCTCCCCTATAAACCCCCCCGAGCGCCCTTCTCTCGCACCTCCTCCCTTCGCTCTCACTTTTCCCCACCTTGGCCAAGCCCCAAATCCACCGAAGCGCCGCTATGCCGAGAGCCATCTGCCATCGTCGCTCCTATTTGGTCGCCGACCGCCCTCCGGTCTTCCTCAAGCCAGGTGTGAATCGGATCCCCGTCACCTCCTCTCCCTCCTCCATCCCCCGCTGGACGCCGCCGAGCGCCGGAGCTCCGGCAAACTCACGGGCTCAGTGCGCCGCTGCGCCGGCCTGGCCACATCATCACCCTGAGCCGTGTGGCAGCCACGTCAGCCGACCTCGCCACGTCAGCATTTTCATTGCAAAAATAATTTGGCCAAAAATCAATTTCCCTGCTGACATCATAAACATCTTTTTCAGTATAAAAATAATTCCAAAAAATTAGCCTTTTCCTTTTTCTCTCTTTTAGAACTTCTGGAAGCCCGTGTTTCTTCATTTTGAAATATTTTGACAGAAAATATAAAATCTTGTTTAGACTTAAGCTAATGGTTAGGTGGTGGGTGCAGGCATGCACTGTTGTTCGGTGACACAGTGTTGATTGTTGGGCGCAAGGGTTATGTGGTTGAGCCTAAGCCAATTAAGGACCGGTCTGTGAGCTACTATTGCAAAGCCCTATCGTACTACCACAAGGGTGGTATGGGACAGTCCTAGCTGATTAATTTGCGGGTCCTAACCTGAGTCATGTTGTAGGTTGAAAGTGAGTGTGACGTGTGCCACGAGAAGTCTCACTCGGCTCAAGAGGGGGTCCCAGTCTGGTGGATTTCTTACTGGGGCAAAACCTTAGATTTGACTTGGCCAAGTTGAAGGCTTTGCATTGTAAAGGCCTTGTTATGATCTCCTCGCCGCACACCAAAGGAAGTGTGTTAATCGCGTGGCCAAATGGGATGATCATGTCTTATGAGTAAAGCTGTACAACCACTACAGAGTGTATAATCTATCCTAGATAGCCGGGCCCATGGTCATAGACATGCTGAGTAAAGTTTTTCACGGATTAGACTTTGTTTTTCAAAATAGCTTATGAAAACCTTATAGATGGATGGAATCCATGAGAGATTGAAAGCGTATAGATGGATGGAATCCATATGAGATCTTTTGGAAAAGATGGTCCGGGAGGGATGCCCGTGGTTAGGCTAGGGTTTGATCAGAGCCTGCACTAACTGTATTAATTTCGTTTACAATTACTATTTTTTACTTACTGTATTAAATTCAGCAATTTTAATCTATGTACTGTATTTCTTTCAATGTTGTTTTATGCTCAAATAACCCTATATGCCTTTCTTTGTTGCCTTTATCATTAGGTTGCATATTCCGTGTGACTTGCGGAGTACAAGTTTGTACTCACATTACTATCTCCACACAAAGGAAGATGACTTCAACTACAGTGATGGCCAGGACGACTAGGTCGCGTTTTACAGTCGTCTGCCTGTGTCCAGGCTGCCAGGCTTCGCTATTTACCAATTTGTTTCCGCTGTTATTTTCCTTCATTTGTGTTATCAATAATCTTGATGTAAGACTTGGCCACAAGGCTGTACTCTTTTATTTAATATTGTTGGTCAATTGTATGTACATGATATGTATCTTTGTTCTACTATGTGCACTAACTGTTCCTGGACTAGTGCGACTTACACAGAGGGTTTTTGGAGTTGTTGCTCAGGGATCCGACAACAGCTACAGGAGCACGTAGCAGACGACTAGATTGGGGTATCAGCAGTGTCACGCTGGCACGCGTCACACAACCACTGATATGTGGTGGATAGGATGGCTAATCCCTAGCTATACTTGGGCATCGCCCCAACCTCTGTGTCAGCCAAAGACTCAGCGAGGCAGACAAACTCAGCATTACAAATATTGCCATGTGTGGCTAGAAACATGATCCAACTAAAGAGTTGAATAAGGTACGAGACGAGGTGCGTCCTGACAACCCGACCGGTGCATCCTACGAGCACACAATGGAATTCCTCAGCTACCTGTGGGGGACGCCATGAGCACCCTCCGAGATAGCTAGGCTGAACCAGTACGCCAATCTCTCCTTCCATTGCACTGGTGCAGGGGCTGGAACAAGTGTGTCACCTTGGAGAGAGAGACTGATTAAGAACGAGACATCCTACAGAGTGACTCTCATCTCACCCCACGAAACGTGAAATGTGTGTGTGTCTCGAGCCTCTACCTGTCCACCAGTGCCATGAGCAGATTGCCGTCGAGGGTGATCAGACGTTCAATGGAGACCAGCCTCGCAAAGGGAAATAACCTCGTGGCCCACATGATTGGGACGTAACGCTCGTCCAGCTCACAATGATATTGTAACATCCTGAAAAATTTAAATCTATAAATATAAAGTTTTTGAATTCTTTTGCAAATGTGATTTATTTGAATTTGGAGTTTATGGTATTTTTCTGAAAAATCTAATGAAGGTTCCAAAAAGTCAAAAGGACCAAGGGGAAAACAAGCATGTCTAAATATTAGAAATTTTAAAATCTAAAGTAAGAATCTGAAAAGATGATCCATAAAATACCAAAAGGGAATTGGGTGTAAACATGAAATCCCATCTCTAAACATAATGGCATGAATGACAAGGAGGTGAACAATTAAAATGCTAACCTATATGGGGGTATGTATGTATATATATGAAAATACGTATTAAATCTCTGTATCTACAAGTATGTGCCAAAAAAATATAAATACAAATGTAGGTGAACAAAAGGGGAGAAATAATGTACAAGGGCATTAAGGAAAATAAGAGCAAAAAGGAGAAATGTAAATAAGCATGAAATATCGTCCCTAAAAATTATGACAAGTAAATTAACGGAGGCTAGCATTTACATATATATGCAAACGCATATGAATATCAATATATATATAAATAAACATGTATGTACATACAAAAAAATCAGAGAGAAATGAAAATATGAATACATGTATATACCACTAGGATATATGTGTAAATGTATATATATATATATACATATTCAAATGTAAAAACAAAATAAAAGTAAAAATAATAACATTTACAAATATATGTATGCATACAATTGAATATAACAAGAAAATAATCTTTACGTAATAAGTATCAACAAAATGGTAGATATAGGATTACAGGGAGAAAGGAAGTGAATATATAGTATATATATATATACCTATGTATACACACATGAATACCCAAAAAGAAAATCAAAGAAATAGAAAAAGAAAAAGAATTTAAAAGAAAATAACACAACTGGGCCGGCCATCACCCCGGCCCAGCCTTCTCTCCGCATGCGGCCAGCGCGCACGCGTGGCCCAGCGCCCGCTCCCGCTGACGAGCGGACCCCGCTCCCTCGCGCCCCTCACCCGCTGGCCGGTGGGCCCGAGCCGTCAGGCTCTTCTTCCTCCACGCGCCCGCATCGTCGCTCTCCCTCGCGCTCACTCCCTCTGCGCAGCAAATCCTCCTCCTTCTCTCCCTCACCTCGCGAGCAAGTTCAAAGTACCAACAGGAGGGGGAACGCACCTCTCCCGCCACCTCTCTCCTACGAAATCCCGGAGAAGATCTCGTTCTTCTCCCCCTTCCCCGCGTGAACAGAGGAGCGCCAGATGCCGCCCTCGCCGCACGCCTCTCTCCGGCTATAAAGGCCCCGTTTGGCAGAGCTCTAGCTCTAGGAAATCTATAGATTTCCTAGAGCTGGTCATCTGTAGCTCTAGGAAATCCTGGATCTAGAGTTGCAGGCATATTAAGTGCATTTACATGACTCATTTCATTTATATTATATATTAAATAAAAATATTTAAATCACTTTAATTTGATCAACAAACTACAGATCCAGCATAGATCTCGGAGCTAGAGCTGTGCCAAACGGGGCCAAAAGCCCCTCCCGTGAGTCGCAATTGCGCCGCAATGCTTCACTCTCCCCTTCCCTGGCCGCAATTGCGCCGTAGTGCCCCAATCGCCGCCGGCCCTCTTCTTCTTCCCGAACTCCGACGCCGCCCTCCCCGTTGATTCCGGCCGCCCCGAAGCCATCCCAAGCTCCCAGAGCTTCACGGGAGCAAGGCGAAGCCGACCCCCTCCTTCCCCGGGCCTCCCATCGCCTGAGCATCGCCGGCGTCGACCACCTCCCCGAGCCGCCGCCACCGCACGCTGCCGGCCTACCTCCGGCGCACCTCAGCCCCTGCCGCCACCACCACCAGCATCCCCGCGACCCCGACATTATATTTCACGAACATCCCGGACCTCCCCGGCAGCCCTCGCCGCCAGCCACCGTCGCCCCCGACTTCCTCTGCCCGACTCCCTCCTGGAGCTACTTCAAGGGGATTACTTACCCCTATAGGGTAAGCATCACTCGGGCTGACCGAGTGGCTTTTAGCGCTCTCTCTTCCTCCCTCCTGCTCCCGCGGCGCGCGTTCGAGCCCGGCTCCGCGCGTTGCGGTCGAGCCCGGCTCCGCGCGTTGCGGTCGAGCATTTCTTTTAATTATCTCCGCTGACAGCTGGGCCCCGCCCGTCAGCCGCTGTTGGCCAGTGGGCCGGATGCCTTCTGGGCCCCGCCTGTCGGCGCCGCTCGCTGACAGATGGGTCCAGGACCCCTGGGTCCCACATGTCAGCCGCTGGATTTCAATGACTCACTGACTAGTGGGTCCCACATGTCATACACACATGTTAGAGAATATAATAAAAAGATTAAAAGATTAATATAACCGGTGGGACCCACCTGTCAGATATTTCATATTTTCTGGAATTAATTCAAACTGAGAACTTCAAATAATCATAACTTATTCATTTTAACTCCAAATTGAGTGAGACAAATTTCTAAATTCATCTAAATTCAAGATCTGTCCAATGGAACTAAACTCATAATTTTTGGAGTTCATTTGAATTTCTGGTGATATTTTGTTGATTTGATGTTTTCTTTTTATCCAAATTTTCGCGCACAATTAAAATAGCTTACGAGGCTCAAGAGGAAGAGATCGAAGCAGCAGCCCTAGAAGCACCAGAGAATCCGGATCCCGACCACTGTGACCAAGGCGATTCAACACTTTGATCATTTTGAACCTATGATTTGCAAAGTTAATTTCTTTTAAATTATCAACATGCATGCAGATATTTTAGGGAGTCAAATATGTTCATTTTCTAGAAATGGTAGTTATACACCTAATATAATGCTTGCTTATAATGATCCGTTGGAATATTGAATGTGTGAACCTTGTCGCCCTAGCAAAACTATAATAGTAACATTTCGAAATTAAGTCCGTAATTGTATGCCATGCTTAGCATTGATTAGGAACCTGGGGCAAGAAATTGCCCCAAGCATTACTTTTATTCATGAGAAATTGAGTCGGGCAGTCATAACGGGAATGACTGGTATATGTTGGTATGATTACTTTATGTTCCCAAAAACCCCAACATGCTTGAATATCTGGGCGGATTGGTTCGAGGGTGTGAATGTGTGGTGCAGTGGAAGCACGAAATGGTTAGTGGTAGACCGCCCAGATAACCCTAAGGACTGAATCTCGTGATGACCTCCCAGTGTACAACAGTACAACCACAAGCTGGCAAAGTGTAGGCAGGGTTAACTAATTTGTATGGCTCTAAGGTGATTACATGAAGGTGTGAACACGAGCAAAGGGATGGATGGTCGCATCCCCGCCTTTGCCCGTGATGGCTCACGGGGGACCCTTCTCGAGGGATATGCGCATCCTACAGAAGGCAGAACCTAGCGGGCGTAACCACAGTAAGACTATACATTGTAAAGGCTCTGTGATAGTCTACTCAACCGCATGGCTAAGGAATCATGTGGGGCAACGAGCAGATTTATCTCTTGTGGTGAAAGTGTACAAACTCTGCAGAGTCAAAACTATTCGAATAGCCGTGCCCACGGTCAAGGGCGGACATGGGAACTTAACTAGATATAGTTCTGTTTACAAAATATTGAAAACTGGGAATGGAAAGTGGAAGGGCGATGGACTGCTCTGGTTTGGAATTGTCCTGGGTGTCATCCCAGTGTTACTTAAGCGGCTATAACGCTGAAGAATTGCTATATGGTGCAGATGCCATGTAACGGTGGATGGAATCTGGATCGCTATTAATATTGCATATTCTTGAACATTAGGCTTTTGTTCAAAATGTTAGGTCTGAGGAAATTTTTAAGTAATTGTATTCAAAAGCACTCTACGCAAAAATAAAATGAGCCCCAACCTTTCCTTTGATTAGCCATACATGTTATATATTGCATTCTGTGTGTTGTCTCGCGGAGCACGGGGTCGGAGTGCTCACGCTCGCTTTTGCGACAAATTCAGAAGCAGGAATCGGATCACTACGCTTCAATAATACTTATGGATCACGATGGCGAAGAGGATGAAGATGTCGAGAATTAGGTCGCGAACCTCCAGTTGGCTGCCTGTGGGCATGTCCTGAAGGTCCCACCTGTGTGCTTCGTTCTTCCGCTGCTGCAATTTATTGATTTCGGCCTAATCGGCCCATGAGTAAGTTTATTATTTTAATTATGTTTCCGCATGATATGTACTTTGATATTCAGAACTGTAACTGTGTGCACTATCTACTGATCCAGGGAATAGTGCAGTTAAACACAGTAGATTCCGGATTGTAAAATCTGGGTCTGACAGATACCTTCCTCCCTGTAGCCTGAAGGGCGAAGGGCCAACCACGTCACCCGCCATCCATGATTAGCACCGGTGGTTCTCATCGTAGAACTATTCGTGAAGCTCCAGTAAAGACATACCTTCAAACAAATTGGATAGACTAAATATTAGTGTGAAGATTGATAATAATAGTAAAATACTACAAATTGAAATTTGCAATGAAATAAATAGTACAAAATAATGTACACTTAGGACTAATGGCAGATAGCATGCAGGAGGCCAGGTATACATATACACATATACATGTACATATACATATACATATATAATGGCAGTATGATACTACAAATAAAAAATTATGATAAAATAAATAATTACATAAATATTTATTTCATGGCAGTACAATTCTACAAATAAATAATTAAATTGTTATTTATTTCATGGTAGTACATTATTACAAACAAATATTTATTTCAAGGCAGTACAATACTACATAAAAATTACGACGAAATAATGACAATAAAATACAACAAATTGAAATTTAAGATGAAATAAGTAGTACATACATATATGTATCTTCAGACTTCACAACCCACCAAAAGCCACCAAATCATGGCATATTGGCACCCTACCTTTACATTCGTGATTGATTTTTGTATAATAGCCATATTTTATGCTCCACTAAAGAATCACTACAAGGTTTTGACCCTAATGCCACGATCAACTTTGCAACGACACGGAATTGGTTGCAATAGGTAGGGGCAATTGCCACCATTTTCATTTTTGGTTGCGATAGTTGACCATGTTGCCACGGATATTTTTGTGTGGCGATTACCTTGCATTTCGTTGCAATTGGTAGGTGCTATTGCCACCATTTATAAAACGGTTGCAAGTACTTGACAATATTGCCACGTAATGAATTTGCGTTGTGATTCGGTTGATTTGCGTTGCAATATGTCGATGTTATTGCCACGCTTTTGCTGATGGTTGCAATATGTCAAGAATTCTCAGAGCAACTCGCATATGAACAAAGATCGACCTTGGAGATTTCTTTTCTTATCGCAAGATTATTTAGGATCTTTTTAGTCTCATTTTGGAGATTGACATTATAATCTTGTATTATTTGCTTCACTGGACATGATACTCCTTTTAGTTTCATAATATGGTGGATGAAAATAAAGATGTTTGGATTTCATGTCATGCTGCATTTTATATGTCGCTACTATTGTATTGCAATAGCGGTTCATTGAATATATATAAAATGCAATATGATGCCCTGAATTATTATTTCGTTGCGATACATTGCTTATTGCCACGTTGCTCCTTCGTTGCGATGCAGCTCTTATTGCCACGTACATTCATCGATGGTATAAGTCTTATTTACAACCTAACTCATTTCGTTGCGTTAACATCTCTAGCCACCAAACATTTCTTGTTGCAATAAAACCTATTGCATCCAAATTATAATCGTGGTAATAATTTCCATTGCAACGAAATGTGTCACGTGGCGCGAAAAACACATGCAACAAAATGATGCACGTGGCAAAAGGTTCTATTGCAACGACAGTTTTGTCGTGGCAATAACGTTTATTGCAACGGAGCATGTTCGTGGCGCCAAACACAATTGCCACGGCGTCACTCGTGGCAATATTTGCAATCGCAATGCAATAGGTTCGTGGCACTAGAGGTTATCGCCACCATGACAGTCGTGGCAAAAGCCTCTGTTGCCACAAATAATTTCGTTGCATCTCCTATGTATCGCCATGCTCCACTTCGTGGCAATAAGCATATCTATTGCAACGAAACACAAAACCGATGCGCAAACTTTAGAGCACGCTAGCACTAGCAACGCTTGGCAACGAAAGTGATTTGGTTGGCATTGGTACCTATTGCAACCAAACTGGGCCTATTGCAACGTTTTCGCGTCGTTGCGAAACACCTGATTCCTTGTAGTGAATCAACGGTATGTTGAGTTGTTAACTTCATTATTTTATGTGTGAAATTACTTAACAACCTAATACTAGAGGGCCTATCGAGGAATTACTCAATGATGAATCTTCTATTTTAAATCTTTTTATTGCATAACTTCTCATATGAACTATTTCTTAAAGATGACTTAAACATACATATACCTGGTCTAATATAGCTCTCTATGTCAGTAGGCCTACTGGACAACCAACCAAGAATCTAAAAACTAGGATTTAAGTGTTATATCCAACATATGTTCTCTTGTACCAATATGAGAGAAGACATAATTTACCTGTGATACGAAAACTGGAGGTAAATCACTACGAACATTCTCGAAAAGCTTGAAGATAATTTTATCAGTCCAACACTGCAAGCATTCATAAAAACATGTATATACATATACACATATATATACATACATATGCACATATACATGTACATATATAATGGCAGTACAATACTACAAATTAAAAATTACGATGAAATAAATAAATATATAATATTTATTTCATGGTAGTACAATAGTACAAATAAATAAATACTAAAAATAAATAATTATATAGTTATTTATTTCAGGGCAGCACATCACTATAAATAAATATTTATTTCATGGCAGTACAATACTACATAAACATTATGATGAAATAAATATATATACAATAGCAGTACAATACTACAAATTTAAAATTACAATGACAAAAATAATTACATAAATACACACACACATAGGTATTACACAGAAAATACCTGCTAATAGTACTGCTAACCGGCTACAAAGAATTGCGAGACTCCGAGAGTGACTACGAGAGAGTTTGTGAAAGAGAGACTGTGAGAACGACTACGGGACATTCCTTCGCATGTGGACTAAACAAAGCAAAACAAAATTCACCCCTACCCAACTCTACCATATGGTTCCAAAGCCTGCCGCCTAGTGGCAGGCTTCCAGATGATTAGCAGAGGTACATGATATGCATGCATGTCCATGTCTTGACCTAATTGATGCCTCACACAGTTTTGTGCCGTGGTTTTTGGCCCTTTTTTTACACGATCAAGGTTTTGCAAGTACAGGGACATCGGATTTTTTTAGATAGCTGCTTATAATTTTTAACAATGATTTATAATTTTCATGTATTTATGAGAGAGAGTATGAATAGATAAAGACTCGTTGACCGATATAAATAAAATCATCATATTATATACTATAATTTATTTATAGACTTAGTATTAAAAAGACGCTATAAAAAAAAGCCGAAAAGAGAAGGCCGATCTTTCCTCGTGGTCGTGGCTAAACTACTTACAAGGATTGGTCCGTGTGAAACTAACATTATCTGGTGGGGATGGCAGAGCTAAGCTATGGAGGCAAATAGTAGACAAGATTGCCGGAGGGAGACACACATGCACAATAGTAATGCTGCCACTTCACTAGATAATGCTCTCTCCTGGTCTTCCAACCCCAAATGGCCTGTCACGCTGTCAAAAATGACAACAAACGATGGGAGGAAACGGACAGCAAATGGTTTTGGTCTGTCACAATGCATGGCCTGGCATGGCATCTTTAAGGTGCTTGAACTTCTGATTTCTGGTTTATTTTATATTATTTATAAATTTCATTTTTTTTGTACTTTTAACTTTTTTAGCTTTTTTGCCGGTTCTTTTATTTCTCGTATTTGTTTGTATTATACGTGATTGGCTAACATATTTTTTCTATTTTAAAATTCTTTAAATTTAACTATGCTAAACAAGCATCTGTCAACTACAGTGTTTTTTCAACCAGTTATAATGTATTATAGTCATAAGTTATTTCAAAAAGCTCTTTTGAGCACGACCTGACATGGCATGCTTTAAGATTTTTGTTTCATTCCGTGTAGTGGTGTACCTACCAGCTTCTACCTACTTCCATTACACAAGAGGCTATCGGCAGGGTACTTGCTTCAACAGTGCAGGCAGCAGTAACCAAGAGTCAAAAAGGTTATATTTTGCACCTAGTGGCACATTGTTTCAACGGAATCAGCGTGCATGGTACAAAATGTATTTGCTGTACCACGATGAGTACAGAGTACTAGCTAGTTTCCTTATTACACCTGATAAGCAGAAAGAGCTCTGGTGAATGGGAAGTAAAAGCCATCATTTTGAGTTGCTCTATTTGATATGGCTGCGCCTTATGATTTTCAGCTGAAATTTTTAAATTTTAGTTAGTTACGATAGAGATTATGAAGAGAAATACTCACTTGCAATTTTGATTAATACTAATGTTGGGCTTTTAACGTGTACTACAATAACTTGTAGACCTCATTTTAAGAAAACATTTTCCCGCTCGTTTCAGCTTCAGCTTCTGGCTTATTTTTTTTTACTATTCATAAATTTCATCTTTTTCTGAACTTTTGGCTTTTCTTTGAGCTTTTTGCTGGTTCTTTTTTTTCCCGTATTCGTTTGCGTTGTCTGTGATGAGCTAGCATATTTTTTCTATTTTTAATTTTTTTAAAATTAATTACGCCAAATAAATCACCTTCAGTTACAGTGAAATTTCAGCCGCTACAGTACAATTTTAGCCATATACCATAATTTTTTAGTCCAATCGAACGAGGTCTTTGTTTAAAAGTTAGGTACATAGTAAAAATCAAAAGTCGATTTTAAAAGCTGTAAAAAAACAAGGCATATATTTTTCACCTAGTGGCACATTGTTTCTTCGGAATCTGCGTGCATGGTACAAAAAGTATTTGCCGTGCCACGATGAGTACAGAGTACTAGCTAGTTTCCTTGTTACACCTGATAAGCAGAAAGAGCACTGGTGAATGGGAAGTAAAAGCCGTCATTTCGAGTTGCTTCATCCGAACTGCCAATTTAACAATGCATTGCATGCATGTACTTTTGTTTATTAGCACATTAATGACCCAGCTTGATAAAAGCACAGAGGAGAGACAAATTCAGAAGACAAAGAGCCCCAAACTGACAAAAAGGCAAAGCTTTATATATAAGTAAAAAAGTAAAAAATAACTATATTACTCTTAATTATTATATCTAAACACTATATTATATATATAATAGTAAGTAAAATTATATATTTATTAAGGATTTAAAAGTACCTTTACATTAATTTTATATTAAAATATAAAATATATTATATATTTATAGAAAGCCTACTGAGAAAAGTACGTCTTATGAAGCTCGAGGGAAAGAGTAATTAGCAATTACAGGTTCCACAAGAGGGCACCAACTGACTGGGCCCAGCCGTGGTGGTCGGCGTCGAGGCCGAACAGGTTGTCGTCGAGGCCGAGGCCGACGCCGAACAGGTCGTCGTCGATCCAGACCGGGTCGCACCACGACTGGTCCGCCGGGACGACGTCGTGGAACGACGCCGCGCCGAACACGACTTCGGCGGCGTCCTCATCGAACCGCGGCAGCTCGACGATCGCCTCGAACTCTCCGTCCGTCGCGGCGCCGCTCTTGGGCGTCGGCTTCGCTGGGGCGGACGCCGGAGGCAGCAATGCGGCGGCGGCGGCGTCGGGGAACTGATGGAGGGAGGGCTCCATGGCCGCGGCTCTCGCGGCGGCTTCCTGGACGTCGCGCGGCGCGGCGGAGGCCGGGCGCGGGAGGGCCGCGGCCATGTCCGGGAAGTTGAGCACCGCGGCGTGACCCTTGACGACGAGCGCGGCGGCGTCGTGCGCGCGCGCCGCCATCTCAGGCGTCGGGAAGGTGCCGAGCCAGATGCGCGACTTCTTGCGCGGCTCCCGGATCTCCGACACCCACTTCCCCCCCGCCCGCATCCGCACGCCGCGGTACGACGAGTGGCACCCCCCGTCCCGCGCCCTCTTCTCCCCTCCACAGCCGCCGCGCCGCCTCGCCGCCTCGGCCGGCGACGCCGGGCTGCACACCTCCTGCTCAGGCATTGCCAATGGCAATATGTCAAGCTAGCGTATGTGCGCACACTCACGTATAGCTAGCTAGCTAGCTACTTAGCTGCTCCGGCAAAGATGGATCGAGCTGCGACGAGAGAGAGCTGGATGAGTGACAGAGAAGGGGAGGGGAGGGGAGGGGGAAGGGGCGGTTTTAGTAGTGGCTGGTGGTGGAGTGAGGAGAGAGAGAGAGTTTTTACGGTGACAGACCCGACGCATCCTTGGCGACCTTGCTGCTCATCGCGCTCTGCTTTGCTCTTGTTTTTTCTGTCTCTGGAAAGCGGTTATTGTAGTGCTAGGTCGACGTGGTCCGTCCGTGTCTACGGATTGCCCCGATCTCGAGTGGACGTACCTACGGATTGCCCCGATCTTTAGACTGTGATTTTACTCGATCTCCAGGGGATGTACGCACGGATTGCCCTGTTTATTTAGATTGATGGTTTATGTTTGCATTTTTAGATAGCAGTAGATAGAGAAGATATTGACGGGAATGGTACAAATGACTTTGAGTTTAGAACGAAGTTTGAGAAATCTGCTTCAGGAAGGTGCAATGTTTGTTTTGACTCTCAAAGAAGTTAAAAGATAGAAGCGCAAAAACTGGGGTGTTGTCTCATCGGTTGCTTTTTAGATGGTTGGTCGTTTGGGCTGACGCTCAAATGCATCTGAAGGATTATATGAGAAGGTTTAGAATACTGTTGTGATGAACCATTGTAAGTTTTGTGAAATGGTGAAATGATTTTGCAAAGATTTTATTTAATTTGGGTTGTCTTCTAGAAGTATCAGAAAAATTAGAAGTACCATAGGTATAAGTGCGGTAGTTCCGTTTGGCAGAAGTATCGTCGGTATAAGTGCAGAAGTGCCGCTTGGTGAAAGTGCTGGGTCGAGTTGCGGTATGTTTTTTTCCAGAAAGCTACAGGTGAGGTTTTCAGCATGTGGAAGTACCGGTTTAGGAGCGATAGTTCCGCATTGCGGAAGTATAACCGTGTCAGGCACGGTACTTCTGATCTTGCCAAAAAAAATAGGGTTTTGAGAATTGAGTCATGGATTGAGTTGGGATGGCCTGGGTCAATGGATTAAGGTTGGATGATGCATGTCTTGATTAATGTAAGTCAAATTGTGAAGAACTTGTGCTTGAAAAATAATTTCTTTGTCTTTGGATGTGCAAGGTCGCTTGGAGTCAACTGTAGTCAATGGCGAGAATCGGGGCTAGACTCATGGAGGAGGTAAGGCCCAGAACGATCGAGAATATCGGGTGAGATGGTGATCTAAAGCATGGCACGAGAAAAGCGGGAAATATTGAAGGCGAGTTAGAACGGTGGGATGGTGCCATATAGTTTGCACAGGCTAAGTGAGTCATTGTTTGGTGGAACCAGGACGGGAGAGACTTAGTGACATGTGGCATGCTAGTGGTGCAGTTACACGTGGCAAGTATGGTTATTGCTTGCAGTGGTTTGTGATGACCGGGTCAAGAAAGGGTATTTTCGTGTTTTGACCAAAATTCCGAAAATCATCTTGGATCAAAACTGTGGCGCATGGGCGATCCGTTGGAGAGCGGTTTAGATCAAGGTGGAACTGGTTGGATCAAGGCTAAGGATTTAGCGAACGCATACTTATATACTTTGAAAAGCATGCATAAGTGAACTTATGAGAGTAAAATCCGTGTGTAGGTTAATAGGTTTCTCCATTGTAATTATGGATAGGATCCATTAAAAGGTATAGGTGGCTGGTTGCCCACCTATAAAAAAGGGTTGGGATAGAGACATGTAGTGTGAACCATCTAACTCATCTCATGTGCTTTACCTCTAGGGTTAGGATTTGAGAGTGAGTGCTTTGTGTGCTCTTTGTCCTCTAAGTTTGAGTGGTTATAAAACCTAACTTTTCAAGTAAGGAATACATTAATTATTTTGCATTTCTTGTATCTCTCTTGTTTTTTATTGATGTGCTTGAATTTTGGCTGGTTTTAATCTCTCTTCTTTCCCTCTTGTGATATTGTTGTGCCAAGAACGTGTAAGAGATGGAGATAATTTTTGGGAATATATCTCCGCCCATCTAGACACTTTGATAGCAAGATTCACAAGAAAACCGATTTTGTTTGACTTTGGCTTCTTTTGTCCATCTCTTGATCTTAGGGTTTTTGGCTGGGATTCTTCTATGTTCTAGCTTGCTATAACATGTGGGTACATTTAGAGCCATCTTGACCATCTTGTACCTACGAGCAAGTTGTATTCAACGTTTGGAGTTTTGGCGCGGTTTTAGTGCAACTCTCCAACAAACTGAAAAAGGTCTCATCTTTGACCATGATTTTGACGACCATTTGTTGGAATAGGTTCACAATGCCCTAGAGTAGATCTCTGTAAAATTTTATGTCTTTTGGATCTACGAGTCAAAAGTTCTCTTGATTCTTATGTTTGAACTCGTGCTGAAATTTCTGTTCATCAAGAAAATCGGTAGTACCGCAGTGCAATCAGCGGTACTTCTGAAAATCGGTAGAACCGCAGTGCAATCAGCAGTACTTTCGATCTTGTTGTTTGTTCTCTAAAATTTCAGCAGCTTCCCTTACTTGTCTTTTGGTGGTTTCTCATTCTTATCTTTGTAGCTATTGGAGTAAAGGAGTGTTGAATACTTGGGAAAAATTAGAAGACACCATTCATTCCCTCTATTGCCATATTTTGTCTTTCACATCCTTTTCCTAATTAATTACCGAGAGTAATGACGCTATTTACACTTTATTAATTATGATTAGCACGCAGCTAATCTGTTCTAAAGAACCAAAGTCCAAAGGGCACATACATTACGTGTGCTGTTTCACCTTAAGTCGTCCGATCAGAAATCGAACGGTGCGTACGTCCTGTGGTTGATTTGAACGTGGGAACTACCATCGAGCCTGCGACGCATGGCACATAATTGTATAAGAATTTGTTTTGCGAGTCTCTCAAAACTAAAAGAAATGGAAGAAGAAGCGAATGTTGTTGCATACTGTAACGCCCCCATTTTTGAGGAAATAAGGGTATCGAAAATCCGCAACCACTCAGGATTTTAGCTGCAGACTGAACGAGTATCATGCCTGCTTACGAACATTTATGAAGAGTTAGTTTAATTGAAATAAGACCTAGCGGTAAAATTTAGCAACAAAACGGGCGTACAAGCCCAAAAATACTTACATGCAGAAGAATCGCAAAAAGCACCACAGGAAAGCCTGAGTGCGGCCGTAACCCTAACACGAAGTCTTGGATCATCTTCTTTTCTTCTGGTATCTGTTGAGGGAAAATTTTGCGCAAGGCTGAGTACGAACCACTGTACTCAGCAAGTCACAAGGGAAACCCTAACTTTAACTATTTGCACGGATCACCAAAGGATGGGAGTATACTTATTTTATTAATTTGAGTGGATGCACTTTTGTTTGTAAACATTGTTGAAAACCAAAAACCAAATAGCTACTCCTTAAGATAAAAAGGGGGGTTTCTTTTAAGATTAATTAACCAGCTACTCATTTTAAAATATTATTAAAACTACTTATGCCTCGTTGCTGAAATCACCCATAGACACAACTCCATTAACCAGGAGCACAGCGTATTCGAATACCATTTAGTTGACTCTGCAGAGTTGCCCAACTTTACCCACAAGCATTCTTAACCCTCATGATTGAGTTAAGGAACCGGGTCGTTTCACTGCTCAACTCTTGGTATACACTCTACCCGATAGGTTAGGGAACTAGCACAACCTCAGGTATCCGCAGGCCTACACGGAACGCCAGGCCCGAGTTGAGAGGACCTATCGTTGTTGCGTATGGGTTTCCGTCCCACATACCAACTCTCAATGTAGGGTTTCACTCGAGCTTGAGCAGCTACTAAACCAGGGTTGACGAGTCAACACCTGTGGTTGAGCGATCATTATGTCACTTTGCTTGGCGTAAGGGTCTAATCCTTACATTTTCACGAGACCTCAGCCTCCACCCTAGGGTAGGCGGTGGGCGAAGACCGTCTCGCGGTGTCCCACAACACCCCTACCCTAATCTGTGCACACCGGCACTACCACCCTAGGATAAAGTGGTGGGCGAAGACCGTCTCGCGGTGTCCCACAGCTCCTCTACCCTAGCTCCGAGTTTTTCAAATCTACCGGCCCGCGGCCAACACCTTAGTAGTGTAAAACTTTGCATGAAATATAAACTACAATTATTCATATAATATTTAAGTATTTCTAGGGTTGTTAATGGAATGGCTACAATTTAATATGGCATTTATCGGTGGCAGGAAATATCTAAATATCATGTCATTCTAAACATTTCATTTTATTTTACGCAAATTATCATTTCACAAATAACAATAATGTAAATACCATAAATACATAATTTAAATGGCATGGGATTTCAACATGGTCAAGGACTTGTGACTTGCCTTCGACGAACTCGGCAACTTCGAAAACCTCGAAAGCTTGGCCCTGATCTTGCACCGTTGCCTCCAAAAACTCCGATGCTAGCACAAACACACAAAAACAAAATAAGTCCAGCTTGAGCCTAATCAAGCGAGGAGAAATAAATCTATGAAAAAAGAGTAAATTGTATAAATCTTCAAATGAGGGATTGTTGAATTTTTCAGAGATGAATTTGGTGGATTGGGGGTCAAAAATTGGTTTAGGGCATCAGACTGAGCAAGATGGTGTAATTTGGGAATTTTTGGGATTTTCTAGGATTTTATTTGATTTTCTGAATTTTTTGGAAAAACGATAAATCCTGAAAAATACTTTGGAACAGTGCCGGGCCGACCCGGATGCTACAGTGCGGCCTGCGCGGCCGTGCGGCCTCGGCCCACTCTCACATGCGGCCGAAGGCTCGTGTGCACGCGCGTGCCTCGCCTCGGCAGATGGCTGACACGCGGCGAGAGCAGGTGGACGAGATTGCGGGGGAACGGGCGGACGAGATGCGTTGCGGTGATGAGAATCGGACGGTGGTGGCGGGGATCGAATCGGGTGGACGCGGAGGGGATCTTTAGTGAGATCGGACGGCGGGGGTAGGTTGCCATCTGACGGCTGTTTTTAATGGTAACGTTTGGGGAGAACGGCGAGGATAGCGCCACGTCGGTTGTCTTCCTCATCTCGCCGGCGCCTTCGGCAGAAAGGCAGAGGCGGCTGGCCCTTGCTCTCCGGCGACGATAGGGGTCCCCGGCAGCGACAAAAGGTACCAATGGGTAGAGCTCAGTGAGTGGAGGCCATTTTGGGGGTTTGGAAGGTGCGAAGGACAGTGGAGAAGGTCAGAGGCCGAAGGGGATTTTTCGGTCTCTCGGCGGCGCAACGGCTCATCGGCGGTGATCCGGCTAAAAGGGCGGTGATTAGTTCCGGGGAATGCTAGCCATGGGAAGACTGCTTGGTCGGCGGTGAGCGTTGGTGCTTGAGCTCCACAGGCGTTCTCCTGGCCAAGGACGTGCACCAAAATAATCAGGGAACAATGGCGAAGCTCTGGGTGAAAGGAATCGACGAATGGGGGAGGAGGAAAGGAGAACCGCTTACGGGGGTCGTCGGCCCAGGGGAAGACGGCGGCGGAGATGGGAGCGATGGGGCTTTGATTGAGCACTCCTGGGGACGGATGTATGTTGCAGCAAACGAAGAGAGGCGTGGAGAGAGCTTGGGAATCACTGGAGAGCAAATGCACCGAGGGGAGCGGAAATGAGCTCTGGCGGAGAGGAGAGCGGCATGGGCGCGGTGCGGCTGGGCAGCCGAGGTGACGGGAGCAGGTGGCGGAGCTGCCTGAGGTGACCGTACGCCGAAGTCAAAAGCGCGCGTCGAGGGAGAGAGAGAGAGCAGGTGATCTGCCGAGCGAGCGGTGGCGCGCGGCGTGGAGGAGGGAGAAGAAAACGATGGCTGGCAGGTGGGGCCAAGAGGGAGGGTCGGGCGACACGTGCCACGGGTGGCGCTGTCGGTTTCCAACCGGGCGTTGGCAGTTGGGCGCGGCAGCAAAACGGTAGGTGGGGTGCTGCTTGGGTGCGGGCGTAGGCGGAGGGAGGAGGCGGAAGGAAGGGGTGGCGCCCGGGAGAGGGGAAGGCGGAAAGAGAAAGGGCGCGACCAAGTTAGGATGGTGTACCACCGAGAAAGGAAAGCGGGAAGTGAGGGGATTTTCCGAATTGGGAAAGAGGCTCAAAAATTCACTAAAAATTCAGAAAAAAGCTCAAAAAATTTGAAATTTTTCGGGGTGTTTCACATACTTCAACCCCAAAATATATACAGGCCATTTTAACCATGTCTAAGTGTGGTGTAGTGTGGTAAAGATATGTGTACTGAGTCAAATTAAATATTATATATCGTGATGCATAAATGAGGAATCATTTTATTGCTTGGTGGTTATGAATATATGATAAGCTATTTTAGCTAGATTGATCATAGCTCCAATTGCCACTAGCACATACACAAGATACATTTGGTTATAGTTCCTTTTTTTTTGTATGGTTTGCATGGGTTTAGGTGTGTTTTCAGTGCAGAGCTAGCTACAGTCACTTGGTTCAGCATCGATGATAGTTTTAAAGAACATTCCTGATCACATCGATCCTTTGCCGATCGAAGGAGTAGTTCGATCCAAGGTGACAAATGATTGTGATATATTGTGATCTCCAACGACAAACATCTCGCCCAACCCTATTATGCTCTCTTAGCTAGCTACAACCCCAATAGATAAACCATACTACTTTGCTCTCTTTTGAGCCAGAAAGAACTCACCAATCTGAGCAATAAACCTTCTGGGCCAAAAGCCTAAAAAGCCCAATTAGATGCAATACAGCTATAATCTTCTCTTGAAAAGGGAGAAGGTACAAGACTACAATTAATCGGGCCAACCAAATATTGCTCTCTCTCTCTCTCGTGTAATCTCAATTATAGGGTATTTTGAAATTAAAAAAACAGTAAAAAATGGTATATTCTTTTTTAAAGCATAATGCGTACTTTTAGGGTCAAATCCCTTGGCAAAATAAATAAATAAATTCAGTCGAGTCAAAACAAACATGCTCAAGACCAATTGTGTGGCAGCAAATTTGATCACAACAAAAATGGATGTTATGCACGCATATTCCGTCGGTCACCAAATTGTGACAAATAAAACATGATCCAAATGTCATGGAGAAAAAGCGACAGCAATCGACTAAGTTCAAGTTTTGCTCCTCGAATACTGGAGCTACTGGCCAAATAATGGTGCTGCCTGCCAATCAAAGTATCAAACTGTTTCCATTTGGATTGACCAAAATGCCTTTCGTTGATGATTGACCAGAATACTTTATGTTTGATGTCGGGCAGTCATATATCAAACCACACACCCAACTGTAGAGCTCAGACATTCATGCAAGAAGATCGAAATTCCCTCGAGGAGAAGAATAATATATGTTATGGGGTGTTTAACATGCTGCGCCTGCTAGGACATGATGTGTTTGGTTGAAGGGATGGAATGAGATAGGATGGGATGGGGATGGGGAGGGGATGAGATAGTTCCATAAAAAAAGTGGAACCACATGGTCCAGCATCTAAGAAGAATATTCTCTAAATTTGCACAGGCTCATCCCACTTTGGACCATTCCATCCCACCCCATCCCTCCAACCAAACACACAGATAGGCTTGGTCAAAGAAACCATCCCATGCCATCCCACCCCATCCTTCTAACCAAACACACCCTAAGTGGCGGACACTTTCGTTTTTTGACACATTCAAATTTCTTACTGAAACTTCACCAACTTTCAACTGAAACGTTCAAAGCTTTCAATTTGTGAGCATACAATTAACTTTCAACTAGATAACTTTCAATTAGACATATGCGAAAGTTTCGATTGAAAATTTGAACTTTCACATGAAAAATCGAACTTTCAACTAGAAAAAACATCAATCCTCTAAAAAAATAACTAGAAAACATCAGCTTTCATCACGAAATTTTGAACTTTTCTCTCAGAAATGCCCAACTTTCAACTACGAGAGGCACCGATTGACGCTGGTAGAGCTGGAGCTGGAGTTGGTGGGGGTGGTCACGGGGGTGCGTCAGCACTTGGCTGATGCAGAACCTGGAGCCCTCATTGACGGTGTAGGCTACCCCTACAAGGCATCGAGCCCACGAAGCGGTGCAACGGCATGCGATGGTTGCTTCTGGAGCTCATTGGTGTTGAAATTCCAATGGGTTCGAAAGGTAAGATTTTACAATGCGAGACGTGTAGGCAGTTTTGGACGAAGAGAATGGGAGAAGTAGATGTGGAGTAGAGATGGCAATCGGACGCGGCGGGCATGGGTAGTACTCGTCCATACCCCTGTCTGCGACCCCGATTACGCCCACGGGCATACCCACGAAGGACGACGGGCAGGTAATTTTTTATCGTGTTCTTTCGACATTATTCCCATAATCATAGTCAATTAGTGTTATTTAGTTAGTCGTGAATAATGTAGTTTGTATCACGAAGTAAGTATGTCGTAGTAATTTAGACATAGTTTGTACTATTATTGTGTACATACGGTACCCATAATTTGTTAGTTCGGGGTAAGTAATGAGTTAGTGCTAAGGACGACGGAAATGAATGGCTCATCTTTTTTTAGATGAGTAATCAAATTATTGGTAAGTAGTGAAGTATTCATGCATGCATGTAATCACTGACTTGTAGTATCTTGCTGTCATTATGAATATTCACAGTAATATTCCGTCTATCCCATTGTTGCAAGGTACTATCAAAACTAATAGTGCGTACCTAAATATTTGGAGAAGGCAATGCATAAGTCATTGAGGACGCGACAATGCTGATTAGTTCCCCTGAAAGATAGGTAATTTTTTATAGCATTCTGTTGACGTAATTCCCGTAGTCACATTTACTATTGTTTAGTTAGTCATAATTAATGTAAATTGTATTATGAAGTTATTATTAATGTTTACACTAATATTTCATCCGTCGTTTGTAATGGTAGGTATGACTCTATCGGAGCTTTTGGAACACTCGTACGATGAGAAACACCGTTGCCACGCATGGATGACAGGTGACGCGACTGTCCCTTCGCCGTTTAGGCTGCGCGCAGGGGGGTCCGTGGGCGCTGGACAAGCGCTACGTCCCAGCCCTGCGAGCCACGGGCTTGTTGCCCTTTGCGAGGCTGGTCTCCACCAGGCATGAGTTCACCATCGACGGCAGCCTGCTCGTGGCACTAGTGGACAGGTGAAGGTCTGAGACGCACACATTACACTTTCGTTGGGGTGAGATGACGGTCACTTTGAAGGACGTCACGTTCTTGATGGGTCTCCCTCTCGGAGGCGACACACTTGTTCCAGCCCCTGCACCAGCCGACTAGAAAGAGAGGCTGGCGGACCGGTTCAGCCGGCCTATCCCGGAGAGTGCACGTGGCGTCCCCCGCACGTGGCTTAACAATTTCAGTGTATGCCCACAGGTTGCAATGCCGGAGTTCGTCAGGACGCGCCTCGTCGTGTTTCTTATCCAGCTCTTTGGTTGGAGCATGTTTCCAGCCACACACGGTGATATTTCCAACGTCGAATTCATTGGCCTCGCAAAGTCTTTGGTGGACGCAGAGTTCGGGGTGATGCTTCGGTACAGCTGGGGATCAGCAGTTCTGTGCACCACATATCGGGGGTTATGTGACGCTTGCCAGTGGACCACTTCTGGTACCCCCAATCTGGCCATCTGCTACGTGCTCCTGTAGCTGTGGAGTTGGGAGCACTTCCTCGTAGGACGTCCGACAATCGTGATGCCAGTGCACCTGTCCGGTGAGTTCACCGATGACCTGATAGGCAGGCCCACTATAGGCATGCGGTGGACTGCTGCCCGTCTGCGGTGGGCGAAGGGCAAACTGTCGAGGTGTTACTTGCTGTGGCACGATAGCGACATCATATGGACTCCCTGGATAGTAGATTTTGTGCATCATGTATCGCCTTACGGGCTGTCCTTGCATTGCCTGGAGGACGGGGAGCTATGGACGACAACACACCATCTGGTGTTCTTGTACATGGTGGAGGCTTACGCACCATAGCACATGATGCGATAGTTAAGTTTGCACTAGGCTGTGCCCCCTCTGGATGGCAGGTTCGTACCGCATACCATGCACCGGTGAGTCAAACTCCATCTGATTATTGTGTACACTTTCATATGTCTTGCTATGTAATGTTGATGATTCTGAAAATGCAGGCAATCGAGGGCTAGTCGGCATGGTACAGACTGGCGGCCAATGCAGCAGCAGATGATGGCATAGGCAGAAAGGGCACACATCGATGTCATCATGGAGCAGCGTATGTACGACGTCTAGACGTACGACGAGTACGTGGCATGGTACGTACCGCGGTCATGCAGTAGATTGACCATTCCTCCACCAGATCACCCCGAGCACATCACGCACGAGGAATGTTTGGACCGCACCATCGATCCCCATAGCGCTTCGCGATGGCATGACAGCGTAAGATAGTTCAAATATCTTATCGTTCCATTCAATAAATTTGTACTGGTTATTATTGAACTTGTTTCATATGTCATTTCAGTTGGAGTGGGCACAGCGCATCGCATACGCATCGGAGGCTGCCATCAGTAGTCCGGAGACGCCACCGGCCCTGTAGAAGACTATGAAGTTTATCCTAAAGCAGGCTAAAAAATAGTGCACAACCTTACCTGCGACCGTTCCTCGGATCACAGTGTGCACATGAGCCACCCAGTGGGGGCACCCAGTCCGACTGGCCATCGCAATGTACTGAGTCTGCATTGTACTAGCTGACGATCATCCGTGCGCCGTACCAACGAGGAGGTAACTTACGTACGAACCTACATGTTTTTCCTATTACGCCTTATGTTCCACTAACATCATGGCGTTCTCACGCCACAGGTCCGTCGTCGAGATGCATCCCTTTTAGCGTTCGCACCACCTGCACAGACTACCGCTCCCTATCGTTCATCTTCACTGCACATTCAGCTCAGTGGTCGACAGTGGTCTAGTAGGTTGAGGTACAGTACGCTGAGTCCGGTAAGGGTTGAAGTCGTCCAGCTAAGATGTGCCAAACTGCGAGCCACCCGCAATAATATCGTGTACAAAGGATTCTAGAAATCCCCCTTGTGGTGCGAACGAGCTCTCGCCCTGACTGTACGATGTGGCAGCGAAGCCGGAGGAGCTCTTCCTACCAAAGTGTCCAAACCCTGGGTATATCGAGAACGTTGAGCCTTGCCCTGCGTACGCTGCAAACCTTGGCGCCGTGTACTACTCTCTAGAAGCATCTGGGAGGCCTATGTCATCATAAGTGGACTCATCGTCAACCCAATGTTGAATTGGAGACTGAAAGATGAAACGATATTATTCACAACAAATATTCTGGATATACAATGCGAATCTCATACCTCCCGAATGTGCAGCGGCGATATTACTGGCTCTGTGTGAGGGATACTTCCGATTTGCGGAACGACCGGCTTGCGTAGTGGTACGTTTTTTTACAGAGAGACACCTGTGTTGGGTCTTCTCGACCCTGAGGAAATCGGTAGTTTCGCATGAGTGCTGTGGTACTTCCGATGATCGATAGTACCACACTTTACATGACAGAACTACTGGATTTGCCTAAAACGGCTAATTTTCTGACCGTTGCAGATGGGAGCGAAAGTACCAGTAGTAAGCCGGTGGTACTTCTGGAAATCCCATTTTTCTGTCCCAATGGTTAGTTTCGAGGTATAGAGTATATAAACCCTCTTATGGCCGGTTGGAGAAAAGAATGCTTCACTCCATTTTACTCTCTTGAGTTAGTGTGAGGTCCTCCTCTCAATGCATGTGTTGCACCATGTGAGCAAGGAGGAAGGCTCTAGATTGCATGTGTTGTATCTAGAGGTGGATTGTGTATACACTTGAGCGGTGTGCATTTGTTGCACGTGGTGAGAGTCAAGCGAGGGGCTTGACTTATTACTCTTAGAGTTTACCAACTCTTAGATGGTGTTAGAGGCTTCGTATACGGTGATCTTCTCAAAGAAGGTTATGTGAAGACCTAGCAAATTTGTGAAGGTTAGATCTCACCTACCCGGAGCGGGAAAGAGGTACCACTAGTGGATTAAGGTGTTTCGGCTTAATTCATAAAGCCGGTCAAATTTATTTGGGCTAACCTCAACGTGGATTAGGGAGATTAGAAAGTCTCCGAACACCACGGTAAAAAGCAACTGTGTTAATTATGGTTTATTTTCTTGTGCTCAATTTACATTCAAGCAATTTATATTCATAGAATTAATGTGATTGCTTGTCATTCTGGAATTACAAACCTTGTCATAAACCTTAGAGTGTTGATGCATTTAGGTGAACCCGGTTGTTTTAGGAATTATTGTGCTAAACCTTTTTAGTTAAACTTTCACATTATTTTCTTGGTTTAGCCAAATAGAAATTGATAATTAATTAGAGAAGTGTTTTTAGACTACCTATTCACTCACCCTCTGGTCGTCCTCCTCGATCCAACAACCATGTCTTCATCCTGCAATAAAATATGAATTTCAACAAAAGCTGAAACCCTAGCCATCCATTAATCATCACAAGAACTAATGCATCAACAATTAATTTTCACATGTATGAGCATCAAGATTTAATGAAGTAAAGAATTGACTTTGGATTTTTTATGGCTAAAATTTGACTTAGGATAATTAATTAACTTAAAACAATATTTGGCACACAAGTACACAGTATGTTGGATTTGGTCATGCATTACTTTTACGCTTTCATTAGCTTATACAATGTTTATAAGTATTGAGATGTTGCCTAATTTTGTATCGTATGATTGATTTGAGATTATTGTTCTTGACCTGAGTTCTTAGTTGTTGTTTTGGTGGTCAGTTATGGCGAGGCGTAGAGGCCATAGATGTGGTAAAGGCTAAGGGGACATTGGTGAGGTAAGTGAGGAGATCGCTTCGGCTATTCAACCAGTCATTGGTGCATAGACGGGGTTGTCCGCTTTGCTACAGGAACTTCAGAGAGAGGTTCGTGAGCTTCATCCATAGGTGCAGGCAGCTCCAACTACTTCTGGTACACCTGTTGCTATCTCTGTTGCTGCACCGCCCCCGCCCCCCCCCCCCTAGATGAGAGTATGAGTCTTTGTGGGTGGATGACCCTCCATCCGAACACCTTCGATGGAGCGGCATGCTGGTCCAAGCAGTAGAGCTTTAGCTATGCTACATGGAGAGATAAATTTTGGAGCCTTGGTGATGACCTCATAGTTAAAGGCTCTCTTTGTGGTCTTTCAGCTGAAGGGTCAAGTGAACATCTGGTGGGAAGTGGTTCTTTTAGCTAGGATCCTTGTCTAGGGAACAATCACTTGGGAAAATTTTATCAAGTAGTTGAAGATGAAGTTTTACCCGGAGTCCTTCCTTTAGAGGATAGTGCACGTCCTGTCGACCTTCGTATAGGGAAAGATGACTATTGCAGAGTACGAGACAGGATTCAATAACCTGGTCCACTTCATACCAACTGTGGCTGGTGATGACCGTGAGAAGGCCAAGAGGTTCCGTTGGGGACTTAACCAGGAGTATCGGCATGTCTTAGGAGTGACAGGGGTCCTAGTTGAAAGAACCACAAGTTTGGACCGTGCGTGCAGTTTATGCCATTTTTTCTTTAAAGATTTGATCCAAATCTTCGGATGGCAACAACTAATTAAGCTAGCCTGATGCTAGATGGTTACGGCCTGTAAAGAGTATTTTAAGAACATGTAGATCATTTTCGCTGTATAGAGACCTCAAGAGTAGAAAAATCAATGGTTTGCAATTCAAACTTGATTATTTTGAATGTTGAATAAAAGATGTTAAAAAATGTATATTCTGATGGTAGCGTGCTATTGATCACCATTATATACTCCATATATCTGGCCAAAAAACAGTGATGCCCTAGCTAGATTTGTGTAGTCAAAACAAATTGAATAATTTTGACCAAAGATATTGTTTAGAATGTGTGGTTTAGATATATGAAAATGATACGAGTGAATTTGTCATAAGAAATACTATCATAGCATTTGACTTATTTTTTAATATGAGTTAATCATGCCCACCTTTACGTATATACGAGTGTGTTTTCAGTAGAAACTTTGTGAAGTCGCGGATTTATCTCCAGACTCCGTCTTTCTAGGCATGTGCTAAGGGGCGCACTCACGTGTATGTGTGTGTGGTGTGCGTACGTGCTGGTGTGCATATGTGTCTGCCTTGTAGTTGCAAAAAAAAGTTAAAGTCACATTTTTTTTACTGAAATGAGTAGGGTCTATCGGTTTGTTGTTTATCAGACTTCACCGGTAAATTCAAATTTCAGAAAAACCAGAAAATTTCATTTGAGATTTTTGAATCAAACTTTGATCTTTTTGTCTGGGCAAAACGTTTTTTACCAGACCCCAATGGTAAATTCTAATATCGTGAAATCAATAAAATTTTGGCAATTTATGTTCAAAATTTTTGAATTAAAAATTTGTTTTTTTTTGACAAAGGAGTAATAGCTATGGATACCATTATATACTAGTAAACGTTACCGTAGAATTTGCTGTTGATCACCATTATATACACCATATATCCGGCCAAAAAAGAGTGATACCCTAGCTAGATTTGTGTAGTCAAAACAAAGTAATTAATTTTGAGCGAACATATTGTTTAGAATGTGTGGTTTGGATATATGAAAATGATACGAGTGAATTTGTCATAAGAAATACTATCATAAGATTTGACTTTTATTTTTTAATACGAGTTGATCTGCCCATTTTTACACACAGGCGAGTGCGTTTTTAGTAAACTTTGTGAGGTTACGGATTTATCCCCGGGCTCCGTCTTTCTAGGCATATGCTAAGCGGGTGTGCTCACATGTGTGTGCATGTGTGGTGGTGTGCATATGTGTTTTCCTTGTAGTCACGAAAAAAGTAGTCAAAGTGACATTTTTTACTGAAAGGAGTATGGTTTATCAGTTTGTTTTTAATCAGACTTCATCGGTAAATTCAAATTTCGCAAAAATTGGAAAAATTTGTTTGAAATTCTTGAACCAAACTTTAATCTTTTTTACATGGGAAAATCATTTTTTTACCTGACCCCAATGGTAAATTCAAATATCATGAAATCGGGAAACTTTTGGAAATTTTTGAATTAAAAATTTATTTTTTGACTGGGAAACAAAAAAATGAAAAAAAAATGTCGCTTGGAGCCCCCACCTCCCACTCCCCAAGCGCATTATCGACCACTAGGCTACGCCAGCACATGTTATTACTTGCACGGTTGTGAACTTTTTAATCCTATATTCATTTTTGAAAATTTTCGAATCATTTTGACCGGTTTTGAGCCGATAATTGAAAAGAACCCTAGAAAGGAGTACTTAACAATGCCAGCAACAATTCCCAAAAAAATAATAAAAATGTAGTCAGAATCGTTTATCCCATTGCGATACCCTGATGGGGAAAGGAGCCTAATATTTCCATCTGAATGGTATTAAGGTCTGATATACTTCAAGGCATTTATATATGTTATATCACTATTTTTTGACGTGGTGGTAGAAGAACTGTCGCCCAATTCATTACAGAGATTTGTCCATATCTATTAATATCTAGCTCTGTATATAGACTGAATATACAATATTCTCAAGATATACGGATGTATTTTCCTCCACAAATCATTCACCATATTGGTAGGAGAGTCTTTGCCTCCATTAGCGCCGCAATATGTATACAAATGTTTTTTCCACCGTGGTCCACGCATCTGATATGTTCATGCAAAACGTGCATTAGAAAAAAAGGAAATGACCGGCTAGCTAGTCACTTGGTAGACTTTGAAACGGAGAAATTGGAAAACTTCGCTCCCAGTCGCGCCATGTTCTTTTCAGCTTCTAAAAGTTGTTTTTAACTTTTTACAGTAACTAACTTTTAAACGGGGTATTTTTTTAGATAGAGTCTACTAGTTAATTGTACTATATACATTATTGACTTCATTTATATCGGCAAAGACCGCATGTAAATTTTTGTTACTCTGTAATCTCTCGTATAAACAGCTCAAAAGTCATAAGCCACAGCCAAAAGCAACAAACCGCAGCAAAAAAGAACGGCTCAGTGACAGCCCCTCCCCCTCTCTCTCTCCTCTCTCTTGGCTGCGATGTGCTGCATGCAATTGCAGTGTACGGGAAGCAAGTATGTGTGCACTGCAAATGCAATAGCTAGATCTGGCTACATGTTGGGGGTCCTTTTTGACCAGTACTGCCGGTGCGTTGCTCCTCTGTCGTGCCTGCAGCGTGTTGCCGTCATCTAGCTGACACACGATCGATGCGTGCGCGTATGTATGATGCGTGTGTGTCACCTAGCTGCAGAGCCAGTGGCACCATCGGCTTTGTCACTAGCTCATGGTTGTGTATATGTACACGCGGTTGAAACGGGAGAGCCCTGCCAGCATGTCGAGCCAAGATGGGATCGAGAAAAAAAGAAACAGTCTCGCTTTCGTCGTGGTCCTGGGTTAAAAAAAAAAGATGCTGTCGCAAAAGGAGAAAACGACAAGGAGATCTTGTCGACAGGAGAAAGTACTGTGCGTCGTCCATGCATGCCCCATGGTAAATATTTGCACGCACGCGTGCAAAAAGAAGATGTTTTCAAACTAAAGAGTTCAATTCTTGGGATATAGATGCGTGCAAATACTCCAGTCGTTCACTCGTTCTTTGTAAATGAAATATTGGACTTTCACTGTCTCCAACATAATATTATAGAATTTGGACCACTGATTTTTATATATCAGTGTAAATTAGGTAATTAAAATATTATGTGTAATATATTGATTTTCGCCCTCCTGAGGACCTTTACGCAAATAAAGAAAGAGGATAAGTAAAAAAGGATAAGAGAGAGAGGGAGAGGAGCTTACTTGGCCGTTTCCGAGGCTGACTTGATCGGAGGAGGCAACAAACTTGATGTCCATGCCACGTCGTGTGCCGTTTTAAAAGGATGCCGAATAGGGGCAATCACAGCAACCTAGCCGCCGCCTCCATTCTTTCCTCTTTGCACTGCCACTCCAGTAGACATGTGCATTGTATTTATAAGAAGATAAAAAGAGATGATGAAATGTATGCATGGTTTTAATGAGAAGATACATGAAGTTGAGATAGTTGTAAATTGATATGAATACTTAGTACCATATTTTAACACCGTTTACAATTTTATTATGTGTTTGCTAAGTCTTGGACTCACTTTTACTTTTATTGTTGTTTTTAGATGATCGATGAGGACAACAAGCATAGACGGGGAGTAGCATATGATTGATCTTGCACTGTCATTACTTAATTTATCACATAGTGTTTATTCATTCATTGTTAGAAATAAATAATATTAGCCGTGCAATATTAGTTTTGAATCATGGTTTCCCTTGGAACAAAATAATATTAGAATGTTACAGCTCTGTCATGGTTCCTTTGATGAGACATAAATTTGATTCATTTTATTAATATTATTCAATGTTCCTATATTATGGTTATATTTGTGTATGTAATCGTCTTGTGGAATTATAGTTGAAGTATAGTTAATGATAATATGTCTGAAATGGTTAAAATTGGTAAGGAATATAGTTGTTGGTGACATTCAGGGCTCTTGTTGGCCTGAGGTGTTACAGTTGGTATCAGAGCGGGCGTTAGGTCCATAGTAGATAAATTGATGACTTATTTAGATAATCAACTAACATTTGATCTAGGATTAGCTATTTAATGAAGTAAAAATTGACTTAGGATTGTTTATGGCTAAAATTTGACTTAAGATAATTATTAACTAAAAATAAAATTTGACACACTGTTGCACAGTAGGTTGGGATTGGGTCATGCATTGCATGTATGATTCCATTAGCTTGTACAATTGTTTATACGTATTGAGATGTTGCCTAAATTAGTATCGTATGATTAATTTGAGATTGTTGTTCTTGAGCTGAGTTCTTGGTTGTTTCTGGTGGTCAGTTATGGTGACGGGTAGAGGCCGTGGACGTGGTAGAGGTTGAGGGGAACATTGGTGAGGTGAGTGAGGAGATTACATCACCTGTTTAGCTAGCCGTTGGTGCGTAGGCTTGCTACAGGAACTTCAGAGGGAGGTCCACAAGCTTCATCAATGGGTGCATGCAGCTTCAACTGCTGCCAATGTACCTGTTGCTATCTTGTTGCTGCACCAGCCCTACCAGAGGTGAGCATGAGCCTCCGTAAGTGGATGGTCCTCTAGGTAGACACCTTCGATGAGCGGGCATGTCAGTCCAAGCAGCATACTAGCTACGCTATATGGAGAGACAGTTTGGAGCCCTAGAGATGACCTCAAAGTTAAATGCTTTCTTTGTGGCCTTTCAGCTAAAGGGTCAGACGGACATTTGGTAGAAAGTGATTCTTTCAGCTAAAACCCCTACCCAGGAACCGATCACTTGGGAGGATTTCATCGAGCAATTCATGACAAAGTTTTACCCAGAGTCCTTCCTTTAGAGGATGGAGCACGCTCTGTCGACCTTTGTACAGGGGAAGATGACTATTGCAAAGTACAATGTTGGGTTCGGTAATCTGATCCACTTCACGCCAGCCGTGGTTGGTGATGACTATGAGAAGGCCAAGAGATTCCATAGAAGACTTAACCAGGAGTGCCGGCATATCTTAGAAGCGACAGGGTCCTAGGTGAAAGAACCACAATCTCAGGGGCGGAGCCAGGATCCAGACAAAGGGGGGGCCGACCCGTCAAGGCGCCGACGTCATGGGCCCTGGGCGCCGTGTGTCGGCAAAATTAAACTTACACATATATAATTAAACATACGCATATATATTGTCATATAAATTCAATCATAACACATATGGCAAAATAATGTAGCATACGTCTAGTAACACAAAAGAAAGGTACTTTCATTACATCTCCACAAACTTGAATTTGTTACATCTCCACTAACTTGAATTTAGCACGACGATTACCAACTAGATCATAAGATTTGATAATATCATTGGAACTAATCTTGGCTACCAATTCCTTTTCAATATAAACTATCATGTAGCTTCGCAAAAACCCATCTCCCATTTTAGTGTTATTGATTGCATTAGTGTTTTCATCGTTGCCATTGCCAGAGCTTGATCTCGGCTTAAAAAAACTATCGATCGTTCTTAATCTCTTCATCTTGAATTCTTGATCAAATGCTAATTGCTAAATGCCTAAATTGAAGGTAAAAATTTAAAAGGAAATTAATCATAGAATTAACAGTGATTTGTGATCTGTGATTGTGAAACAGTGAAAGGGATCAATAAATAAACTACTAAACGTAGTGAACTGTGGAGACGTACTGTTTGCCCGCTTTGGATCTCAGGATCTGTGATTGTCTGATACTCTGATTGATGATCAAATGCTTTGCCGCAATGCCGCTTGCCCAGTTGCCCGCTTTGGATCTTCCTGCTCACTGCTCAGGCTCAGCCGGCCGGCCGCCCGCTCGGCACTCGCGCGCGCTCTGCCTCTGCTCACGGCTCACCTTTGCGCCGGGCGCCGGCTTGCCTCTGTACGGCGAGATGGTCAGATGGGAGATGGAGATCAGGAGATGGGAGACGAGTGCATTCACCGATTCACGGAACGGAATGTGACTCTTCGGCTTCCGGGCTTCCGGCTTCGACGCTTCGTTTCCTTTTGCATGGCTTAGTTTCCTTTTTGCATGGGCGGATGGGCCTGCACGGCTGCACGTCTGGTGGACTGGATCATTGGGATTGAGGGGTCTGGTGGACCATTGGGGGGGGCCAGGCCCCTGCCCGCCCCCCCTTCTCTCCGCCTTTGCACAATCTTGGACCGTGCATGCAGTTTCTACCCATTTTTTCTTCAAAGATCTGATCAAAATCTTCGGATGGCAACATCTAATGAAGCTAGCCTGATGCTAGATGGTTACGGCCGGTAAGGAGTATTTTAAAAGGGAAATTTTACCATCCTTGAGGGGGAAGAGGTACCAAATTTGAGCCGTTGATCACACTGATCGGACGGCTGAGATTTGGCAGTATCTAGTGGTACCGGACGCGAGGTACCAAGAGGTACAAGGTACCAAGAGGTACCAAATTTTGAGCCGTTGATCACACTGATTGAACGACTGGATCTAATTTGGTATCTCTTGGTACCTTGTACATCTTGGTACCTCCTCAAGGATAGGAAAACTGCTCATTTTAAAAACATGTAGATCATTTTCGCTGTATAGGGACCTCAAGAGTAGAGAAATCAATGGTTTGCAATTCAAACTTGATTATTTTAAATGTTGAATAAAATGTTAAAAATGTATAACCATTATATACTCCATATATCCGGCCAAAAAAGTGTGATGCCCTAGCTAGATTTGTGTAGTCAAACAAATTAATTAATTTTGACCAAAGATATTGTTTAGAATGTGTGGTTTTAGACATATGAAAATGATACGAGTGAATTGTCACAAGAAATACAATCATAACATTTGACTTTTATTTTTTAATATGAGTTAATTATGCCTACCTTTACGCACATGCGAGTGCATTGTTAGTAGAAATATTGTGAGGTTACGGATTTATCCTGGGCTCCGTCTTTCTAGGCATATGGTATGGGGGCGTGCTCACATGTGTGTGCGTGTGTGATGTGTGCATATGTGTCTTCCTTATAGTCGCAAAACAGTAGTCAAAGTGACATTTTTACTGAAAGGAGTTGGGTTTATCGGTTTGTTTCTAGTCAAACTTCACCGGTAAATTCAAATTTCACAAAAATTGGAAGATTTTGTTTAAAAATTTTGAACCAAACTTTGAACTTTTTTGTCTGGGAAAACCATTTTTTACCTGACCCCAATGGTAAATTCAAATATTGTGAAATCGAGAAAAATTTGACAATTTTTGTTCACATTTTTTGAATTAAAATTTTATTTTTTTGCGTGCGAAACAAAAAACTGGAAAAAAAAAGGCGCTTGGAGCCCGCACCTCCCACTCCCCAAACGCATTATCAACCACTAGGCTACGCCAGTAGATGTTATTACTTGCACGGTGGTGAACACGTTTATCCTATTTTGACCGGTTTTCAGCCGGTAGTTGAAAATAACCCTAGAAAGGAGTACTTAAAGATGCCAGCAACAATTCCAGAAAATATATAATAACAAAAGTAGGCAGAACCATTTATCCCATTGCGATACCCAGAAGGGAAAAAGAGCCTAATATTTCCATGTGAATGGTTATACTTAGACACATCTATATATCTATATCACTCTTTTTTGAGGTGGCAGTACAAGAACTGTCGGCCAATTCATTACAGAGACATGTCTATATCTATGACTTTTTGCATATATAGCACTGTTTGCAACTGTAATTATAAAAATAGCCGTTTGCGTGCCGCATTATCAAAAATGGTATTTTTGCTGTCCAGTGGCCAGGCGGCGATGCCGTAGAGCTGACACGTATCACATGTCGCCCGTCACAGGGCACCAAGTGCTTGCCGCCCCACCACCAGGCACTAGGTGCACCTATATTAATTTTTTTGTATATTGTTTGTTTGAATTTTTAAATATAGCAAATGAGCTCAAAAAGTTACGAAATTATATGTGCAGCCTTCCAACATAACATACTTGATTGGTTAATGTTTTGACAATTTTATCCATTATGAATGTTGCTAAAAAATTCATTCGATTATGATATGTGCAGGAGTTGTTACATATAGCAAAGGAGCTTTAAAAATTATGAAATTTTACATAAAGCCTCATAACACAGTTGTAGTTATTGTCTAGTTATTTGAGAACTTTATGCATTATAAATATTTATAGGAGTACATATAATAGTACAAAAAATGCATAGCACGGGATGAGATATGGCTCACTAATCTAAGCCACTGCTATCTCCTCACCATATCTGCCTCCACGTGTGTGGCCTTGTCTTACATTGACCATGTCTTGTGGGGTACATCAGCCGGTTCGAAGCTTGTGTGTTGGTTCGGAGAAGGTATGGAGACCGTTCCATTTGTTGAGTGGCCAGCGGTGGTCCAGCAAGCTAAGGTATATCAGGCTGGGTCTGGCAAGCGTCGATGTCCTCCTATTGATACATGCCCAACTGCGGGCCACCAGCAATTAAGCCTGGATGAAGGACACTAGAAATCACCCTCATGGTGCAGAGATGCTCTCGCCTTGACCGTACAACGTGCCAGTGAAGCCAGAGGAGCTTTGCCCACTAAAGTCTCCAAACCCTATAAATGGTGTGAATGATGAGCTTTGTCATACGTACGCTGCAAACTCTGGCACTGTGTATCGCTCCCTAGAAGCATCCGGGAGGCCCGTATTATCATCGAAGGACTCGACGTCACCCCCACATTGCATTTAAGGCTACAAGATGAAACGATGTCAGTCACATTAAATATTCTGGATGTAGAATGCAAATCTCGTACCTCCCAGATGTGCAGCAAAGATGAACGACGGAGAGTGATAGTCTGTGTAGGTGGTGCGAAGGTCAAAAGTGATGCATCTCGATGACGAACCTACGGCGGAAGAGTGCCATGATGTTAGTGAAATGTAAGGCTTAACAGGAAAACAAAACATAGGTTTTTACATAAGTTACCTCATCATCGATATGGCCCGTGGATGATCGATGACAAGTACTACGATGCCGGGTAGACTTGGTGGATTGCGATGGCCGGCCAGATTCACTAGGTTGCGATGACCTGGTGGGTGAGCATGGTGCCCCCACTGGGTGCCCGATGTGCATGGCATGCTCCGTCGAACGACCGCAGCTCAAGTTGTGCACTAATTTTTGGCCTGCTTTAGGATGTACTTTAAAGTATTCTATAGGGACGATGGTGTGTCTGGGCTGCTTATGGCGGTCTCGGACGCGCTTGCGATGTGTTGTGCCCGCTCTAACTGAAGTGACATACGACACAGGTTCAGTAATGACCAATATGAATTTTGTAAATGAAACGATCAGAAATTTCAACATATCTTACGATATCATAGTGCCACGAAATGTTGTGGTGATCGATCGAACGTTGTAGACTATCATGTACGTGACCTGATCGTGGCAATCTGGTGGATGAAGTGTGAGTCTACCACACGACCGAGGTATGTACCACTACAGGTACTTGTTGTACAGACGTTGCACCATGACGACATCCAACAGCACCCTGTCCATCCATACAATCATCCACTCTTGCTGCAGTGGCTGCCAGTCCATACTATGCTAATCCGCCCTTGATTGCCTACATTTCCGAAATCATTGATATTACAAAACAAGACATACAAAATGTAAACATTACTCGGATGGAGTTTGACTCACCGGAGTACGGCTCGGGTAAGAACCTGCCATCCGGAGGGGGCATGACTTGGTGCAAACTAAACTTGTAACACCCCGGCCAAACAAGGACCCAGAATGCTACTAACTAGAAGTAAAGCAATGTTAACTATTTAAGTTATACAAAATTTTGGCAGAGTCTACCTTGTTTATCTTTCCAATTCAGTGATTTCATGAACAGAAATAATTATAGAAGACAAAGCTCGAGTAACTAGTTCAAATTCAACAGTTATACTAAAAGGATTCTAAAACATGTAAGAATATGAAAGAGTAAAGGCATTAAGGATAATCTAACTCTTAATACAATTATAATCCAATGATAATCAAATGGTTCTTAAAAGGTTCTTGCATCCTATAACTAATTATCTTCCTTTATTTTCATGAGTGTGCAAGTGCTACTAATTTATTCCTTCCCTTTTCCCAAGCATGCCGACCTCAAGGTGGTACCTAAATAAAAAAACAACAACAATAACAACAAGAGTGAGTCCAACGACTCAGCAAGTACATATGACAAAGAATAACAAGCCAACATTGTTAATCAACATGAAGCGAACACAGAACGAACACAATTGAATGAATTTGAATGAATGAATGAAGTGAATGGAATGGAGGGACTACACAATGCATATACCGGTATAGCCAGTGACACACCCGTCAGTGTTCACTTAAACCCACATTTAACAAAATGTGGGGATTCAATCCCGTATGAAGAACGTTTCATACGGGTGTCCCGAACTACCCACTTTGGAATGGTGGGGCCCACTTTGGAATGGTGGGGCTTACTTGCCCATATTGGAATTAATGGGTCTTTTGATCCACTCCCGTGGATGAAACAATGAGTGGTATGCATGGAATGAAACTTGCATAATAAAACGATACATTCTCTACACATTTAGACAACTCACCTAAGGAATACATCATGAACATAAGTGTTATCAAGGGTCTTAGATGAACATAGGTAAATAAAACAGCAAGCATACAATGTTTTCTTTGAATCAAATCAACATGGTACTTGCCTTCCGAAGGACGACGTGTTAGGATGAAATGGCGGGGGCCTCTAAGCCTGAAACCTTTTCGCCTACAATATATATAATCTAAATAAGAACAACATAACAGGACGCTTCCCAAAACCTTCTACATCGCCATCCCGAACGCCCGCCCAACTAGATAAGTCTACACCAAAAACAGATTGCACTAAACAGAAAGATAATTCTGGACAGCAGGATTAAAACTTGCATAACTTTTGATTCACATAACGGAATTAAGCGTTCTTGGCGGCCAGTGAAAGATAAGATCATAAGCTACAATTTTCATAATATGGAGGTTTCCTGATTCAGACTTTAACCATTTTTAATCTGCTGCGCAAAGTTACTGCTAAGAATCAAAACAGAGTTCTGGACAGCAGGATTAAAACTATCATAACTTTTGACTCACAACTCGAATTTGGGTGAACTCAAAGGCTACAGAATCATGACGAAATAATCTACAAAACTCTAGGAGACCAGAAATCCTGATTCTGCCTTTACCTACACGAAAACTAAGGTCCAACAGACGACAGCAAATCTGCCTCTAAAAACAGCACTAACCACAAAGTGATAAACAACAAAACTAATTACCCAATCAAACGAACAGCGGGGATTACCCTTGAAGAACCGACGAAGAACACGAAGAACACCCTACGAACTCCTCCTCTTCTCCCCTTTCTCCCTTTCTTCTTCTTTCTTCCCTCTTTCTCCAAGGCTTCTCGCCTCGTCGGGGAGGAAGGGAGGGAAAGGCTGCGCAAGGGAGAGGAGGGGCTGCGCAATGGGGAGGAGAGGCAGCTGCCAAAGGGGTGGAGGGAGGGGCGCACTAGGGAGGAGAGGGGGCGGCCAAGGAAGAGGAAGGAGGGGAGAGGAAATTTCGGCCAAGGGGGAGGAAGAGGGAGGGGTGGCGGCCAAAAGGGGGAGGAGGGGGAGGGGTGCGGCCAAAAGGGGGTTAGGGTTAGGGGGCGCATGGGCCTAAGGCCCAAGGTGCCTCCCTCACTTCCAAGCCGGGCCCCCAAAGCTTCTCCATCCTGGCCCGTCAACCAAAACCCGTTTTCCCCGCAACCCGAAAAGAATAATTTTTTACCCGGATCCTTTCCCGAATAAATTCTCTCTAATCAAAAAGAAAATACGGAGTGTTACAAAACTGTTGCATTACGCGTTGTAATAACTCGAACTCGTTGTGCCACAATAAGTAGTACCTCGACAATCTTCCCTTGGCCCATTGCAGACGAGCACTAGTCCACCGAAAGCGCACAGTGGGCCTGTATATCAGGTCGGCAAACTTGTCGAATGGGTGCACTGGAATCACGATAGCCGGACAGCCAACAGGGAAGTGCTCCCAACTCAACAGCTATAGGAGCATGTAGCAGACAACCAGTTGGGGGTATCAGTAGTGTCATGCTGGCAAGTGTCACACAACCATCGATATGTGGTGCATAGGACGACTGATCCCCAGCTGTACTTAGGCATCACCCCAACCTCCGCGTCAGCCAAAGACTCAGCGAGGCAGACGAATTTGGTGTTACAAATATCGCCGTGTGTGGCTGGAAACATGTTCCAACCAAAAGAGCTAAATTACTCAATGATGAATCTTCTATTTGAAATATTTTTATTGCATTTATTCTCATATTAACTATTTCTTAAAGATGACTTAAACTATCTGGTCTAGTATAGCTCTCTATGTCAGTAGAGCTACTGGACAACCAACCAAGAATCTGAAATTCAGGATTTAAGTGTTATATAGAACATATGTTCTCTTGTACCAATATGAGAGAAGACATAATTTACCTGTGATCCGAAAACTGGAGGTAAATCACTATGAACATTCTTGAAAAGCTTGAAGACAATTTTATCAGTCCGACACTACAAGCATTCATAAAAACATGTATATACATATACATATATATACATTACACATGCACATATACATATATAATGGCAGTACAATACTACAAATTAAAAATTACGATGAAATAAATGAATTCATAAATATTTATTTCATGGTAGTATAATAGTACAAATAAAAATATACTACAAATAAATAATTACATAGTTATTTATTTTAGGGTACATTACTACAAATAAATATTTATTCCATGGCAGTACAATACTACATAAACATTACAATGATATATATATATATATATATATATATATATATATATATATATAAATATAATAGCAGTACAATACTACAAATTAAAGGTTACAATGACAAAAATAATTACATAAATATACACACACATAGGTATTACACAGAAAGTACCTACTAATACTACTGCTAATCGGCTGCGAAGAATTGCGAGGCTCCAAGAGCGACTGCAAGAGAGTTTGCGAAAGAGAGACTGTGAGAGCGACTGTGGGAGAGTGCACAATTTATAGCGAGAGCGCACTCGCTCTAACGAAGCGCCGATAATGGTGGGAGTGAATTACGCGTGGGAGACATACGCGATGCAAGTGACACTTTCGGTGATCTATTTCCTGTATGAGTGCTCAATTTCTATAAGAGCCAAATGCCTACGGCCCACTCCATTCGTTCGCATGTGGACTAAACAAAGCAAAAAAAAATCCACCCCTACCCACCCCTACCGCATGGTTCCATGGCCTGCCGCCCAGTAGCAAGGCTCCAGATGATTAGCAAGTGATTAGCAGAGGTATTTATACTATTATATGTATTCCTACAAATATTCGTAATGCATAAAAGTCTTGAAAAAATAGAGAATTACTATGACTGTGTTAGGAGGTTGTACGTAAAACTTCGTAATTTTTGAAGCTCGTTTGCTACATGTAATAACTCCTACAAATATCATAATTGTATAAATATTTGAGCAATATTCGCAGTGGATAAAATTATCAAAAAAATTACACAATCAAGTACAATATGTTGGGAGGGTGCACATAAAATTTCGTAACTTTTTAACTTATTTGCTATATTTAAAAATTCAAACAAACAGTATACAAAAAAATTTAAGATAGGTAATTAAGCTGGCTTTACCTGGTGCCTGGTGGTGGGGCGGCAGGCATCTGGTGCCCGGTGGCGGGGTGGCTGGTGATACGCGTCAGCCTTACAGTGTTGCCGTCTTGTCATCGGGCGGCAAAAATGTTATTTTTGCTAATACGGTATGCATACGGTCATTTTGTAATTACGATTGCAAACTGTGTTATCTATGCCTAAAAGTCTATATCTATTAATATCTAACTCTGTATGTAGACTGAATATACAATATTCTCAAGATATACGGATGTATTTTCCTCCACCAATCATTCGCCATAGGAGAGTCCATCTTTTAGAGTGATTGATAGGAGTCTTTGCCTCCATTAGCGCCTTAATATGTAAATAAATGTTTTTTCCACCGTGGTCCATGCATCTGATATGCATTTCTCGCAAAACATGCATAAAAAAAAAGGAAATGACCGGCTAGCTAGTCACACGATAGACTTTGACAGGGCGAAATTGGAAAACGTCGGTCACAGTCGCACAAGGATCAAAATGCACTCAGTGACAGCCCCTCCCTGTCTTCTCTCTCAATGCAATGTACGGGGAGCGAGTGTGTGTGCACTGCAAATGCAATAGCTAGATCTGGTTACATGTTGGAGTCCTGTCTTCAGAAAGCCGCTTTTTGACCACTACTGCCGGTGCGTTGCTCCTCTGTCGTCCCTGCAGCATGTTGCTGCCATCCAGAAATAAATATAGATAGTCCGGATAAAATATTATTTCGGATGATAAAAATATATACCATATTGGTGTCCATATTTTTTATGCGAATTCAAAAATGAATACAAAAACAAATAGGATTGAAATTGTTAATCAGATGAAAAAATCTATACCATATTCGTATCCTATCGAATATAGTAATTGGATAATATGGATAATTCGTATCCGCTTTTCACCCCTATATGTGCATATGTGTGTCTATCACCTAGTTGCAGAGCCAGCGAGCCATGGAACCATCAACTTGTCACTAGTTTGTGATTGTGTATAGACTTCGAAGTCAGGCCGAGCCGTGTCAGGCCCGGCTTGCTTCAGGTCATGTCAGCCCATGATAGCCATGTCGTGTTGTGCTGGCATGGCTCGCCTCCATTGAGGCCCAGACATAGCCCAGAGCACGACGGGTTGACGTCATGCCATACTGGTCCTAGCCCAGCTGTGCGCATCTATAGGCGGCGGCAATGACAGCAGAAACGATGGCCACTCGTGCTACCTTCTTAAAAACCTTGTACAAATTGAATTAATTGCATAAAAACGTGTGCACATAAATATTTTGGAGGGGGGAAGTGGAATTTTCTTGATATTTTCATATACAATGTTACCGCATCGTTAAAAACTTTACGTCCCAAAGTTGGGTACCCTAAGTAAGAAAAGGAGTATAGTAACAACATGCGTACATATAGGGGTGTCAAACAGATTAAGATTATTTGGTATCCATATCCAGACTATTCGATCCGTATTATATACATTAAGACTCAAATAGTGTCAAACATATCTTTAATATCAATTTTATCCAGCATCCGTATCTGGACTATTCAATTCATATTTGATCCGTTGACACCCCTACGTACATACTAACTACTCCTCAATATCTAGATCGTTCACCCGTTCGAGGTCAACGTATGCCTACACGATCTCAAGATCCTCCAGTTGATGTTGTTGTCGCTTTTTAGTCAATTCCTAATCCTTGAGCATGTGATTGACTCCACCATTCTAGGCGTGAGAGATGATCTCATTTCTTTAATTATTCTCTCTACCATAATAAACGTCGCTTCTAAAGAGACGATGGACACTAAAAGTAGCAGAACATCCCGTGCGAAATGGCACAACACAAGAAATATCCACTTGTTGTTCTTCCACCACTCGAGTAAGTCTATTTTTCCTCTGCCAGTAAGATCAACATCGGCGTTTGCATAATCATGCTCCAGGTAGTAGTTCAGATCAAAGACAGAATTCCACTTAGGGACCACCTAAGGCTGAGAGGATGAAAAACTAGACTTGCCCTTTAGCTTATTCCACAAGTGGGTTATCGAGCTTGTCTTTCTTTGTTGTGTCTGCTGTGAGGCCTCTGATCTCACGCTGTTGTAAAGTTTGTCATGGTACAAGCGGAAAACACAAAAAAAGCTCCTTTTCACATATTGGAAAGATTATGAGAAATCAAGACTAAGGCACTCACATATTCTCTCTATACCGATCTACAAACCTGCTAACTTTTTTATGGCATAAAAAATGTTAGAAAAGCAATATAGGTGTGAAATAGAACCAAAATATTTAACAAACTTTCCTCCATTGCAGCAACAGCATGGTCTAAAAGGAGACCCCTAGATCCTTATGATAGATCCGTAAAATATCAGATGTGGTAGTTTTACTACTAACATGTTGGTATTGTGGGCAAAAACCACATTAGATCATTATTTTGAACAAGCGACTTTCACCCATCACTACCACAGAAAGGGTCAATACAGACGGTTCAAAACCGTCATCACAGATAGTTTCTGACCCTTCTGAATTTTTGTGTCTGTGATAACAGCTGGTTATCACAGATGGCTCTCGAACTGTCTGTGATAAGTAACAACATGGAGGTTTTTTTAAAAAAATCGTCTGTGATATGTCAGATATCACAGATAGTTCTAGTTAAGAACCATCTGTGATAGTCTATTATCACAAACGGTTCTAGTTAAGAACAGTCTGTGATTGCATTCTCGTGTCCTCATAAATAGGCCTCCTTCAATTCATCAACATTCTCTAATTGTACTATAAAATACCTCAATCAAAGAATGTAGATGAATCAAAGCAAGCCTATTTATGAGAACAAGATCATCGTGTAATAGACTTTGGAGATTTTTTACTATTCTGGCCGCCAAGTGTTGCTTTTTTGCCATGGTCAAGATGCTCTGGTCGAAGTGTCATGGTCAAGGAGTTAGGGTCATAAGTCGTACTCATAAGAGTACTATAAGGAGACCTCCTATAGCCTCGGTGCTCCGGAGGGGGCCAGAAATGCAAAATAACCACATAAGAGGCCAGACCTAAAAAACACTACCTGGGGGCTAGAACAGTAAAAAGCTCTAAACTTTGGCGCCATGTCTTCATCCTACAATAAAACATAAATTTCAACAGGGCCAAAACCCTAGCCATCCATCAATCATCAAAAGAACTAAGGCATCAATAATTAATTTTCACGTGCAAGAGCATCAAGATTTACATGGCCAAAACCCTAGCCATCCAACAATTTTGGATGGGGGATATATCATCAGTGATGAAAGAGAGGCGGCGGTAGTGTCACTATTGTGTCACGACAGTGATGCTGCACAAGACACTCTTACGACACTTACAATAAGAGTGTCTTGTGTAGTGAACCGTAGTTGGCATCATCGAGGTGATTTGGCATTTCAGTTTAGGGGAGGAAGCAGAAATAAGGAGTGGATGAACTAGGAGAAGTAGAAAATGTTCTCATCAGTGTTGGTTCTTAGAATGAAATTGGGGGGAAAGGGGGAGTAATAAGGAGCGAGAGGTGGATGGAGACCTGTGCCTACCGTTCGATGTTGAGAGAATAGATGGGTGAGATTGAAATCCTGGGAGAGATATCATGGATCAGTTATGTGGTAGTATCATACACGGTTTGGATTAAAAATCATCTATAATGTATACTGACATCGCAGACGGTTTTTAATCCTAACCATCTATGATAATATCATAGACGGTTCTTAACAAAAAATTGTCTATGATAATTATGTATCACAGATGGTTCTAGCCATCGCTAGTAATGTAGACCGTCATGCTTTTAAAACTGTCCATGATAATTGCAACACTGATAGTTCTCTGGAACCGTTTGTGATAAGGCATCCAGTATAGCCTTTTTTGTAGTAGTGCATCCTAATTAGTTGATCTTCAGAAAAAATATATTTAGCAATTTTCTCACGGGTAGAAAGCGGGTTGTATACCCATGTACTCACATTTGTACTCCCCCCCTTTGGTTGTGCGCCCCCATCTTGCTCAAGCATGCTTTGTAGTATCGGTTCAAGTGCCCCATCACTCCATCTGTATGAGTAGTTAATTGAGGTTTGCAATAATTACAAGTTGTGATTTGTACTATTTGGTCATCTCAGATTTTCTAGCTCCAGGTCATGTGATTCCAACAAGGCGCACTTCATCCAGTGGTGCGGGTGCCAGACCCGGACCTGCTAATGTTGCTTTCTGTGGATAGGAGAGAGAAGTCTAGTGTCCCCATTAGCTCTGGACACCCTGGTACTCCTTATAGCCCTTTGTATCGTCCATATGACGGTCATCCATACCGTAGTCTCCCATGCTTGGTGAGAGCTACGAGTATCAATAGGAGTCAGAACCGAAAGAGGATCAGAGGAGCAGCGGTGGGAGCTTACACTAAGTCGCCATGTTGCCTTCGTGCTATGACTCCTCGATAGCATATCGCTACTAAGCTTGGACACTCCTGCCTTCATGTTGTAACTCCTTGTTAGCATACTAAACTTTCCATTATACGGACTTGTGAGACTACTGAGCAGAGCACAGAGAGAGGAGAAGCTTGATGCTTTGGGTGTAGAAATGAGTAGAGGAGGTGGGTTTTATAGCCATAGCGGAGGAGAACGTTGCTTCTCTAATCTCTAGTGCTAGCATGGCACAAAGTAATGGAGCTATCCCCGTCTTATTGCTGGTTCCCAACCGTTGCCTCATTTCCTCCCCACCCAATTCTTCTCTGGTCTCTGGTTCTCTGTCTTGTTGTTGGTTCCTGACTATTGACTCATCCCCTCCCCACCCATTATCTCAATCCCTCTGCTAGGCCACCACACCGCCCTAACTCTCTCTTTTTCGATCACATAAATCTTAACCACGTCGGTTCTGACCACATTGCTTTGGACCACGTCGATCTTCGACCACATAGGTTATCGATCACGTTGATCTTCGACATCATTAGTTCAACTATATTGACTTCAACCATGCTGGTTCCTAACCACATTGATCTTTGACCACATTAGCTCGACCACAATGGTTCTGGACCACACAGGTCTTCCGACCACCTATAGATGCGGTAGTTCCATGATTACAATGTTGATAATTCCGACTAGCAGTAGTACCATAGAACATATTACGGTAGTTCCAATTGTCCTGAAAATTACAAGTACTTCAATAGCTCTTGCGAAACACATTTGTAAACTTTAGTATCATGTACACAAGGATTATCTATGATTCCCAACATATTGCAAAACACATTTGTACACTTTTATAATCATGACACATGAATTATATTTATGAGCTTCAATTATTTGCAAAACACATTTGCAAATATAAGCATCATACTACAAAGAATGAAAACATGACTTCAAACACTTGCAAAACAAATTTACAATGTATAGCCCTATGTTAAAGGGATTAAACATATGAGCCACAACTATTTGCAAAACACATTCGCAAATATAAGTCTGATGCCAAGGAAAGCTAGAGCAAGTAAGGTTAAGCTATCAGCGCTAGATGAGACTCAAGCTACTAGACATAATCTCTCTTAATAGTACAGCAAGCTATACTAGCAATCCGAACTTTCAACCAAATACCAAGATCGGTAAATGACTAGTAACTCATCCTTAGCCCTAACTAGTCATACTTTTGCCTTACGTATCCCCTTAAAGCTTGATGAGTAACATATATACTTCAATTCCAGGTCATCGTATTTTCATGCATCAACACATGATGTATCCTTCACTTGACTTCCATCAACACATGATGGATTTTCACTTGACTTGATGATCTTCAACACATGATATCAACCCAAGTCATCCTCATTGGCAGAACCTAACCTATTCATCGAACTCATGAAAAATATTAGTCTACAAATCAATTGCCATCAATTATTAAACATCACCATTAACACATAATGGAGGATTAGATTATACAATTTTTCTTTTTGGTAATTCATGATAATCTCAACAAATAATGAGATAAAAATTCATTTGCGAGTGTACATCATGTACACAACACTTTTGTACTCTAAGATAAACTTTTAAAGGAAAGCTTACTTATCCGGTCATCATTAATCATCCAACCATTAACATATAATGGAAGAACTAGATGACAACCCGATTATGAGTATATATGAACTACACAAACTACATATACCCAAGAGATATGTTTCAAATTAAAGATTCTTCATATATGAAAATAGAACATGGATCAATACTAATGAAACCACAGAACATAGAGTAAATTCTCCCTAAATATGTCTATACAATAATGTATTTTGAAAGCATATGCCCATATTTAAATTTGACTTATTTGGTAAAGTTCATTCTGGATTTCAGATCCGAGGAATGCAATAAGTTAAGAATATGATATTGAATGCATACCTCTTATGTATTTTACCTTTTCATCCAAATGAGACTAAGCAATATCAAAATCAATAAACGTATTAGTCTCACAATTGTATTTGTCATTATGACCAAAACCAAATTAATGGAGCTTTACTTACAATCTCTCCTTGGTGATGAATAACAAATCCATTAATAATAATAGCATTTGGATGAAAATTAACATATGATAGAAAATTCAACTAAGCTGAAAGTATAAATAAGCATAATAAAGAATTCCCTCCTTCTTAGCATCAATGTTATTCTTCCACTTTTTGGCATTATACACTTTAATAACAATGCTATTATTAACTCTTCTCTGTCTTTTGGATTTTATCACCAAAAAGTAAGGAAAAAAGCAAATTTAACCAAAATAGGTATTTTCCAACACATGGAGCTTAATACCAATTGATTTAATTTAATTTTGGCAATAAAGAGTATGAAATAAACATATGTGACTAAGAAAGAATCTTAGGTAACAAAATGAAATGATATTTGAAACATATTCAAATAATCTTACTCATGAGAGCACCTCGAAGGTTTTTGAAGTTTTTCCCCTTTTGACATTGGATACCACCTATAGCATTTGAAGCACACTATAATTTGAAGTTTTAGATTTTTAAGATTTTAACATTTTAATTTAGCTTCAAATTCTAGATGAAAATGTAACATACAAATGTCCAATAAATCTGAGAACATTTGTTAGTATAGGTCAACAATAGGGGATCAAAAGTTATTATTATGCCATCCTTAGATTATGAACACACTGAAAGATATAAAAATCATAAAACTGCTCAAAATCATGTAAGTTCTGAAATTTTAGCATTTTATTAAAATGAGAGAAGTAAACAGCTTTCTCAAATGTAGTTAAAATGCTTTCAACTTTTGTAGAAATGAACTTTGGACTCCTAAGAAACTTTTAAAATAAGAATTTTTCAAAAAGGAGTCTCCATTCAAAATTTATGCTAAATTGCACTTTGAAAGCATCACTAAAGCGCACAAATCAATTTTCACTTCATGAAAACCAAATGAAGTAAATGAGAATGAAACACATTTATTTACAAGATCCATAAAATATTTTAGGCAAATAGGTAAAATAGTTTTTTCTAATATTAATATTTTTACCATTTTTGCTTTATTAGGCCCATAATACTTATATAAGTTTTTCACAAAGAAAAACCCCCTCACATAAAGGCTCCTCTTGGCATTTCTTTTTCTTCTCTTTTGAAACATAAAGGATTTTTCTCTTCTTGTTTGACTTCCCATTTCATATGTCTTCCCTTTTGTTTAACATTTCTCACCTTATGTTATCTAGCACCAAAAATTAAAGATACCAATTGTAAACCTTTTGTCCATAATAGATACCTCTTGTAAGCCTTTTGTCCATACTAGATGCCTTTTAATCTTTTGTGGTTCTTTTGTTTTTTCTGTGAAAGGTATATACCACTTTGACATTTATACCAATTATGGTGACATTAGATACCATATTTTAAAATACCACTTGTAATCATGATACCAAGTATAATTAATTCTAATTGTAGAGACTAGATACCACTTATGAGTTTAGATGATATCAAATGTGATTAAATCCATTTGTAAAGAGTTGATACCATTTTGAGAGCATACATGACAACAAGTGTGATTGATTCTATTTGTAAAACTTGATGCCACATGTATAAACAACTTGTATCACTCAAGCTCAAATTAGGCACTTCATCTTCCATAATTTCCACTTGATAATACTCGAGGGGGATACCACTTGTAAGAAGATATCACTTGAAACACCACTTGAGAGAAGAGGATGATGCCATTTGAGAGGATACCATTTAGGAGAGATATACCACTTGAAAGATATTATATGTGTGACATCCCAAAAAGGGAGCTAGTGTAATTACGAAAATGATGAAATTTTTTTTTATTTGTTTCTCCTGTGTCCCTCAAAAGTTTTGGCGTATTTCAAATTGCTCGAGTTTGATTTATTGCAAAAGCCCGATTAATAAAAATCCAAACCTTGGAATCAAGAACCGAGAGTGAAAAGTTAAAATTTAGAAGACCCTAATTCCTATTGAAGTCTTGAATTCGAGTATAAGGATTTGAATTCCGGATATTCAAAACCAAGAGCAGAAACTAAAATCAATCTTCTTCATCTAATGTTCCTATCCCAACAATTTAAATTGTGAAATTCGAGGATCATCTCTCCAACTCGGCAATTTTAAAAATATAATTGTTGGACTCAAAATTTAAGCCAAGCATTCAAATTTAAAGTCTAATCACAAAATTCAAATTCTGAAATTAAGAGTTATTTCTCAAGACTCGACAATCTTGAAAAATTAAATTGTTGATCGCAAAATTTGAACAAAGCTTCCAAATTCAAAATCTAATTGCAAATCTAAATTCAGAAACTTCTTAAAATCTCCAAAATCCCTCTGGGCCGGCCCATCCTCTCTTTCTTCTCCCCGGCCTGCTACCTTTTCTTTTTCTCCGGCCCACCCGGCCTCTTCTTCTTTTTCTGGCCTCACGGCCCACCCGACCGCAGCCGGCGCGCCTGCCTCCTCCTTTCTTCATCTCCGCCTCCTCCCTGTTCTTCCGGCGCGCCGCTCGCACCGCCTCCCCGGCCGCGCCGCTCTCCGCCGAACCAGCCAGCCCAGCCTGCGCAGCTCGCCCCGCCCCCGGTTGCCCCCTCCCCGGTCACATCCGCGCTAGCACCCTACCACCGGCCTACTCCCCGCGCCACTCTCCTACGCCGCTGCGCCATGCCGCCGCCCATGCCACCGTACCCGCGCCCATGCCGAAGTACGCCTCTCCCATGCCGCCGCCGTACGCGCTCGCCTATAAAGGGGCCCGAGCTCGCCTCCCTTCTGCTCCTCCTCCTCCTCCCACCGGCCGAGCTTAGCTCGTGTCCGCCTCCATTACAGCCGCCACTTCCTCCTCCCGCGGTCCCGGGCCGATTCCGCGCGGCAAGAGCAGCGCCTCGACGCCCCGAGGTCTTCCCCACCGCCGGCCTGCGCTCTCCTCCACCGCCGTGACCCTGCCACGGCAACCCGGCCGCACCACCGCTAGTGCACGTCGCCGGCCCTTCCCGGTCTTCCTCCGGCCACCCTAATAGCTCGGGTAAGCTCCTGTGACTCCGCTCGTGCTCCGGCGCGCCTCCTTTCCTCCCCCCTCGCACTCGGCCGCCGGCGCCCCTTTCTCCCTCACCGCCGGCCGCCTAACGCCGCCGCCAGCCCGCCTTGGCGCCTCCCGAGCTGAAGCCACTGCCCCCCAAGTTACCTCGTCGCCGGGGCACCCCCTTTGGCCGGTCGCCGTTGCTTCCCCGGCCGCTCCTCGCCGGCGACGCCGCACGGCCTCACAGCCACCGAGCTCCCCTGTCTCGCTGTTTTGGCCCGTGCTCTACTCTGGTTCCAGCCGAAGCCGCCCTCCCTCTCTGTCCATCTCCCTTATGACATGTGGGCCCCACTAAAAGTAACCTCTAGCAAATGGGTATCACTTGCAGCCTCTCCCCTTTATTTCTAGGATCAATCTTAGAATATGAACTGTAAATAAAGATGGGAATAATAATATAATTGTGAAATTAAACTAAAAGGGTTATGAAATGGAATTAAAAATTTTAAGTTTGATTAAATTGCATGTAAAAGACACATTGTGAATGAGAAAGAGGAATAAGAAATTACTTATAAAATTCATAATGAAAAAGAATAATGCAATTAAACTAAAGCTAAGCATGGGCCAATTGTATGCCGAATTAATAAGTTAAAGTTAATTAAAGGAAGCTCATGGCATGAAATATTTTCCTATTACTAAGAAACTAACATGAAGTAATAAAGTAATAATAATAATGATAACAACATCATGGCCAAATGATTTATTTTTGAAACTCGATGAAAGATTCATACCCATATAATCTTGCCCAAGTCGATGACAACTACGTAAATCAATTCAGCAAAATGGTGTCACATGAAATATTAACCATGAATTGCTCATATCTCTTAGTAGTGCTTGAAATAATCTTGGGCAAGCCACATAAAATGTCAAGTGTGGTTTACGCGTCTCTAAAACCTTGGGAGCCATCTTTCCAAGAATTCTTAAAATATTTGAAGTAAAGACTTTAACATTATCATAACATGCTGAGATTGAGATAACAAATAAAACACGATTAAGAAAGTCTTAAACAAGAAAGAGCAATCCTTAGTCTTTGTCTCGCACCCAAAACCCCAATCATTATCTCGGGATTTAACTTTAATTATCAAAAATAAATAATAATAAAAGAAATAGCCTTACTAAGAAGATCCTTGTAAGAATCCTAACTCTCCTTTTTAACAAATCACAACCGTTGATCCTATCGAATAAAGTTATTAACCAAGCGGAATAATTGACTTTAGAATTGACAGTTGCAATCTCAAATAGGAATGGCCTCATGAAATATTAAGATTTCATCGGGTACATAAAATAATACTCCTCTCCTGTAAAGCTTTCGCATCCTAAAATCATGTTTCTCTACACTACCCTTGATACTCTCTTTATCTGTCCATAAGTCTTGCTCGCATCATGGAACTTCCTTGATAAATGTAAATCAATTAAAAGAAAGTCATCAAGCAAAAAGGTCAAGCCTCGCTTTTCCCCCATCGGCCATGTCTGGCCACCTTCTTTTCTCAAAAGCAGATAATTCCTGTAGGTACGTCTTCACCCTGATCCCTCGTATTCCTAAAATTTTCCCTCACGGTAAAGCTATTTCAATAACCCGTTCTCTTACTCAAATCCAGCTACCGCTGTGTCTATAGTCCACTAATCCGAATCATCCTTCTATTCCCAAATCATAATAAAAGTGTAATTTAAAGTAAATTGGGCATTTCAAATGTTTGGATTTATTTGGTCTTTCTTTTCTTTGTCGCGTATTAGAACCTGAAGACTCGACGAGGCGACGAATTCGAGCAAGATCAAGACTCGAGTAAAAGCGACGACTAGGAAGTTGAGATTGCTGACTAAATAGGCTTTGACTTAGATCAATCAAGGCCATGGTACACCAAGCAAGGCAAGTCATCACTTTGATCATATTGATCCTACATTTTATGCAAAACTATATTCTTTTAAACTATCAACTTGCATGCCTAAGTTGTTATGCAAATATATGTCAAAGCTTAAGGTAGCTAAATGCCACTTGATGTTGTATTAATTTATTATGCCATCCCTTGATACTTGAATCACCTTATCCTTGTCACCATAGATTTTAATGATAACTTTACTAGCTATAAGTCGAATTAAAATGCCATGCTAGTCTTGTCAAAGTCCAGGGCACTAGTTGCCCTGATCATCAATCTTTAACACATAAGAATTTGTTTTGGGACAGTCATGGGATGTATGTGGCTGAGTATTTTGCTACAACTATTTTATGCTTCTCAAAACCCTAAAAATCTGCTTTACCTGTCTGGGCGATTAGTGAGAGTGGATGGTGCTGATGTCGCACGAGAACCCATGGTTTGTGGTAAGAACCGCCCGGACAAATTAAGGACTGAATCTTGTACTGACCTCCTGGTGTAAAACAGTACAACCACAAGTCTATATGGGTACGACCTAGTTGATTAACTTGCAAAAGTTTAGTTTAGATATCATCACGGAAGATGGGTGCCAGAGCACTGGTTTACTCATACGGCGCAAGAGGGGGCTTCTGACTGTGGCGGATGTAACCCTTCAGCGGTGAAACCTCAGCGGGGTGGTATCTAGCTAAATTGGAGTAAGGTAAAGGCTTTGTGATAAACCATCTGGGTCTCATGCCTAAGGAAGCATGTTGGCTATTAAGATGTACTCTGACCATGAACTTTTCCTGGAGAGATGTACTCCAGCGGCGAAAACTAGCATTGGTGGAGGTAATCATGCACTGTAAAAAGGTGGATGTAACCTACACTACAATTATTATCGCATTCTCACAATCAATTTCATAAAACATGTTTCAGTTAAAATTTCTACGTCTCAGGAGATTTTTCTTACTTATTGTAATTCCAAAACCATGCTTTTAGCAAATAAAAGAAACTCAAGCCTCCCTTGACAGCTTTGCATCTAATTATTACTGCATCCTGTGTGGTGGCTTGCTGAGTATCATCGTACTCATTCTGGCTTAACTGCCATCATTCAGTCCGAAAGGAAATAAGGTCAAGCCCTGCGATGCCTAAAAAGGGTCGACAGAGCTGGAAGACGATGAGACCATGGACTAGGTCGCGAACCCCAGTTGGCTGCCTGTGGGCAAGTCCTGCGGGTCCCACCTGTGTGAAGTTTCCGCTGCTGCATTTTATCGTTTCGGCCTAATCGGCCCATGAGTAAGTATTACTGTATTATTTATGCCTTCGCATGATATATTTTTGATATACAGTAATGTATTTGTGAGCACTATCTACTGATCCAGGGAATGGTGCGGTGGAATCACAGAGGATCTGGGTTTGCTAACCCAAGGTCCGACAGAGCTGGTATCAGAGCATATCGACTGTAGGTCGTAACCTTAGTTAGCATGGCCGTTAGCTTTATGATTAGAATTATTTCTTCAAAATCTAACTGCAAAATATAAGTAGTATTACTACTCTTATCCCTCTTAGATGATCCCCTCTCATCTACTTGCTGCCCTGGCCATTTTAGCTCCAAGGCTCTCTTATCCCGAATTAAAACTAACGCATGCCTGAGTTCTCTTCTGAAAAATTACCTTGGGCCAAAATCATAAAACTTATATTGAGTTTTATTTGTAAAAGTTGTTTATCCTTGGGAGGTTAAATTATCAAAATTATTTGCAAAGCTTATTTCCCAGCTTATTTCAACAAACTTAAACTTCCAAGGAAAATTTTCCCAAAATTTTAAACCCCCTGCCAATTTATTCTAAAAGTTCACTTTGATTTCTCAGATGTATGTGTAAATCTTGGTGGATTCATGTCAATTGTATGAGAGAATCAATGGTGTGAATTTTTGGGTGAAAAATAGGCAAATCAATTTGAGTGACTGGAGTAGCTACATGTGTGAACCAACTTGATGATTGGATTGACTAAGTGGATAGACCAGTTTACATGATTGGATTGGTTAAAACGGGGTGGACCAATTTAAATGATTAGATTGGCTAAAATAATCGGATTGGTTAAATAATTGGAGCGATATAGATGATTGAAGTGATTAAATGAGTGGACTGACTCAAGAGAGATTGGTTTGGTTAAAATAAGTGGATCGGTGGAATTTTAGAAGAATGAGGAATCTAATAACAATTGTTGGTTTGCAGCTTTAATAAACAGTATGGCTCCCTGTGGATGTTTAGACTGGTGAGATAACAGGATATAGCTGATTACTGGATGGATTATTGAAAATTCTGAGGAAATTAGGAGAAGTAATAATAATCCTTGATTTATAGATTGGAGAAATAATCTTATTCTCGGTGGACGTTTATGACAATGAAGTCGCTTGGAAGAAAATTTGCAGATAGTAGGACTGATCACTTGATAAACAGATTATGAGTATACATCAATAGTGGAAAAGGCTGGATTATAATACAAATGTTACTGGTGGATTGAAATATCTGAACCATACTACAAGTGGTATCGGTGGATTTAAAATGTAAAAGATGTGAGTGGTATTGGTGGATTTAAAAACATGGAGATATTGAAACCATGATACAAACAAATACAAGTGGATTTAAAGGTAAAGAATTTGGAGTAATGTGTAGGTAAATAATTGAATGGGATTGTGGAATAATGAACCCAAGACTGGATTTATGATTTTATGTAGGAAAGTAAGATCCATTTGAGGAATAGGTAACTCTGATTTGGTAAATGAACCCATAGATGATACCTTGGAAGCTATATGATTGTGGATCGGATAAATGATAACACTCACTGTTTGGAGTATTAGACAACAGTTGTGCTGAGACTAATTGATAAAGGGAGTTACTTTAGATTCAATCAAGTATACGCAAGATTAACAAAGCCTTGGATTAATAGCCTATGAATAAAAAGATTATGGGAGTAAATTAGTCTGTTGATATTGTGATATTGGAGGATGCTATGATACCTTTACAAAAAAAATGGGGTATTTAAAAAAAAGGTTCAAGTATTCCAAAACCATTTCAGGAAAATCTATCTTGTATTAGAACTCTATATCAAAAGTATATGGCGTATCTTCGTTTGCAAAGAGGTTTGGTTTCAAGTTATTTTGAAAACTTGGCCCCAATAATTGAAAACCCAAAAGATTAATTCCCCAGAACTTGCTTTGAAAACCAAAACTTGGGAATCAGCTTGCTCTAGAAATTATTGATGGGGTTATCTTGGAAAAAAACAAATGTTTTAAACCTTGAGATTTTTGAAAACTGTTTCCTAAAAAGCTCTGTTTTCAAAATAATAATAAAAAGCATGATCTTTGCTGCCAAAGCCCTTCTCGGTGCTCTCCTTTCTCTACTTCTGTCTGAAAAAGGAAATTTGGTTTTCCTATCCCCCCTTACTTCAAAGGCTTAAGCTCGAAGGTGTCAAGGATGCTCGTGAAGATTTGGTGGCCTCGCTTCAACAAACCTAGTATTCAGAACCCTGTACTCTCTTTTGTGTGTCTTCGTGCATAGACGTTGCTTGGTCAAAAAGATTTTATTTGGCCCTGTGCACTGCCTTCTTGCCCGCGGGCGTTGTATTTCGTAGTCACAGAAAAAGTTTGTTTTCAAAAGCTTGGTCATTCTGTGTGGCTTGTGTACTGCCCCAGCTTCTGGGTGTGCACTCCTTAGAATGGGTTAGAATATCTCATCCCTGTAATCTTTTCCGTACCTCATGCTATTTCCCCCTCACCTTATTGCTGAAAGCCTCGTCAAGTCTGCAGGCAAGAGGTAGCAGATAGCCAAGTCAAGACACTTAAAACTCTGAAGTGGAAAGAGGCAACATCTCTAAAAAGGACAACAACTAAGAAGCCTTAGGCTGCAAGAGGATCAAGACCCAAGTCTCTATTCCACAGTAGACTCACTATTCCAGTCATCGTCAAGACATTGTCAATGGCCAAGAACAAGGCTAGAAGCAAGAAGCAGGATCCAATGATTTTTACTCGCTTTGGTCCCTACCACTCGTCCAAGTATTCATTTAGATACACTCCGCAAAGGCTACTAAGAAAGAGTCGCCACCTGACAGGCAACCGTACCACTACATCAGGCAGACCCCGAAATAATACCATGTGCTTTTATTGCGGAGAAAAAGGACATGACATTCGTAGGTGCCCTGAGAAAAGGAATGGTAAGGGTGTTTATCCCCTTTGCAGTAACACAGGATGCTACGTGAACAAATGTCCCCAATGGAATCTAGAAGGATTAGCCTAGGGAGCTATCACCACCAACCAATGCCCTCAGAGGAAGCCAGGCCAAGGGTTCAATTGCTTCAAATGCAGTGACCCAGGACATTATGCAAGAGACTGCCCTCAACGGAAATCGAACAAGCAGGAAAAGGATGTCGCCACCATCAACCTCAGCTTTAGCACGGAACAACTCATCAGTTTCAAGCACCCCATCAAGGAGCAAACTACCTGTGACAAAGTTCGACTACCAGGTCCAGAAACTCCGTCGGCTACTGCGTGCATTAAATGTGGCAAGACAGGACATGACGCCCAATTATGCCCTCCGCTACGACAGGTTACATGCTTTGCCTGTGGACAACCAGGACACTACAGTTACAATTGCCCAGCTCCGTACTGTCCTTACTGCAAGAAACATCATTACCCAGACGACTGCCTCACAAACCTAATAGCATGTAGCGTTGTGGAGAAAAGGGGCATGAGAAAAGTCAATGCACTGCAAACTGCCCCAATTGTGAAGGAGATCATCAACCTGGAGAATGCCCCATGAGCAAGGTCACATGCTTTCTCTGTGAAGGACACGATCATTGCCCCAAGGATTGTTCCATGAACCTGTTGCTGACTAAGGCTACCGAGATACAAAGGCTGAGTCTCCAAGCCGCCATCAAACTAGTCATGACTAAAACTGACAAGAGCAACTAGTACCGGTCACTCTTCATGTTAAGGGGGGTAGCCTGAATAAATAAGAAGTGTCAGGGCACCTTGATGTTAGACCCTGCTACCGCTTCAGCATAAAGAGAAATAACAATTAGTATTGAAGAAACAGCAAACCCCTGAAATGTCAAGCAATGGAGTGAAGCCAGTTGCAACCAATCTAGAAGAGCAACGTTTCCCTTGTGCGGCGTTTCTCTCCAAGTGCTAACCCACTTTTGTGCAGCTCCCCTCTTTTCCGGCACCACCAAGAGCAGTATGCGTGGTATCAAGCATGTACCCTAGAACCTTTTTGCTAGCTAGCCAGCTTGTTCCCACCTACTTCCTTTCTGCTCCACTCGAATCTCGGGGACGAGATTCCTGTTAAGGGGGGTAGGGTCTGTGACATCCCAAAAAGGGAGCTAGTGTAATTACGAAAATGATGAAAAATTTTTTTATTTGTTTCTCCTGTGTCTCTCAAAAGTTTTGGCGTATTTCAAATTGCTCGAGTTTGATTTATTGCAAAAGCCCGATTAATAAAAATCCAAACCTTGGAATCAAGAACCGAGAGTGAAAAGTTAAAATTTAGAAGACCCTAATTCCTATTGAAGTCTTGAATTCGAGTATAAGGATTTGAATTCTGGATATTCAAAACCAAGAGCAGAAACTAAAATCAATCTTCTTCATCTAATGTTCTTATCCCAACAATTTAAATTGTGAAATTCGAGGATCATCTCTCCAACTCGGCAATTTTAAAAATATAATTGTTGGACTCAAAATTTAAGCCAAGCATTCAAATTTAAAGTCTAATCACAAAATTCAAATTCTGAAATTAAGAGTTATTTCTCAAGACTCGACAATCTTGAAAAATTAAATTGTTGATCGCAAAATTTGAACAAAGCTTCCAAATTCAAAATCTAATTGCAAATCTAAATTCAGAAACTTCTTAAAATCTCCAAAATCCCTCTGGGCCGGCCCATCCTCTCTTTCTTCTCCCCGGCCTGCTACCTTTTCTTTTTCTCCGGCCCACCCGGCCTCTTCTTCTTTTTCTGGCCTCACGGCCCACCCGACCGCAGCCGGCGCGCCTGCCTCCTCCTTTCTTCGTCTCCGCCTCCTCCCTGTTCTTCCGGCGCGCCGCTCGCACCGCCTCCCCGGCCGCGTCGCTCTCCGCCGAACCAGCCGGCCCAGCCTGCGCAGCTCGCCCCGCCCCCGGTTGCCCCCTCCCCGGTCACATCCACGCTAGCACCCTACCACCGGCCTACTCCCCGCGCCACTCTCCTACGCCGCTGCGCCATGCCGCCGCCCATGCCACCGTACCCGCGCCCATGCCGAAGTACGCCTCTCCCATGCCGCCGCCGTACGCGCGCTCGCCTATAAAGGGGCCCGAGCTCGCCTCCCTTCTGCTCCTCCCCCTCCTCCCACCGGCCGAGCACGGCTCGTGTCCGCCTCCATTACCGCCGCCACTTCCTCCTCCCGCGGTCCCGGGCCGATTCCGCGCGGCAAGAGCAGCGCCTCGACGCCCCGAGGTCTTCCCCACCGCCGGCCTGCGCTCTCCTCCACCGCCGCGACCCCGCCACGGCAACCCGGCCGCACCACCGCTAGTGCACGTCGACGGCCCTTCCCGGTCTTCCTCCGGCCACCCTAATAGCTCGGGTAAGCTCCTGTGACTCCGCTCGTGCTCCGGCGCGCCTCCTTTCCTCCCCCCTCGCACCCGGCCCGGCGCCCCTTTCTCCCTCACCGCCGGCCGCCTAACGCCGCCGCCAGCCCACCTTGGCGCCTCCCGAGCTGAAGCCACTGCCCCCCAAGTTACCTCGTCGCCGAGGCACCCCCTTTGGCCGGTCGCCGTCGCTTCCCCGGCCGCTCCTCGCCGGCGACGCCGCACGGCCTCACAGTCACCGAGCTCCCCTGTTTCGCTGTTTTGGCCCGTGCTCTGCTCTGGTTCCAGCCGAAGCCGCCCTCCCTCTCTGTCCATCTCCCTTATGACATGTGGGCCCCACTAAAAGTAACCTCTAGCAAATGGGTATCACTTGCAGCCTCTCCCCTTTATTTCTAGGATCAATCTTAGAATATGAACTGTAAATAATGATGGGAATAATAATATAATTGTGAAATTAAACTAAAAGGGTTATGAAATGGAATTAAAAATTTTAAGTTTGATTAAATTGCATGTAAAAGACACATTGTGAATGAGAAAGAGGAATAAGAAATTACTTATAAAATTCATAATGAAAAAGAATAATGCAATTAAACTAAAGCTAAGCATGGGCCAATTGTATGCCGAATTAATAAGTTAAAGTTAATTAAAGGAAGCTCATGGCATGAAATATTTTCCTATTACTAAGAAACTAACATGAAGTAATAAAGTAATAATAATAATGATAACAACATCATGGCCAAATGATTTATTTTTGAAACTCGATGAAAGATTCATACCCATATAATCTTGCCCAAGTCCATGACAACTACGTAAATCAATTCAGCAAAATGGTGTCACATGAAATATTAACCATGAATTGCTCATATCTCTTAGTAGTGCTTGAAATAATCTTGGGCAAGCCACATAAAATGTCAAGTGTGGTTTACGCGTCTCTAAAACCTTGGGAGCCATCTTTCCAAGAATGCTTAAAATATTTGAAGTAAAGACTTTAACATTATCATAACATGCTGAGATTGAGATAACAAATAAAACACGATTAAGAAAGTCTTAAACAAGAAAGAGCAATCCTTAGTCTTTGTCTCGCACCCAAAACCCCAATCATTATCTCGGGATTTAACTTTAATTATCAAAAATAAATAATAATAAAAGAAATAGCCTTACTAAGAAGATCCTTGTAAGAATCCTAACTCTCCTTTTTAACAAATCACAACCGTTGATCCTATCGAATAAAGTTATTAACCAAGCGGAATAATTGACTTTAGAATTGACAGTTGCAATCTCAAATAGGAATGGCCTCATGAAATATTAAGATTTCATCGGGTACATAAAATAATACTCCTCTCCTGTAAAGCTTTCGCATCCTAAAATCATGTTTCTCTACACTACCCTTGATACTCTCTTTATCTGTCCATAAGTCTTGCTCGCATCATGGAACTTCCTTGATAAATGTAAATCAATTAAAAGAAAGTCATCAAGCAAAATGGTCAAGCCTCGCTTTTCCCCCATCGGCCATGTCTGGCCACCTTCTTTTCTCAAAAGCAGATAATTCCTGTAGGTACGTCTTCACCCTGATCCCTCGTATTCCTAAAATTTTCCCTCACGGTAAAGCTATTTCAATAACCCGTTCTCTTACTCAAATCCAGCTACCGCTGTGTCTATAGTCCACTAATCCGAATCATCCTTCTATTCCCAAATCATAATAAAAGTGTAATTTAAAGTAAATTGGGCATTTCAAATGTTTGGATTTATTTGGTCTTTCTTTTCTTTGTCGCGTATTAGAACCTGAAGACTCGACGAGGCGACGAATTCGAGCAAGATCAAGACTCGAGTAAAAGCGACGACTAGGAAGTTGAGATTGCTGACTAAATAGGCTTTGACTTAGATCAATCAAGGCCATGGTACACCAAGCAAGGCAAGTCATCACTTTGATCATATTGATCCTACATTTTATGCAAAACTATATTCTTTTAAACTATCAACTTGCATGCCTAAGTTGTTATGCAAATATATGTCAAAGCTTAAGGTAGCTAAATGCCACTTGATGTTGTATTAATTTATTATGCCATCCCTTGATACTTGAATCACCTTATCCTTGTCACCATAGATTTTAATGATAACTTTACTAGCTATAAGTCGAATTAAAATGCCATGCTAGTCTTGTCAAAGTCCAGGGCACTAGTTGCCCTGATCATCAATCTTTAACACATAAGAATTTGTTTTGGGACAGTCATGGGATGTACGTGGCTGAGTATTTTGCTACAACTGTTTTATGCTTCTCAAAACCCTAAAAATCTGCTTTACCTGTCTGGGCGGTTAGTGAGAGTGGATGGTGCTGATGTCGCACGAGAACCCATGGTTTGTGGTAAGAACCGCCTGGACAAATTAAGGACTGAATCTTGTACTGACCTCCCGGTGTAAAACAGTACAACCACAAGTCTATATGGGTACGACCTAGTTGATTAACTTGCAAAGGTTTAGTTTAGATATCATCACGGAAGATGGGTGCCAGAGCACTGGTTTACTCATACGGCGCAAGAGGGGGCTTCTGACTGTGGCGGATGTAACCCTTCAGCGGTGAAACCTCAGCGGGGTGGTATCTAGCTAAATTGGAGTAAGGTAAAGGCTTTGTGATAAACCATCTGGGTCTCATGCCTAAGGAAGCATGTTGGCTATTAAGATGACTTATCTCTTGTGGTGAAAGTGTACAACCTCTGCAGAGAGTAAACTATTCGAATAGCCGTGCCCACGGTCAAGGGCGGACACGGGAACCTACTCGAGTTAGTTTTATTTCCAAAAACATTTGTGGGTGGGATAAAACCTATCAGAGAGATGTACTCTGACCATGAACTTTTCCTGGAGAGATGTACTCCAGCGGGGAAAACTAGCATTGGTGAAGATAACCATGCACTGTAAAAAGGTGGATGTAACCTACACTACAATTATTATCGCATTCTCACAATCAATTTCATAAAACATGTTTCAGTTAAAATTGCTACGTCTCAGGAGATTTTTCTTACTTATTGTAATTCCAAAACCATGCTTTTAGCAAATAAAAGAAACTCAAGCCTCTCTTGACAGCTTTGCATCTAATTATTACTGCATCCTGTGTGGTGGCTTGCTAAGTATCATCGTACTCATTGTAGCTTAACTGCCATCATTCAGTCAGAAAGGAAATAAGGTCAAGCCCTGCGATGCCTAAAAAGGGTCGACAGAGCTGGAAGACGATGAGGCCATGGACTAGGTCGCGAACCCCAGTTGGCTGCCTGTGGGCAAGTCCTGGGGGTCCCACCTGTGTGAAGTTTCCGCTGCTGCATTTTATCGTTTCGGCCTAATCGGCCCATGAGTAAGTATTACTGTATTATTTATGCCTCCGCATGATATGTTTTTGATATACAGTAATGTATCTGTGAGCACTATCTACTGATCCAGGGAATGGTGCGGTGGAATCACAGAGGATCTGGGTTTGCTAACCCAAGGTCCGACAATATGGAAGAGCTTGGTTAACAAAAGATTTTGCCCGGCAAGAGGAAAGATTTGATACCTTTTTGAAAAGAAAAATAGATGATATTACTTATAAAGATAAGGATAAAAGTCACACCGAGGCCAGGATGATCAAAAGTCTGCCACTCTTATAAAGAATGCCATTTTTTGATAAAAGAGTATTACAAAAGGATCAAAATGGCATGTGGAGTCAAAAGATTAATCAAGGGTAACTATCAATGATAACAAAGATCAATTTGACTTTGAGTAGAATGGTCGATAGAATTGAAATCAACAAATTTTGAATCAAATCTACCATGTTTTAGACAAATCGGAAGTACCGCGGTTTCACTGTTGGTAGTTCTGAAAGACGGAAGTACCTTAGAATGTACAGTGGTAGTTTCATTTTTTTTGGACGCATGCTAACGATTGGAATTTTGAGGAGAGGGTTGATGTAATGTTGTAAATTGCTCCAAAGCCTTTCACAAAGAAACATAAACCACTTGTGGAGCACTTCCAACTATATGCCAATATTAAAAATCATTTTAATGTAGATTTTAACAAATTAAGATTTTATTTTAAAACCAACACATTTTTAATGAAATTTTCAAGATTGCAAGAATGAGCATTAGAGGGTATCTTAAGCATAAAAATTTATGTATGAGTTATAAATATCCTTATGACTTAATATATATCAATTACTTCAGTTCAAATGGCAAAACTCAGTTAAGTGCTATATTGTGATCACTTAGATCAACTTAGGATGTTGGATGAATTTCAAAACTATATAACTTTCGATTAATTGGCCTTTTGAAAAACTTTTGAATACCAATAATGTTTGGAATAGCTAACTCTAGGTTTTTGGTATTGAACACCTTTTCATATTCCTTTCACAGCTGATTTTAGCTAATTTTTGAGTTTAAAGCCAAAACCTTTGGAAAATATTTGAAATGCATTTGTATACATTTTCCAACTAGTTTTTCAAAAATATACTAATAATTCCACAATTTTGACTTTTAGGCTAAATGGCTCAAATTTCAAAAACAATACTAGTACTTAATTTATTTGGACACACTAAGGGATGTGATATATATATATATATATATATATATATATATATATATATATATATATATATATATATATATATATATATATATATATATATATATATATATATATATATATATATATATATATATATATATATATATATATATATATATATATAATTTAGCACTCCCCCTTAATGTGCCACTTCATCTTGCTCATAATTACAATAATAAACTTTTAGAACGAGAGCAGGAGCAAGAGCACCCATTTTTAAATGATATTCATGCAATGCAACCTGCACAAGGTTAGGAGCTAAATATATTAAATGTAGATACTTGTTACCAATATGGCATTGGTTCATGACATAATCATCCTTAAACTTAGCTCCCAATACTCATATAGTGGAATTCACCTCTTTATGTTTAAGCCAAGCCTCCAATACCTCTCCAAGTACCTATTAAGTTTTTAAGCATATTTTGGTACCCAAAACATGGATGGGTCCATCAATGTTAGTCGCAATAGATTTGAGCACCCAAATGGCCCTAGCATTGAATTTTTGTGAACTAACATTTTTAGCAAACACATTGCTATTTCAATCCTACCTAAGCAAATAATATTCATTAAATAAAGATGGCTTAGGAATGATACCTTTGGACAATCCTAACTAAAATGTCTCTTCTTCTGGCAATTGTAACAAGTTTGACAGTTGCTACCTCTTCTTATCTTCTTGCCTTGCTCATTGCCAATTTGCCTCTTCATTGATTATTTTTGCTTGTCATCCACCTTGTCAGGGCACACTGAGGCGAAATGGCCCTTCTTGTTGCATCCAAATCATTTAACTTTGTTGAATTGATTTCCAAATTGCTTTGGGATGCTTTTCACCTTTTTCTTAAAGGTGAAACCGATACCTCTTTTATCATTTGACTTTATTTCACTTCTCAATATTATGTCAATAGTGGTCTTCCCTTTATAGCTTTTCTCCAAATCATTTTTCAATGTTGTGACTTGGGCCTTGAGCTTTTTGTTTTTCTCTACAAGATTAGTATCACAAGACATAGAGGAAATAGTAGCATCTAATTTAGAGCAACAATATATATATATATATATATATATATATATATATATATATATATATATATATATATAGCAAATCATCACAAAAGGTGGATATGCTAACTTTAGATGAGATGCAAGGATTAGAAGCTATTTATGGCATATCATCTATTAAATTCCAAGCAATGCCTATATCCACCTCTCAGGTTTCATCGCATCAGAATCACTAACCATTGCTGTATTGCAGCAAAATTCACAATAAGATTTCTAGAATGTTAAACATGTGGGCAATATTTTAATTCCAAGTTTTACTAGGAGACAAAAACAATAAACTAGTGATGCAAAACTCTCAACTAACAGCAGGCTACTCGTCATACTTCATAATATACACAAGTAAATTATATTAACAAAGTCGAACGAATGCACAGACGACTTACAATTGGGCTTGTTGAAGAATAGGAAGCAGCGCAGGCTTGATGCAGTGAAGAACGTAGATGACGCAATGAAGTGAGCGGTCGCGTAGATGTGCGCTGCCTAGAAATCTTATTGCCGCCCCATACAGGTACTCTCTACGGCAATGGTTCAGAGATAACCGCTCTCTCTCCTTCCAAGTGCACGCCAGGAAGAAAGGTTGGCAAAGTTCAGACGACGCAGTACAAAAGCACAAGATCGTAGAAAAGAAGGAAATGGAGGCAGTGAGTTTCTCACACACGCTCTGGATGTCTCCAGGTATATAAATAGACTGATTGAAAACTAACATGATTAAAATAGCCATTTACCCTTTGATAACTGATATATTTAACCAGCCATTTATCCACTGGTAATTGCCTATCATCAAACCCAATAAAGGCTCATTCAAATGTTAGAATCTCATTCAAACAGAGATAGAGTGGTGCAAGGTTCAGCAAAAATAAAGATGGACTTCGTCTGCCAAGTGGCGTGCCACGGCACGGTCGCGCGTCACAAGTCACGTGATTTTCACGCTAAAATGCGCGAATATGCGCACGCGCGTGTGCACGTGCGATATTAGCTAAAACCCTCCTCATGCCATCTATATCTATATTCAAGGAGTGATGAGGATTCCACCTTATAAATTGGTTTCCCCCACATTGCTTTAGCAATATGGTACTAAACCATGCATACTTTGGAATTAACGAAATGGGCCTTGTTAATATGGGCCAATTTCTAATAGTGGTGCCTCTGAGAACCTGAGCTCGCACGGATGCACCTACCGCAGTCGCCACCACCTCCAAGCACCCATCGAAGGTGCACTGGCTTGGATGATTGCCAGAGAGGAGGGGGCATACATAGGGATCGACGGCAAGTAGTGATGGGGCCGACCGAGCACGGGGAGAGACGATGCTCACAGGAGCACACGGGGGCGAGGAGGGAGTTGTGATGAGCATAGGCACTGGGGATGGGGGCTCGGCGCTGCGGTGGGGGATGGGCACTGTGGAGCGAGATGCGCAGTGAGTCGAAGGGAAGGTGTGGCCAAGGTAAGTAGGGAGCACGGCCGCGCCGTCCGGCAAGTCCGAACTAGGCAAATATGACGGTTAGGGGAAATCATGTCACTGTCTAGCGTTACGGTGGATCCATGAAGTAGGTCTCGGGAAGTTACGCCGTTGTTACGGAGAAGGGGCAGTCAATGATCATTGTTTAATCTCTCAAGGCTAATCAAATGTTAGGTATTATATAATAAGTGCTTGCTGAATCTAAGTGGAAAAAAAGGATTTTTTTTTCGCCGGGCTAAACAAGTATTTTAGTGAAAATTGAATCTTATGTGGGATTACATTTGTTATAACAATTTTTCTTAGTTTGATTACAGGTCTTGAGTCAACCAGTACCTGATTTGGTGGGAAAATAAACTAGGATATACTATACCTATATATCATTGCAAAATAACGTACATATCGCAGCAGAATCAAATTATTGTAATAGTAATTGGTTAATGCAACGATTTTTTTTGTTGCAATACAATCAATTTATTGCAACGAAAATAAATATTATCACAACAATTTAGAATTATGGCAATATAATAAACTTATCGCAACAAACAAATAATTCGTGACAATAAAATTAACTATTGCAACGAAATATATTTTGTTACAATTTTTCTGTTGGAATAGTTAGCATCCCTGGTAGTGCAATTAATCTAAATATAGTACTCCGCGAAATATAATAGGCGTGTATACAGTATGCTCCTCTAGCTATGTAGCTTGCTTGCTTAAAGTTATGTTCAAGTATTTATACTAAGAGTAAATAAGTGGGCAGAACTAAATTATTGTGAGAAGTTTGCTTGGAACAAAAAGGTCAGCTCTTTTGAAAACTAGCTAAAATTCAGTACTTTTTTTTAGAGAGAGAGGAGCTAAAATTCAGTACTAGCTTGATGTTTTTCGCATGTACATCCGTGGACCGAAGAGGCGAAGAGTTGACTTAACTCCGACCCGGCCCAGTCCACACCGTCCAGGCTCGCGATCTCCAGCACTCCAGGTCCAGCAAGCAAGGCTGGACTCCGCAGCATGAGCCCACAAGGTATAGTAGCACGAAAGCGAAATGTTGCTCGGAGAAGCAGCGAGCTACCTAGATAGAGAGCTAAGATGCTAACCATTAGTCTTATTCTTTTAGGCTTTTAATTTTCAGTTTAGATTTTTTTTGAAAAGTTTAAATAGACGGCGCAGCTTCTTAAAACAAATTTTTCGAGCATAAAACTATATGCCACCCATATCGACGTCTTTCGCCGTCTAATACCGTCTCTAAAATCGCAGCCTTAAAAAAGTATGATCATTTCTCCTCTCAATCAGAAATCGCCTCACATGTAGTCGATAGGACTCCAAACATGTCATCCACACATGGGTGCCAAACTGTGACCGTCTGATCGATGCTTAATTACCGGTGTATATCCCAACCCAAAGCTCTAAAATTAAGGTTGATGAGCACACCGATCGGGCAAAAGCCAACGCTCGCTTTGGATTGATCGGGAGTAGTAGGATATTCGAGCGATAGATGATGTGAAGTGGGAATTCTTGCATTAGTTGCACATCGTAGTCTGACAGTTTCAAATGAGCACTCTTTGTTTCTTTTTTTCCCTTGTTAGCTAGGTGGCCTCATATGGTAGTAGTAGTAGTAGTATCTCGATCACACTAGCTGTCTCGGTGTGAATACAGCTGCTTTTGCTCGCCGCCATCGATGCATGGATGGATGGGACGATTTCCGAGCGAATCGGATCGGCTTAGGGGAAGAGTGGAGAAGAAGAATTGATTTAAAGTCGATCTCCATGATTTGTCGCGCACTACCTCGCCAACTTTGCTTTCCAAGAGATCCACAAGAGGCAACAAATGTGCATTTTCAACATGTGGCGCACATCGCATGCATGCCAGAGAAGTAGAGCTGGACGGGCTGCTTGCAAAGAAAGCTACATATGTCATGTCAGTCTTCGGAGACCACACAAACAAATGAGAATATATATATATATATATATATATATATATATATATATATATATATATATATATATATATATATATATATATATATATATATATATATATATATATATATATATCCGTTGATTTGCTTTGAGATTCGCAACGTTTGATGTGGGTATCTTCATATACCCATAAAAAAGTATATTTGAGATGTCAAACTCCGAAAAAAAATTAAATTCAACTTCAGTTTAATTAGTTTTAACTATTTTTATGGTATATACTCACTGTAGTCGCATTGAACTCAAAAGTAATTCAAACTAGTTTGAACTGAGTTCAAAACTTACTTACCATAAATATATCAAGGGTATAAAATATTTTCATACCCAAACTCAAAAAAAATATCAATCATACACGTGTATCGGACGGTTATTGATGTGGGTGCCTAGGCACCCAGGTGGCTTATGTAATTTTCATATATATATATATATATATATATATATATATATATATATATATATATATATATATATATATATATATATATATATATATATATATATATATATATATATATATATATATATATATATATATATATATATATATATAGGAAGCCTCTTTTCTACACCCGGGTGTAATTACACCCTATATCGTATCTCACAATGTAGGGAGTATCTCGCGTAACGAGGAGTATGTACATGTAGTATATGAGTATTTAAGACTATATAGGTGGTATGAACAATTTTTCAGAGGTAGTATGTACATTTTTTTCAACATACTTCTTTTTATGTACGTATATAAAGGTATTTACAAAATACGCTAAAAACTATGGACTCCCTTGCAATTTTTTCATGTGGTTCACATTAGAATATCTTATAATTAGTATATGAGTATACCTAAAGTGATAAAGGAGTATTTCAAGTTTGTTTAGGTGGTATATTAGAGGTGGGTGTAATTACACCCGGGAGTAAAAAGTATTTTTCCTATATATATATATATATATATATATATATATATATATATATATATATATATATATATATATATATATATATATATATATATATATATATATATATATATATATATATATATATATATATATATGTATCGTGTGCAAAAATGTTAAAATTTCTTAGATATCAAGTTTAACAGGTTTACTAACTAGTTCAAACAAGTGTGAACTAAATTTTAAATTGTAGTTGTCTTTTTTATGATAGTTTGATTGTAGATATATGCTGATTATATATATAAATCAGCATAGTATGTGATCTAAATTCGTTCAAAACTTTGAATTTGAGTATATTTTTCAAACTTATACGTTTCATTTGAATATTTATAGATGAGTATATAACCTAAAACTGATATCAGGATGACGTCTAGGCACCAGGCCTCCCTATTTTTGAATTGCTTTTAGATGCATGTGTGAGAACCCTCAAGATTTAGTAACCAACAAAACACTATTAAGAATGAAATCAATACTAATCACAATACTTACAGAAATAATAATAAAATCATTCACATGCACAAGACAAATGGATATAATTATATATAAATGTATCAACAATCTGAATTACAGAAGGGATTCAGTTACACAACAAATTTCATACATGAATTCTTGTACACAAATTACAGTCTTAAATACAAGGATAAAAATTACAACTCGATATTACAACTTGGAATTCATCGCATACAACAAAAAGCGTACACACATCAGACTACATATTATCACAGCCCCTAAATACCTGCACAAAATTGTTAGCTAAAATGCAGTTGCAAAACTGAGATGAAATAGAAAACAATTGCCGTCAGAATTGGGTTATCGTTCTTGCCTTTGGGCAAGCGCGCATAGAGATACCAGGATTTGTCCGGGGACAAACCGGCACCGTCTCGCGTTAGTAGAGATCATCATCCGGCAAATTAAAAACTTACCTTCTTACCTGTGAAGCCATAGCAGAAATTACTCCTCCATGATGCTTGAGCAAGCCACCAGCCATACATGACTAACAGAGGACACGAGTCCACCATGCATGCATAGCCAGTAGGGAGAGTAAGCCACGTCTCACCTCACTGCCACAGGGCAGCAAGAGACCAAGTCCTTGCCATACCACAAAAGAGAGTGCCGTAGTAAAGAAAGCACTGCCAGAACCACACACCCACAGCATTCCACCGCACATAACACCAGCCAGCTTTCAATACTCACTGCCCAAAGCCACTGCACAGTCCACTGCCCAAAAGAGGGGAGACAAACAGAGGCAGTGCAACAGCAGCACAAGACACCAATATCCCCAATCAACCCCATACGGCCACTTTACTGCCCAAAGAAGTTGCCCACTCCGACTTAAGCCATAGCACCAGACGGAGGCCAAGGAACAACACAACCTGAAGGACAACACCAAGTACACCAGCCAGGAGATACTCCCAGGAGCTAGCCACCTCACCAAGCACAAGGGCAAGACAGCCAAGGAAGCACAACCACCCCATCCCTTTTGAGCCGACGGCATAAGGTAAGTCCTTGGAAAGCCCTTGTTTCCCATGTAAGTAAGTCACACTAGCTAGCCGTAGAACCCAAGCATGGAAAATAGACCACTCACTACACTAGGTTAACCGAATTGAGGTAGCCGTCCAGTGAGCCCTTGAGGCCAGGGATCGGCATTTTCCCGTGCACATCCCAGTCCCAAGCAACCCACGGTTGCTCATCCCAAACCCACAGCACCCAGGCGTTAGCAGCCGTCCATGAGCCCCTGGGCATCGACAATTGCTTCCCCGGCGCAATGTCCATGCCCAGCCCCCACATGGTTGCTCACCGAAACCAACATTCGCACTAGTAATCATCCTAGCATGCATATTCTACACTAATCACCAATAGGACATAAGAGTAGGGGATAGGAGTAGAGGAGAAGAACCTGGTAGAAGGGAGTAGTGCATAGCGTCGGTGGTCCGTAGCCACCGTGGCTCATGAGGCCGGCGAGTAGCAGACGGGGCACAGGCCAACAAAGGCCAAAATAGCGCTGTGCGCCGGCAGCTTGCCGCTGTCGTGGCGCACCGCCGGAGGGGAGGAAGATGGCAACGCCCAGGCGACGGTGAAGCCCGGTTTTCGCCGAGGCGCATTCCCACCATGGTAGATCCAGAGGCGGCGGCTTAAAGTGTAGCGCCGGCCGTCCGAGAACCCGCATGCATTTCCGATTCGCCACAAATACTCCACCAAAATCAAAGTAGGAAAGGGGGAAACACCAGATCCAAGCCCAAAAAGCTTACCAAGCCAGACCCATGGAACCACCGCCCCCAAATCAACCAAGGGACCGGCCGATTTTAGATCGGCGGCGAGGAAGCGAGCACCAATGGCAAGGCCGGAGAAACCGGCGGCGCCGAGAGGAGAGGGGAGCCGAAACCGGGCAGGAGGGGCGGCGCGAGAAGGCCGGCAGACGGCGGCGCCGTGGTCGGCGGGGCTGAGGCGGATGGAGGCGCCGCAGGAGAGAGGGGAGCGGAGGCGCCACAGGAGAGAGGAGAGGGGAGGCGCAACCGAGAGAGAGGGGAGGAGTGGGGAGCCAGGCGTCGGCCGGGTCCTTAGACCCCGCGCCGACTGGGCTGTTCGGGCCTGCTCAGGCCGAAAGGCCGAGTTGGCCAGTTTCTTTTTTTATATATAACCAGAATTTAAAGTGGAATCCAACACAGAGATACGTAAAGAGAATTAAACAGCAAGCTAAAATACACGTATATTATATTAATTTAAATCGTTAAGCAAAACTCTCTGTAAATAATAGTCATGAAAATAAGCCTGTAGCATTAGAAAGGACCAAACTCTTAAGTATAAATTCAAGGGTTATTGCTTCATTTGAAATTCTATAATTAGAAATATTTCTATTTTAAAATAATGCAGGAAGGGATTTGGTTCCAGAAAAAGAGACTACCCAGACAATCACTGAGATAGCTACTTCTCAGTCAGGCAAGTAAAGCGGGCTGCCAAGCCTGCGGTGGTTCATGAAAAATGTTTTGCTTTCTTTTATTGTTATTCTCTAAATGTGCATGAAAATTAGTTTCTAAAATAAAGACACATGGTCAGAATATTGGGCAACATGATAAGCAACCAAAAGTAAATAAGTCCACTGGAGGAGCAGTGGGCGGTAGAGGAATTATTAGTGGATGGTAAAGGGTGCTCTGGAATGAGAGTTCAGAGGCAGGTGAGGCCCCTTTACATATGGTTATCATACAAGGACTATGAAACAACCTTCATTTTGAAATAAACCGTAAAACAGTATCAACCATACTCCCGTGCTAACGGGCGGAACAAGTTACTCTCTTTTATTGCTATTATCTCCATGATGGGTAAGTAATAACTTAGAAAAGGGGACTCGGGCCGGTAAGAGAACCCGGGAGTCCAAGTCGCTTATATTAGCGTATGTGGAGTGTCGAGTATTCAGAACCGCTCGACCAACGGCTTTATAGCCGGATGGAGGTATAGTGATAAGAGTTGAGAAAACATTCTGTATTCTGAATTTGGGGTCGCATCAAAGGAAATGCGAAAGTCCAATGTCCAGGAGAATTCAGAATAATTATGGGTAAAGTGATACAAGTCTGCGCAGTACTAAAAATCATGAATTCATGCCAGTCTCTTGGATAAGAGTCTACGGGGAGAAACACTGGTTTTTCTCTTGTTCCAAAATGAATGGTAGATATTTCATAAGTTAAAACATTGCCAACCTTTCAAAACTTAAATTATGTCTTTTGGAAAAGCTGAATCAGGTGAGATACAGGTAGAAACCTGAAAAAGATTGCATCATTATTTATAAACTTGCTGAGTACTCTGTACTCACTCTTGCTATTAAATCTCCCCCTTTCAGAACAATTCTCAGCAGGGGAATTTTTGGGTTTCGACGAGGGCGGGCTTGAGTATGAGGACACCTCAGGATATGAGGTTGCAGAGGATGACGAGATGGAGGCCGTATCTGACGGCTGGGAGGAATAGACAGTCCTTAGATTGTCGTAACAGGACCGAAGGGTATTACAGAATAAGTAACCATGTATCTCCCACTAATGTAGTATTAGTTATGTAATGGACCAGAATTATGGCAACCGTGTGGAACAATTAGGTGGCTCGACTTTAAGTCACCTACGGGTTGTAATAAATGTTGTGTTTTCAGACTCTAATTATTGTTCTGCTGCCTTTACTCTGGTTGGTTTATTACTTGTTAAACGCGGTGTTCTACCGTAATGGCAAGTAATAATCCGTTGACTAGTGTTATTACCCCATGGTAATGACACGGGTCGCCACAGCATGCAAGTGCAATGATATATAATATATCAGGATAGAAAGTCTTAATCATGGATGGAAGATTTTAATCATAGAGTCTGGACATCATGGTGCCCCTAATATATATATATATATATATATATATATATATATATATATATATATATATATATATATATATATATATATATATATATATATATTCCCAGAAATGGAGAAACAAGTTTAATTTTGGTGAATATTGTTTCAGCATCGACTGTGCTAATTAATTAGTCTATTTTTCTAGTTTATGGTTTATGATTATCAAGATAGTCTTTTTGAAGCAACTTATTTGTATTCGATTCGTTCGTACAAACTCTCGTGTTAGAACAAAAAACCATCAACCGCAGCTATAGGGTCTATTCTTTATGGCTGTGGCTTATAGTTTTTGACTGAAATTTTTGAATTTTACCTATCTGTGACAGAGAATATGGAAAGAGATACTCGCTTGTGATTTTGGATGGTACAGATATTGGGTTTTAACGTGTACTACAATTAACTTGTAGATCCCGTCTTCAAAAAAAATACTTCGTTTAAAAGTTAGGCACTATAGCAATAGCCAAAAACCGATTTCAAAAGCCGAAAAGAACAGATATGAAGCACATCCTACATCAAGCACACCAGTTTCTCTCTTTTCTTCCTTCTCTGCATAGCTTTTTGTGCTTTTTATTCGACCTAAATTTTTTTGAAGTAAGAAGTCGAACTATATTTTGCCCGTGATTGCAATAAGGAAATTTTCTATATGAATTTTAGTTAAAATTATTATAAAGTAAATTCTTACAGAATTTCGGCTTTCTGAATAGGCGTTGCTGACTTTTATTGTCTCAGTTGAGACACGTTTTTGGCCATTACTTTTACTATTTGGAGACAGGGACGTCAACCACTTTCGGAACCGAACATGTATACAGAGGCATATTTATATTTACTATAGCTGATGATTTTTAGTTGAAAATAAATAGTAATAGCTGAAAGAAATAACTTTTAGAAGAAAAAAAGGATAAACGGTGAAAAAAATGGAGGAGAGATATGTACGTGAAACAGGAACGAGATAAGTAGAATACATTATGCGCCTATAACCTTTGTCTTATTCTCGAAAAGAGATAGAAACAAAAGGAAAAAATTACTTCAAAAATTTAGATATTTATATTGATTTTTAACCTCTAAACAAAAAGCTAATATGACCGGACTCGTGTACCGATCGGGCGGCTCCTCGAACCTGAAGTTGCCTTCCAGCGCGGATGCAGCATCCAACAGTGACTGCAATTAACGGATGGGTCCTCGTCAGTCGCCGTTGAACGGACCAAAGCCTAACACACTGCGGTGGCCAGTGGGATCGTCGCGCGTGCGATCGAAGCAACCAAGTGACGGCCCTGTATATGAGAAAACGACCTGCTGCCGTTGGCTCGATTGCTTACGTCACGATCATACTTCATCTGAGAATAAGAATTCCACGTCATCCTTTGACCCGCCCGATCGAACAGCTAAAGGGAGCTTCTTCACACGTGGAGAGCTATTCCCAGCTTAATGCTCAGCTCCGGCCAAGCCAGCCGCATCAGCTGCCGTCCACACAGAGAACGTCTGCAAGGTCTAAGGGTAAGGTCCCGCTCGTTTTGACTTGGACTTCTGATTTATTTTTGCTATTCAATAATTTCGTTTTTTTTCTGATTTTTTAGCTTTTTTGAGCTTTTTTTACGGATTTATTTTTCTCGTATTCGTTTGTACTGTCCGTGACAGGCTAACCTGTTTTTCTATTTTTAAATTTAATTGTGTCAAATAAGCCGTCGTCAGCTACAGTGTTTTTTCAGCCAACTATAGTGATTTTCAACCCAAAACCACTTAAAATAAAATCTTTTGAGTAGAGCCTAAATATACTGTCCATCCGTATTTGAATCTTAAGTTTATACGCTTGCTCACTAAAATAAAATAGGTATATGCATAGGTGAGATAGCATGTGTGCGCGCGTGAGTGGTACGTGTGAGGTGTATTTTGAGTGTGTGTCCGCATTGTACCCTTCACAGAGAACGGCTGGTCTCTCAGCAATCTCGTACCGTCCGATCGTGATCCGACGGCTGCTGGAACAATGAACGACGCTTTGCCGAGCTGGTTAATTAAAGCGCAACGCTGAGCGGTAAGTAGTAGAGTAGTCCACGTCTCGTCGTCGTCTCCGGACGCGCGCCGGAGCTACGTCGGAGGTGAGGTCAAGAGATTCGGTCCCGGTTATTCCCACCGGCCGGTCGGTCGGTCGGTCCGCGCGCGCGGTCAGCGGTCTTCCTCTCCGTCCGGTCTCCCATGCAATGCATGCCATCGCCTGCTGCTCGCATCGCATCGTTACATGGCAACTTCCCCATTGCATATATGCATATGCATACGCCTCGCTCCTAGCTCCGTCCTCCCTTTTGATCGAGTATTATTACTTCGGTGACTTCTCTTTGTTTACATCACTAGTCATGACAGGCAGTGGCGGACCCAGGATTTGAATCCAAGGTATGCCTAACTAAAAAATTATTATCCAATGTTGATATAATTTAATACAAAAATTCGGTAAACGGTTCGGTAAAAAACATAATATATCTAAAAAATCTCATAATACCTTAAATTCAACAAATAAGTTCAAAATTTGCATAACTGATAATATAAATCGTTCAAATGTAATACAAGTGCCAAGGGACTTTGTAGTTCTTACCAAAACTTGGAGGAAGTTCTGGAACAACAGCAGGTGAAGCTGGAGGTCGTGCACGCTTATTCCTCAATGGAGGTTGGGGGGTTGCAGATTAATTGCATCCAGTGGTTCCAATTCCCATGGTGAAACTCTATCTGGACGAAGAATAGATGAAGGCTCATCCCATTGGACCTGGCAATTATTATAGGACAAAATCAGTTCTGGAAGGCAAATAAGATAACAAGAGACAATGAACCGCAACAAGCATTTAGGAGACAGCATACTTCTAATTTAACTCTCAAAACTCAAATCTTCATTACCTTCAGAGATTTCCAGTCAGAATTTGCCCATGGAGATGTTGGCACTGTAGGTGTGTTCCCAATACCAATAATTGTTCCACTGAACCTGTAATCAGAGAAATGTTTATGATATGCACCTACATGGTTGGAGTAAAGCCAACATCATCCTGTCAAAAGAAAGTGCAAAACTATACCTTCTTTCAGGAGCTTCATCACCTTCAAATTTCATCTGAAACCTCATTCCAACAGATATTTTCTGCTTCTTAGCTTCAAGGTACTTGTTAACACTCACAACAAACTCAGATCGGCTTGTTCTGAGAACAGAATGAAATTAAATTTTGTTGAAAAGATTGTATGAAGGAAATAAGCTTGCACATCTTAATGCTCATTCGGATAACCATAATGAAATTGAGGCCCATATCATATCAAGATTCCATTGCACAAGAATTCGTTTCCCATCTGCCAAAACATTGAGTTTACGTCTTGAAATTCTAAATTCAATTTGACAAAATGCAATAGGCAGACATAGGTGCTTAAGATGCAAAACCTTTGGTCTGATGTTGCACTGCTTGAATCAAGTATCCCCTTTTTATTGTGCACTGAACTAAGCCAAATCAGTGCAATTGATTCTTCTTTTATACCACCACATGGAAATGCAGATCGCAAGATTCTAATCTGCTCTTTAAATCCTTGATCACAAAGTAGGGAAAGAGATGGATCAAGCAACATTCCCCAAATTGATACAAAAAATAGAGAAAAATTACCCCAAATTAACAAAGTTCTTTTCCCCTTTTCTTTTATAATCGGCAGCAACACTCAGCACTTGAGCCGCTCAGCCATTCCTCTTTTCCTCCCTCTCTCGGCGGCCTCTCCGTCTCTCGGCGGCCTCTCCGGCTCCCTCCCTGACTCCCTCGGCCCTCGCGGCAGCCCGCAGCTCCCTCAGCGCCTCTCCCTCTCTCTCGGCCTCTCCCTCCCTCGGCCCTCCTCGCCGCAGCTCCCTCAGCGCTCAGCGGAGCTCCTGAGCGCCAGGCGCCAGCCGAGGCCGCCGGCCGCCCGAGAGCCCGCCTCCTCCCTCTCTCGGCCTCTCCCTCCCTCGGCCCTTGCCGCAGCTCCCTCAGCGCCAGCCGAAGCCGCCCGAGAGCCCGCCGACTCCCGCAGGCCGCAACTTCCTCAGCGCCGAGGCGGAGGCGGAGGCCGGAGGCGCGCGGAGTGGAGGGCGCCGAGGCCGAGGCGGAGGCCGGAGGCGGAGGCGGAGGCGCCAAGGCAGAGGCGCGCGGAGTGGAGGGCGACGAGGCGGAGGCGGAGGAGCCGACGCGGAGGATGGAACTTCGCGGAGTGGAGGCGGATGGGGGCAGCGCAGGGCGCTGAGCAGCGGTCGGCGGAGCCGGAGCGTGGGTTAGGGGCTTAGGGCACGGGATTTTTTTTGGGCCAAATTGTACTGTTGCAGGGTAGTCCTGGGCCTATATGGACTACCCGCTGGGCCCGCCCCTGATGACAGGTTCCATGTACCGCTAGCGTTGCTACAAGGTACGTACTACTTCCCATTTTATCTTGCACTGTACCACAGAGATTTTAAAAATAACTAGACTATATATATATATATATATATATATATATATATATATATATATATATATATATATATATATATATATATATATATATATGAAAAATACCTTTTACTCCTGGGTGTAATTACACTCACCTCTAATATACCACCTAAATAAATTTGAAATACTCCTTTATCACTTTAGGTATACTCATATACTAATTATAAGATAGTCTAATGTGAACCACATGAAAAAATTGCAAGGGAGTCCATTGTTTTTAGCGTATTTTGTAAATACCTTTATATACGTACATAAAAAGGAGTATGTTGAAAAAAAATGTACATACCACCTCTGAAAAATTGTTCATACCACCTATATAGTCTTAAATACTCATATACTACATGTACATACTCCTCGTTACACGAGATACTCCCTACGTTGTGAGATACGACATAAGGTGTAATTACATACCACCTCTGAAAAATTGTTCATACCACCTATATAGTCTTAACAAATGTGAGTATATATATATATATATATATATATATATATATATATATATATATATATATATATATATATATATATATGCGCGTGTGTGTAAGTGTTGTATTCAAGGTATGCATATTACGAAAGTAAAATAAAGTTGCATATTTGTTAAGAGTACAAAAGGAACAACCCATTAATTTTATATTGAAATATGTAATACGTTTTATATTTGTGGACAAGACTATTAAAAATACGCTATATATTTTAGGATGGATTGAGTAATTTTTAACTTAATTAAACTCCCAAGACAGAGCTCGGCCAAGCAAGACCTAATATGTTATTATATATTAAAAGTCGATGACATGCCTTTTACAACTGTTAAGAAAAAAAGAGAAATATACTAGAAATTCTCACAAAAAAAAAGAAAACAACCGACCCTTAAATTGGTGGATCCTAATTTTGAAGAGTTAGATTCTATAGTTTTCTTAGAGATATATTAATTTGAAAGGATCTAAAAAAATATAACTTTTAATTTGATGTTCCCCAATTTTAAAGGCTTATATTCAATAGTTGATTTAGAGATACATTAATTTTAAAAATAAATAGGTAGCACTACGTTTAATTCAAAGGTTGGGAGCGTAAATTTCCTCAATGGTCTCACCTCTCAATCATTTCTTTCAATCATAAGGAGAGATCTCAAAATAAAAAATGCTAATTAAATATGAAATCAAATATTTCATATTCAAGTTTAGATTGTAAAATACAGATTTTAAAATTTAGAATTGTGTATAGTTATATAAATACTACACTGAACTGTGCAATGGCGCGGGCCAATCGTCTAGTTAAGCAAAAGTTAAAGCAGTTTTCCACATTTTTTTAGAAACCAGCTTTCAAAACTATACCATGGCCTCTTCTCTGGGGAGCTTCAGCTTTAGCTTAAAGCTATCGCAAGCTAAAGCACTATATATTGTTTGTAATAATAAAAAAAGTTGAAACCTCTCTCCACCAGCTTTTCATATAACTAGAGAAGGCAGCTTCTGGAGGAGTATTCGTTATGTATTGAAGATTGCTATCTGAACAATTTTAGATTGGATGGGTGACGTTTTTAGACTACTACTATGCTAGTTAGGTAATACCAGAAGCTAAATCGGCATGATTTTTTAGCTATGGCTAATAATTTTTATCTATATTTTTTAAGACAGTAACGAACGATACAGGTATCGATGCGGACGGCATATACGGTTTTAGCTCAATAAATAGCTTGGATAATCTGCTTCAAAAAAATCAGTGACTTATTTTGACTTTCAAAGAAACCAAAAGCTCAGACAACAGGGCATTAACATCAACACCCATAAAAAAATTGATGTTGAATGGAAGGGAACATGTCTCCTTTGGCGATGATATGCCGGACAAGTAATTTTCGCTGGTGCAAGAAAAGCTAATGAAACCACAGCGTCCATACGTACACACCAGAAAAAACATTTTTGCACACTGTTTGTATAGCACACAGGGAACTTTTCACACTCACGCAGCTGGTCTTACGTAACATCAAACTAAATCAACCGTACTAAGCCTCTGGTGCCAAAGTGTAAAGAAGAAAACTTTCAGAGGACAAGCCGTATGCCCTCGGATACAGCGGTTCGACCATGATCTCACCAATCACCACATGCTAGCTTTTGCGTGGAGGATTGTCCCCATAGAAGATTTTTTTTAAGTGAAAGAAATTTATAATCCAGTTGGGGATTGCGTGGGGATCTCACCAATCACGACATGCTTTTCAAGTGTAAGAAGTTAACAATCAACTAAAATAAGAAGTTAATAATCCAGATGTGTCAAGCCAAGCTCGATATGCTGTGTAATTTCTCTTGGTAGCTAATAGGTACCTTATTCATCGTGCATATACTTGCGTGACCAACTAAGGTATTGAAACGACCTGCTCGATCAAATTCATCTCGATCGGAAAACTACTTTTGAATCGTTCAAGCTGTATGTATAGCATTAATTTCAAAGGATGGCGTTCAGATAGACTCAATTCTCAAACAAATTAAGTAGTAAAAAAAAGGACTGTGTTTATGGTACTTATTCTAAAGAGTAGAAAAGTGCATAGCCGACGACGACGACGACGACTACCAGTAGTACAGTACGTTAAATGGGTAAAGAACCCGACGCGGTAGCGAGCCGTATAAATAGCACGGGCGCACGCGAAACACATCAAGCGCAGCTCGAGACAGCTTCCCAGACGCCAACGAGCGTACACACTGATCACGACCACCGGCCACTGGTCATGGAGATGCCGCCGCCGCCGCCTCCTGGTGCCGCCGCGGCCGGGGGCAAGCCCGACCGGAAGACGGTGGAGCGCAACCGCCGCAACCAGATGAACGGGCTCTACAGCCAACTCGACACGCTCGTCCGCGCCGGCGCTGCGCCTTCTGCCACGGTACGTTCGTGCACATCATCCATGGCATGTTCATATATCCATAATCCATCCATGAATCGCATACATATATGTATACGCGCCACGTACATGCAGTCATGTTCGTATATGATCCTTGTGTCAGCCGGCGCGGGGAGGGCCACCGGCTACGACGCGGCCGGACAGGCTGGAGGAGGCGGCGGCGTACATAAGGCGGACGAAGGAGGAGGTGGAGAGGCTCAAGGAGAGGAAGCGGGAGCTGACGGGAAGGACGTCCTCGGCGGGCTCCGGCTCCGGATCCTCGTCTGGGGCGGCGGCCGGCTCGCCGGATGTGGAGGTGCAGCATCTGGGCTCCGGCCTGCACGCCATACTCGTCACCGGCGCCCCGCCGAGCGACGGCGCGTCCTTCCACCGCGCGGTGCGCGCGGTGGCGGAGGCTGGCGGCGAGGTGCAGAACGCGCACTTCTCCGTGGTCGGCGCCAGGGCCGTCTACACCATCCACACGCTGGTGAGTTCGTACGCAATCCATCAGGCATTAACAAATGCATTACTGTTCTTTTTTTTAAAACTTAAATTTAGTGTGTACCTATTCATGCTTTGCTCGATCTTATGATCACTTATTTAACTAGCTGTGATCTTTTAGGTCGGAGAGGAGCGGGGTGGCATCGAGAGGGTGGTGCAACGATTGAAGGAAGCATTAAGCGGACACGCATGTTGAGGGAACTGTTCGATTCGAAACGCAGGAATTTTCTTAGGATTTGACTAACTATTTCATGTGAAATTCCTGCGGAACTTTGTTGTATACGCTAAGCAGTCCCTAATTAACTAGTTATGTAGTTACTAATGCTAGTTTGCCTGCATGCAAGCGGGAACCTGAGCAATAACGCGTTTGGCTAACTAGCAGTCAACGCGGTGCGGGAGCTGTCGATCGACCTGCTCTCGATCTGGTGCTGGCATAAACTACACACTACTGCAAAAAAGGGCGAAACTTATTTGATCTTAGACTTTGACGCGGTAAAACATTTGCTATTTTGCCGATAAATTAATTGCTGTTTCATCGATCCGGAGATCGATCGATCATGCGTGTGTCAGGTGTTGATAATGTCAAGAATTTTGCACAAGCTTATTTTATGTGGTATAACATATATATGAATTGGTGGCTTAGTGCATATGCAGTAGTTCAAAATTTTCACAGGATACGCTAGCATATGTGTGTCTAAGAGGTTGACAATCTTATGCATGTAGGTTTCAGCTTCGAATTAAATGTATTTTTGTGGATTGCTTTGTCCTCCCTGCCAGCTGCAAGTCACACAAGTGAATGGATATAGGAATGGTAGGAATTGAATAAACCCAAATTAATCTATACATATCTACAAACAACAGGTTAGATGAAAGGTATCTTCTTCACTTTGAGACAAAAAACAATTCCCCCAATAATCATTAAGTTACAAAAGGTGGTGCCTTGGAAAAACTTGAGTGTTTTCTTGTTAATTAGTACTCAAATTTTGAGCCTTTAGATGTAGATAAAGTGGATGAAACCACTTTGCCTTCTCCCCTCCTATTTGAATACTATTTTGTCAAGGAGTACTCAATTTTTAGATGTTGGATGCATATCTACATCTATCCACTAGTTTGCTCATATTTATTAGCATGTAATATGATACATTGAGAAATGCTCTAATATAGATTATTCATTTCTGTATAGCCTTCTTAAATCAATTATATATTAGTTTTACACAAATTAATTTATGTAAAAAAATGATGTGACAATTTGTAAAAAAGTGGAGCAAAACAAAGTATAAGGAAAACAACAAACAAAAACTCTACAATAAAAACCCTACTTGTTCGTTTATGTTACAGCTCCTGACAACTCTAAATAAATTGATTACTCTCTTATCACATTATTCACCCAAAGAAAAACTCACAAAGTCAAAATCATAAAAGCACAACGTGGATCACAAAGCAACATCTAATAGACAAAAAAATGAGTACTCACAAACACAAAAAATACTCAAATACCATTTAGCAAATTCCTTAGAGAAAAAGCAAAAAAAAATCTCTCATTAATCAAGAGATAAAAATAGAAGATCTCATACGTACATCATATGTCCCACATATCATCCGGATGTTTTCTTCCTAACTATCATCTAAATTTAAGACCATTGGATTAGAGATCCAATGGCCATGAATTCTCCCCTCTCCCCCTTAAATTCTATCCCTCTGAAAAAAATCTCCACCCTTCAAAAATAAGAGGCATTTTGATCTCTAATCTAAAGGTCACAAATTTGGATGATAATTAGGAAAAAAAACATCCAGGTGATACCTAAACACTCCTATAATTATAAGAGTGAGGATCTCTTACAAAGTTACAATTGGAATCCATTCAAAACATCTAGGAAAAGATGTGGATATGTCACCTCTGAGCAACCCCTTCCAAATCCACGCATTGCTAATTGCATCAATCTCGGCAGCTGCACTTGCCTAGGCCTTCCCTATTCAACTCTACCACGCACGTCGAGACGACATCCACGTGAGGCTGCCGGCCGTCGCCGCTATTTTTTTCTACCAGCCGCTCGGCCCCCCCCCCCCCCCCCCCCCCCCCCGCGGGTATCAACAATGTACTTTAAGCACCGTTGGCAACATATTACATGGGTCGGAACTTGATAAGTTAAAGTAGCAAATTCTTGATCCGGGCTGGGTCATCATGTCTTAGAGCCTGTTCTTTTCGGCTGTGGCTTATGGTTTTTGGTTGAAATTTTTGAATTTTAGCTATATACGGTACAGATTACAGAGAGATAGATACTCACTTACGATTTTGGCTGGTACAAATATTGGGTTTTTAACGTATAGATCATTTAACTTGTAGCCTCCGTCTTGAGAAAATACTCTGTTTGAAAGTTAGGTACTGTAGTAGAAGCCAAAAGCCGCCCAAAAGAACAGGCCCTTATATTGATGAAAACACAAACGGGCAAGCTGTTCATGGTAAATTAGTAGGACGTGGCTACAGACCAGCCGCGCATTAGTTGATCGTTTCACATGCACACCTTATAAAAGAGCTAAATAATAAAATAGAAAAGAAGACGTATAATTTATAGTAGAAAATATCAAATAAAATTCACATCTCTTTCTATTCAATCCCATTATCACGTTAGTTCCATATGCATCATAGTTGGTTTCTCGTTGGCTGGACGCTTCAAGAAGCAAGCAATCTCAGGATAATGTTGAGAGCAAATTAGAATAATTCATAGAGCAAAATTCAAGATAACTTCTCGAACAAATCAATATAATTCCAAGAGTAAATTCAAGATATTTTCAAAACGCAAAACTTAGGATAATTCCGAGAGAAAATCAAATATAAAATTCAAAAACAAAATCAAGATAAATTTGATAAGCAAATTCAAGATAAGTTTGAGAGCAAATCAGCATAATTCCGATAGCAAATTCAAGATAATGATTCCCTCTACTTTTTCCTATTGATTTGAGTAAAAAACATGCATTAATTAAGTATGTGGTGAATCACGAGCGTTTGCGTAGCAACCAATCAAGTGCTCTTGTGTCGGAGGAGCAAAAAGTAAAGAGGATTGATTGGATACAGCACTCGAATGCGCGCGACGCGTCGAGCCAACGCGCATATGCGCGGAAACAAAGATTTCCAAAATTAGTAAGTAGCGTTGGTTCTTTCTATTAGCTCACACACTTTTTTTAGTACCTTGGATCATTGTTTTTATGTGGAAAACTTCACTATAATATTTATTTGATTCTGCCGCCAGACTCAACTTTATGAGCAAATATGGCTATCTATGTTCATAAATATAAACAACTAGTCAGATTAAGAGCACCTCGTTTGTTTTGAGGGATTATAAATCCCCTCAATGATATCCATAAAAAAGATCTAAAATTCTCTCACTAATCGAGATAAACATAAAAGAATATAGACCATTTATTTTTGGAGAGGTTGGATTATAATTAACCGTATAGATGAATCATTACGTCTGTGCAATTGTTTAACAATACAACAATCTTTTCAATTACAGGCATATTAGAGTTGTAATCACAAATACAATTGTACTTTCAAATTTAGCCGCTCAATTATACTGCACTTCTGTTAGTAGGTAATATATAAGACATGGCATGATATAGCTAATTTCGCACTTTGGCCCAATCTAGACAACCATTTGACCACGTAAGTTAAAGGAAGTTTACAAGGATATTTGTACAAATTTAACTACTAGCTTCCTGTCGTGAGTTATCCGATCGATCCGGTGTCGTGAGTTATCTGAGCATGGGAATGAAGAATGGACTGCCCGTATCATGAGTTATCCGATCTGGAAGAAGCCACTATAATAAAAACCCAAAGTGGCTTCTGAAAAGCTGTCTGAAAAGCCAATGAGTTCAATTCAGTCTCTGACTTCTAGAAGTCATAAACCAAAAGTTAAAGCTGTATTAAACGGCACCTTAACTACTAGCTTCTCGTGTGAACCTTGCTTCACGAACCTATGTGGTCAAACCTTAAATTGAATAGGCTCGGTGCATGTCATGTCATCCGTGTTAATTAAATCAGATCTGGATCTATCTTACCTTACTTACACGGACTAAGGGGCCAAATTAAAATTACAATTCTCAAGTTTAGGGATCGAATTAATACTTTAACATAAACCTATACAAGTTTATGGGAGTACGGTGCACTATATATACCATTTTTTTTTCCTCAACTCAATCTGTCATTTTGGCTCCGCATGTACTCTTGAGCCTTTGCAATGGCATATATTGTTTCAATTTTGTTTGGGACTAACTTGTCTATTTTGCCCACATCATTCCTCTATCTAGTTTTTAGTTTAATCAGTTGGCTAACATTGGCCTATACGAACTAGGTAAAACATAACAATACTCTTAATTTCTAGTATAGTAGCGCACAATAAGGGCGCCAATAATCAACAGGTTTGCTATTTGTATGTTACCCGATTTTTTTGTTCACTGTAGGCTGATTTTCTCGGTCTTTGGATTAGCTTAATTGAGATATATGTGTGTTTTATTTCAGATTGATCTAATGGTTAAAAAAATATGACCTTAAAATAGGCCTCCCAATAAGCAGTTGTCTTATAATATGGCATACAGTCGGATCAAAGTGTGGGTCAAAAGTCATAATAAATGGTACTTAGTACTTGAGACCGAAAAATGAAGTAAAATCATGCCCCTCTCAGGCAAATTTGAAACGTCCATAAGAGTGGCTTTAAAATCACAAACAAAAACATAGATACGGCCGGACTGATGAGCAACTCGCCCCTTGAGAAATCCATCTATGCAGAAGTTTCATACAAAACCAAAGTGGCACATATAGATGTTGAAGATAGCATATTGTGAAGTGGAAACAAACATGTCAACTCTTAAGAATACTACTGGTCGAGTTCAATTAGAACACACATAGATATAACAAGGAATGGGCCATAAGGAATGGGCCAAAAGGGATATATATGAACAATAAAAAAGATAACATCAACAAATAATCCCAATTTACATTTCATACAGTTCTCCAGTTGAAATTAATGCATAAACTGGTATATATATGCATGGCAATAATTAATCAACCATGCTGACACTTCTCAGCATCTCCAGAATGCACCTATGTGCGTGCGTGCCTTTTGATCCGAGCTTAATTCAAGGAATGTATACCTCAACCATGCAAGTGCGAGTACGCAGAATACTTGGGTTACCACGCATGCATGCACCGTGTCAAGTCAAGCGTAGCCGCACATGCCGTACGTGCACCGCAGTCCGGCCGGGCAGGCCCGGCGGCACGCGCCGCAGTTCTGCGCGTCGTCCGCCACGGCGGTGCACCGCCCTCCGCAGCAGAGCTGGCCGAACGGGCACCGCGCCCCGCACGCGCCGCAGTTGTTCCGGCTGGCGAGCACGTCGGTGCACGTCCGGCCGCAGCACTTGAGGTGCTCGCCCGGTGCCGCGCCGCCGCCCCCGGAGCAGGCCCCGGCGCCGCCGGCGCGGCATGCGTCGCCCTTCTTCTCCCTGGCCATCGAGGCAAGGAACCGGCCGCTTGTAATCAGCCTGGGGTCCGCGCCGGCGTGGGTGACGTCCGGCGCAGCGGAGGCGATGCACAGGGACGCTGCTGCCGAGACAGCGACGACAACGAGGACAAGCAAGGAGCTTATCGGCCGTGCAGAAGAAGAGATCGCCAGGCCGGCGCCGTGTGCCATGCTATCGAAGTCCTTCTCTTCTTTGCCTACTCTAGTGAGCTCTTAATTAGAGCGAGTGATCTACTTGGCTAACTATATACAAAGCGTCGCCACTACGTATAGTCAAAATCAATTAAACTCCGTAAATGATGGCATCTAGATATACGTACATTGATCTGCCGATCTAATCGCTGGGTTTCCTTCAGGATACGCACATGACAGATAGATTCGCGAGCGATCAGTGAGTTGCCTTCAAATTAAGTGCAAAATTATCTGAAGTAAATTAAATCGGAGACGTCCTCGGAAGCTAGCTAGCTAGGTGGAGTATAAGCAGCATGCATGGTGTACTTGTGATGAAAGGAATGTGCTCTTAGAATGACACGCGTACAGGTGCGAGCTACCGGCTATGACGACCTAGCTAGCTATGTTAGCCTTCGTACTTTCGGCTGCTTAGGCTCTGACTGGAAAGTAGGATTCTTGAAGGAATTTTTACAGAATTTGAACTGTCCTACGAATAAGCTAGTTTTGGTTTACTGTGAAATTGTTGGATTTAAAAAAAGACATTCCTTGTAGTACGAATTTCACAAGAATTTTGCAGAACAAGAACGATTCCTAAGAAATTTTGTGCTCCAAACGAGGTCAAGTGTGTGTGTGTTTTTAACGGAGAGTATATCTTATTCTAAACTTAGCTCTGCTTGTAGCATTGGATGATTGCTTGGATGCATGGGATCATACGAGCTGTAATTAGCTAGCTAGGGACCGATCGCTTCACCGTGACTTCAGCGCCGGTGTTAATGCATGGTTGGGTCGGGCTTGCTCCAAGATGCATATACATGTAATAAAGTGAGTAAACAGTGGAGTCGCGACACGAGCGATCAAGTTTACCCGGCGGGAAATGCGAGTGGATGAGTCCAATAAAGCGCGCGCATGCACCTGGGGTATACAGGCACAGTAGCAGTACTTGACTGATCATTGGATCACTTCCATGCCATGCGTGCGCGGGTGTTCGCCGGTGATAAGTCAAGACATATATAACAGCCTATCTTTTAATATTATTTTAAAGACTTCTACTTCATATAAAGATCGTACTAGAGATAATATCTTCAATGGTAAATCATTCCTCTAACTATTTTATGCTCATATTTTTACTATAACTTTCTGTCTCACACCCTCTTACTATTTATGTTGGTTTGTGAGTTTAAATCACTCTTATATAAGAAACGACATATTATCTTTTCTCACCTTATCTCTCCTCTATATAAGATTTTACTTATCTAATATTACTAAGAGACAGCTAAAATGATACTATTAGAGATGCCCTCACGAAGACGTCATCGCTGGATATGGCACAGGCTTTGGGGAAAGGGGCAACAAAAATAAGTTGGGCTTATTCAGGCTTCCTAACTTTGCTGGCTCCGCTGCCAAGTAACTGGATGCATACATGGTCAGGTTTCTTTGGGTTTAAATTTGGTTTATACTTGTACTGTCTATAATAACTAGCTTTTAAATGGTGCATTTTTTAAGTCAGGGTCAATAGGAAAATTGAGGTAAAAAGTGTACTGAGTTCAGTTGTACCGGCCAAAATCGTATACCACTATTTCCCTCTCTCACGAATAACCAGAATTTAAATATTTAAGTCATAATTCATAAGCTATCAGCTAAAAAAATCCACCCATAGTCCTACAAAGCTAGGTAATGGAAGCTACATGCGACCTATGTTGTCTAGCCTAGCCAGGAAATATGTAGCAGGATCATTTAAGCAAAATTAAGGAGGCAATCGTGACAGACACTCTGATCAACGTGCATGGTGGAGATGGTCTGCGCTTGCCCGATCGATCTGCATGCTAAGCTTCCCTAGCTAGTCTCATGCATGACATGACAGTGTTAGACCGCGTCTTAATTGAGAACAGAGTTCTCAAAGGAATTTCGTACGATTCCCAAATTCCTACATTCAGAACAACGCCATACTGAGTGAGCGAAAATCACCATCGAACGGCAGATATATGGCTTTTTTTAATAGCTTATGACTGAAAAGCACTAGTCAGCTTATGACTGAAAAGCACTATAGTTGACTGAAAAAAACACTGTAGCTGACAGAGGCTTATTTAGCATAATTAAATTTAAAAAAATTAAAAATAGAAAAAATATATTAGCCCATCACGTATAATGCAAATAAATATGGGAAAAAAAGAACCGGAAAAAAAAGCTCAAAAAAGTCAAAAGTTCAGAAAAAAAATGAAATTTATAAATAGTGAAAAAATAAGCCAGAAGCTGAAGCCGAAACGAGCGGGGCTCCTCTCGTTCATGAAAGCGATAGAACAAACTCTTTCCTATGAAATTCTTACATTCAGGGGACAAAAGGCCTTACATGAGTGGGCAAAAATCATTCTCAGACGGCCGATATATCGTGTGTACTTAACTCCTCGTTCCTTGATTTCAAAGAGAAGGCCTAGATGCACTACTTCACCTCTCGGTACAAAAGAGAGTTACTACTATTCCACCTTTTACACAAAAGTGCTTGAGAAAAGGGAAAACTACATTGTAGTGCCTGACTACCACAAAGACGAACTTGTGACGAAAAATGGTGAAGATGCAGAGCACACCATTCCTTTTTCTTCCTTTCTTAGTTCTTTTGGTCTGAATCCAAATGCCCTATATATGGAGCACTCCCATAAATTGCGCTGCTTGTCTCCTTCAAATGCTGGAGCTACCAAAATGGGCTCTTAACAGCATGCCTGAAAGACCGCTGCCTCCACCGACAAACTCTGCCCCTGTAGCATCAACAGCCTGAGCTTCAGCAGCTGAAATAAGCTGCATGATCGATCCATACTAAGGCCCCGTTTGACACGGCTCCACTTCACAAGTGAAGCTGTTTTTTTGGCTTCAGCTCCACGAACAGCTCCACCGGTGGAGTTGAAGATGTTTTGGTAGACTGTTTGGCAAAACAGCTCCACCTGTTTTATCATGCATGGTTGAGAGATATCAATTGTCCAATATACCCCTGTCTATTTGGCTTGTAGTAACATCAAGAGCTGTATGTTTCTACATGATTTTTCATCCGAGTAAATTTGAATTCAAAAAAAATTAAAATTTAAAATAACATAAAGTATTAGCAACCAATATTTAATGGCGGCGGCGCTCCCTTCACGGTCGAAGACGAGAAGACCGAACAGAGGAACGGGAGAATAGAAGAGCCGGTGGCAGATCGTGTAAATTCACGAAAGTACAAGGGCAGTGGCATGCGGCCCTGCGGATGGAGCCGGGTAGAGCTACTTTTTTCAGCTCCATCTCGTACATATCTTTTGTCTCAGCATGTTTTAAGGGACTCCTTGGGTGGAGCTATTTTGTTTTACCCCGTTTGGCACAAAACGGCTCCAAACAGCTCCAGGAGCCAGTGGTGGAGCTGTGCCAAACGGGACCTAAAGCTGCAAGAGAACTATATATGAAGGAAGTACAAGTACTGGAGTGTATACTGCAAAGAGAAGCACATCAGCTGAAATTTAAGTCTGCAAATGACGCATCTGTTCCTATTTGATCCATGCTTCATAGGTTGGATGCAAGAAAATTGACATAGTACTTTTAACAGGAGTAGCAAGCTCCTCATTTTTTTTTCTTCCATGAATTTACTTGTGCAACTCTCTTGTACTGATTGTGAAACAGAGACAGTAGTTGGTAAATTTCTCGCCTTATCTATTTTCTTCCCAAGAGACAATGAATGTGAAAGAGGCATTTGTATGAACATATATATGCCTGTGTGCTCCTACTTTCAAGGAACCCAACAATCATCAAAGAAACTGTACCCTTTGAAAATGGTATCTACAGAGTGGCTAGCTGGCTGGCCCTCCACCCTCCTTGTACGGCAAATGCACGGGAGGTCACATGGAATTTCAGTCCTCAGGGCCAATCCCCTCTTGCGCAAGTACAGCTACTGGTCTCTTGATCCATTCTTCTATTATCACCTCCTCAATTATAACCCCACCTGGTGTTAACTAACAATTTAACATATATGCTTCCAGAAAGTTGTAATGTTTCAGAAATTTCCATCTCAAGAGGAACTGCTTGTAAATGACATGCGTGCTTTATATTGCCGAGTGATTTCTGCCTTTTTGCATATGTGATTAATGTAGACGGAATTCTGAACAGGACATCACAGACGCATTGATCTTTTTTCATCTCCTGAGAAAAACGTTGTCAAAATAATGGCATGGAGCAAGGTAACTCAAAGTTCAAACAAACAAAAACAAATATCGTTGACTAAGGCATTTTGTGTAGTAAAATGTCAGGCGACAGCATATATGGCATTAAGGACAACATGATAACGGGTGTGATATTGATGAATGACTGCAGCTGCATTGCACCTTATCATTGTAGCATGGATTTCATTTAGTGCCCTCTTTTGTGTGTGTGTGTGTGAGAAAGAAAGAGAGAGTATAATCTTCTATTGTAATAAACACAGAATAGCACAAGGATTACAGAATATACACCAACGATAGATAGATGCAATCAGAAGGAACAGAAAGCAGAGAACTTTGCAGCACAATTCTGTAGTATATGAGAACTTTGAAAGTACAACATTAAAAATTGCAGCGCAAATCAATTCCAAATAAGTTACCCGAAGTACCTGTGCAGGGAGTAGACTTACCGCAAGGGCAGACCAAATCACCCACATTCCAATTGGACCAGAAAATAACTTCTGTGATCCAAACAATATTCGAGTAAAATCGAATTGGATCCACCAGGCCACCACGTTCCAACTGGACCAGAGAAGCATACCACACCCGTGTTTCCATTAAATTCGACTAATTGAATTCTGGTGTCAGGGCATGAAATCCAGCTCGGGGCAAAGTTAAGTACACCGAGTAGTGGCAAGCGCCGGCCCCAATAAAATCTGCAGGCCAGCAGGAAAGAACTCCATTCTGTGTGGAAAGAAGCCTGTCCAAAATACAGGGAAGCTGTTAATGTGACGGCCTTGCCCTAAGGTCCAGTGTTCCCTACAAAGGTGAGGTAGTTATCTAAAAATTCAGATAAAGAATTGGGTCAAAAATACTCACATTGGAAGCTTGATCATGCGAGTTGAGAGAGACCAAGCAGATCACCGCCATACCTGTTATGAATACTGTATTTATATTCATGAGACCCAATAGACAGTATATATAGCAAGTACAAGACGATATTACAAAGAAATATGTCATACACATATAAGAAAATACAAAGGAAGTCCTATTTTAACACCCTCTCAAACTCAAGGTGGATCACACATACTGAGTTTTGAGAGACAATATAAATATTGTACACTAGTATGTGGTTTCGTGAAGAAGTCATCAATCTGTAACTTTAAAGGCACAAACTATAAAGCAAGCACTCACTCCTACATTTGTGAGCACGTATATAAAGCATCCACACCAATATACTTGATGAGCTCATGTTTCACTGGGTTATGGGTAATACTAATAGCATATGTTATATCAAACATAAGAGTCTTAGGTCCCATCACAAGCACTTCAAAATTTGCAAATAGCCTCCTCAACCAATAATCTCTGCTGTCACTGCTGCCATAGCCCTCAACTCAGCCTCTACACTCGAACGGAAAACTGCATTTTGCTTCTTTGTCTTTTAGGCAATTAGTGAGGAGCTAAGAAAAACATTGTAAATAGAAAAAGAACGACGATCAGAGGGATCACTAGCCCAGGTCGCATCAAAATACGCTTGAAGTTGTAGTGAGTAAGAGCCAAGGAAAAGCAAACGATGAGAGATAGTCCTATGCAAGTAGTGAAGAACCCGAAGAAGGTGATTGTAATGAAGGTAGGTAGGACAAGCTATGAACTGACTTAAGATATGAATAGAATGAGCAATATCATGATGAGTACTCACAAGATATACTAGACTCCCAACAAAGATGGCGACATCAAGTAGGATCCTTAAGAAGATCACCATCGATAGCGCGAAACTTAAGAGATAACTCCATGTGAGTCTCAGCAGTGCGAGTGTTAGTTAGATCAAAACGATCAAGAAGATTCTAGATATACTTTTGCTCAGAGAGATAGTTTCCCTCAGAAGTGAAAGTGATATCAATCCCAAAGAAGTATGTAAGAGAACCAAGATTAGTCGTCAGAAACTGCTCACTGAGATGCTTCTTCACATATGTGATAAACGAGGAATCATCACTAGTGATGAGCATATTATCCACATACAAATGAAGCAGTGTCCTAATCCAAGGTAAGACATGGACAAAAAGAGTAGGATCGTGGGGCTGATAGTGAAATCAACAACGGTAATCACTGACGTAAAACGCACAAACCTGGCACGAGGAGCCTATTTGAGGCCATAAAGAGCACGACAGAGACAACAAACATGTCCATCTAGAATAAAATGCCTAGATGGTGGCTGCATGTAGACCCCTCATGCAAAACACCATTAAGAAAGACATTCTTAACATCCAATTGAGAGATAGACCACTGGTGAATAGAAGCAACTACAACAAGAGAGCGAATAGTGGTCATGGGCAATAGGGGTAAAAGTCTTATCGTAGTCACAATCGTACTCCTGTTAGAAGCCACAAGCCATAAGACGAACCTAGTAGCGCTCGATAGTACCATTAAACTAGTTCTTAATCTTGTACACCCACTTGCACGTGATAGGGCATCAAGTTCCAAATGTGATAGGGCATGCACAGGTGTCGGTATAATATCCCAAGTCTCCGTACATCGAAGGGCATCAAGCTCCCCTTCTGTAGTGACAAAGAGAGTATGAATTGTCGAAGCAAAATCAAGACAATCAAGAGCCCGAAGAGATGTCCAGTCATGAAGGGCATAATGAGGAGCATCATCAGATGGATCAAACTTCCGTGTCGATAAGATATCAGGAGAGGAGGCTGGTGAAGGTTGAGGACGCCTAGAGTAGTGAACCTAGAAAAATGAGACGGTGATGTTGTAGGAACAAGAGGCAGTACTACAGGAGGCAGCACAAGAGGTGGGGGTAGCGTCGGGCTTTGGGCGCCAGGCGGTGGCATTGGGCAGAGGTGGCGGTGACCCTCATCAACTGCAGTGGATTGGCATTGATCTAGTCCACAGCAACCAAGGCCGATGCGACGGTAGCAAGCACAGTGGCAACAACAGCTGGGGTGGCGATGGCCTCCTCCTTGCAGCGGCGTCCTTAGGCGTTGGGTGGGATGGTAGCAAAAAGACCTAGGTTAGTGCTTTAGCTCTGATACCATGTTATGAATATTGTGTGTATATTCATGAGACTCAATGAAAGTATATATAGTGAGTATGAGGGAATATTACAAAGTAATATACCATACACATATAAGAAAATACAAAGGAATTCCTATTCTAACAATACTGAGCTAGTTGGACGAATCGAAATCGTTAAATGATAGACAACTCCTAATAGTGCGATGAACATATACAGATCCATGCATGCAATAGCATCAATGCAACTGTAGAGCACCATTCCCATGTATATATAGGCGCCTAGAGGCCCTTTAGCCCATCAACTCAAGCATCTCTACTAGTTCAGTTGCCTATTCTGTCTTCTCTATAGACACCAAGAGCAAGATGAGTGGCAAGGTTCTTCTGATCAGTGCTGTCTTGGTGGGGCTCGCCTCTCTGAGCTCATGTAGGAGCCTGGGAGAGTTGTCTGAATAGAAGACCTACTCTTCTGCTCTCCATTGTATATTTCTAACCCTATCCCTTCAGTGTGGCACAACATTTATGTAGAACCAGACAAGCAACAAAAGGGGGGCTAATGGTGCCTAAAAAAATTCCTCCTAAGTATTTAAAAGACTCCGATGGTCAACGACAAGTGAGAGTCTAAAATTTGAGTGGTTGAAACACGACTTGTATGGTCGATGACCAGTGAGTGATCGAAAACTAGTATAGCCGAAGCAAGTCAAAACAACACTACAGTAGTCGAAAGCTAACGTGGTCAAAAACCAACATGGTCTACAACCAAAGAGTGGTCGAAAACCAATGTGGTCAATGACCAAGACGTGGTCGAAAACCAACGTGGTTGACAACCAGAGAGTGGTCGAAACCCAACATGGCCAATGACCAAGGAGTGGTCGAAAAACCAATGTGGTCAAAGACCAATGTGTGATCTAAAATCGACGTGGTCGATAACCTGAATGTGGTCGCAAAACCAAGTGTTTGAAGCAAGTTGAAACCCGATCGATGTGATCAATGACCAGTGAGTAGTTGAAAACCAAAGTGGTTGATGCTAGTAGCTGCGGTACTACTGCTATGGAAGTAGCGGTACTACCGCTTCTACATCAAAGTCAGAAGGAACATGGATTTTCAGCACAATCGCAAGATCTTAAATCCACTTAACTTTTGATTGATTGATTAACAAGCCATGAAACTTCAAACATGAATTGCTTAAGGTCACATGAACTTATTCCATTCGACGATCGATAGAATAATCGCCAAAGTTCCTACCATTTTGCAATTGAATGAAAAGAGAGTCAAAACAGAGCTAAAACCCTGATCGGTGAATACAACATGCTTGTGGGTAGGTGATGCCCAAGATGGCCTAGAAGTATTTCCACATGTCACAACAGGCTAGAAACACCAAAGAAAATATCCAAAACCCCTTGAGACAGAAATCACTCGATGAGGCCAAGAACAAGCAAAACCCAGGTTTTCTTGTGAATCTTGCTATCAAAGTGTCTCGATGGGTGGAGATGTATTAACAAGGATTATCTCCACCTCTTACACATCCTTGGCACAGCAAGATCACAAGAAGAAAAAAAGAGAGAGATCAAAACCAATCAAAAGTCAAACACATCAATCAAGAACAAGAGGGACTCAAGAGTTGCACAAAGATTAATGTATTGCTTACTTGAGAATGTAGGTTTTATAACCATTCCACCTTGAAGGACAAAGAGTACCTAAGGTACTCATTCTCAAAACCCTAACTCTAACAAGAAATCATAAGAGAGATAGGTTGGATGGGATCATCTTCTTGTCTTCTAGACATGCCGACAACAACCGATCGCAAAGCCTACAACTACATATCGCGAAGTCTACGACCACCGATTACCGAGCATCGACCAGGTACTGAAACTATGACTATCCGTGGTCGTTCTACCGTGCTCGACCTACTGTGATTGATCTACTGATTGGACCGCCCAACACAGGGTCGTTTAGACCACCCAACACAGGGCCATTCGGACTGCCTATTCCAAGGCCTATCGGACTACCAACTACCGATGGTAGTCCATGCCCCCGACTACCTTATGTGGTCGAAGCAAATAGCCCAAACAAAAAGCGATATTTGCAAACACTTAACCACTCCAGAAACATTGTAATGGTTCATCACAACACTATCCTGGACCTTCTTACATAGTCTTTCAATCTTCCCCTTGATAAACCCGTTAGCAATACTCAAAAATACAAATTGGAGGTGGTTTTTAGAAGAAAAGGAAGAAATTTTGCATCCAAAAAGATCACAAGAAGAATGAAATGACTGAAAAGGACCATATAAAGTATAAATAAATAGAAGCTACTGAAAATGATAATTTTTCACAAAAAACTTCAAATCCACCAAATGAGTCGGGAAATCTCACTCTAGGTCCATATGAAAGAAACAACTATTCTGTTTGACCTTGATCATGGTGAGAAGAAATCAAAAGCTCCAACTTAGCAAAAAATTTGCACAAAAACTTCAAATCATGCTCTAGATATGCATTTTTACCGATCTTTCTCCCCCTTTGACAATGGAGTCATCAAGATGCATGGAAGAAGACAAAGCATGACTATAATAGAGTGACTGTATTTTATTCAATTTTAGCATTAGGAGCCATAAAGATTATCCAACTTGACTTTCTAAGTATTACACCAAGCTATAAAAAAGTGAAGGAGCTATCTAGACCATAGAAAAATATGTATAGCCAAGCTAAAAACGCATAAGCAATAATCTGAAATTAAATATTGTTAACATGTCTAGGTGCTCAAATTCATAATTTAGCCAATAATGTCCAAAAATGAGCCATACCATATTAATATGCTAAATGGAACCAGAAAGCTATAATTGAGTCATTTTAAAGTGCTACAAGTTCAAAATTGAAACATTTTATTCAAACGCTTAATATCACTTGTAAGTGAGCAATTTTAACACATGTGTCAAATTTTGAATTCATTTTTGGTTTTAGCCGAGCTTCAACCATTTTTCACAAAATTTAGTTTCTTTAGCCATATGCTAGATCTCAAGACTTATGCAACCATTTCAAGCAAGGAGCTTAATGAAGTGATCTTGGTCATCCAAAATTCCCGCTGAGTTCATACCTAGTGTAATAGCAAGCCATCTCATGAGAAATGATTGGTGAGATCAGTTCTTTCGCACAAAACAGATATCTTTTTTTACATTTTCTTGACTTAGTTTAAGAACAAAGAGCTAATACTAACTCATGTTTCACTAACGACCTAGCATAACTCAATCTAAAACTCAATGCAGATTCAAGACTCAACTTAGTTTATTTGACATGACACAAATCATAAGAGAATTCAATAGAGCAAGACATAATTTAATTCAAGTTTTCACATTTAAAAAAGCTAGCATAGCAAGAGTTAAGCTACATATAGAAGGTTATGATAAATCTAGCAATCTAACACAAGTTTCTTAGCAATATTAATGGCAGAAGTGTCATCACAGAAATGATATCTGATATCTATGTGCTTGGTCCTAGAGTGCTGCACTAGGTTCATAGCAATGTTAATGGCAGAAATGTTATTACAGAAAAGAGAAACACTATCTATGTCTAACCCAAAGTCCTGCAAGGTTGAAACCATTCAAAGCACCTGACTACAACACCTAGCGGCTGCAACATAATCAGCCTCTGCGGTGGACTGTCCAACACTTGACTGCTTCCTAGAAGACCAAGAGACAATAAAAGTGCTCTTCCTATCTATCCTACAGCCAGCAAAGTTTACGTCGGAGAAGGCTTTAATGGAAAGGCAAGAAGTAGAAGAGTATTAGATACCATAGTCTAGAGTAGCTCGAAGGTACCTGAAAATGTGCTTTACCACCTAACGGTGAGAGGCGCAAGGAGAAGCCTAAAATTGAACGCACAGACACACTGCAAAGTGTATGTCCGGCCTTGAAGCAGTGAGGTACAGGAGGGAACCAATCATGATACAGCACTCCTTTTGGTCTATTGGTTCGCCGTCTTCATCAGGATCAAGTGAAGTCGAGGTCACCATCGGAGTTGACACCAGCTTGCTATCACTCATGTCGAAGCATCTCAGGAGATCTTGAGTGTACTTACCTTAATGCAAAAAGGTACCCTCCAGAGTCTGCTTGATCTGGAAGCCGAGAAAGGAGCTCAACTCGACCATCATACTCATTTCAAACTCTGTGTTCATAAAATTAGAAAACTGGGAAACAAGAGCATGAGAGGAGCCACCAAAGATATTGTCATAAACATAAATCTGGACGAGTAGAAAATCATTGCCATGCCTCTGAATGAACAAGGTCTTTTTTACTTTACCCATCTTAAACCTATGCCTCTCATACTAAGCTCTAGGCGCTTGCTTAAGTCTATACAGAGCTTTGAAAAGCTTGAAGACATAGTTCGGGTATTTGGGGTTCTCGAAACCTGGAGGCTGTCTAACATAGACCTCTTTCTCAATATACTCATTGAGAAAGACACTCTTGTCATAAGCTAGTCGGACATATTATAAACTGGTCGTATAAAAATACGAACTGGTCGTAACCAGATACAAATTGGTTGTAAGGAGTTATGAACTGACCGTGAGTGACTATTATATTTCATAAGGTTCATCCAGATTGATCTTTTGTGTACATTTGAGGTCGATATGTCCTGCTTGGTACCGCCACCGACCAGTGATTGGAAATGTATTTCTGAGTTAGAACCAGATATACATGAACCTACAGAGTCACACACTTAACGGGTCGGGACATTAAGGGTCTGGATGATAGACTCTAAGTCGAATACGATTTTTACTTGTATTGGATAAGAATCCGGTCGAAGGCTCTCCAAGTGAGATACAATTCCTAATTGTGTTGGAAAAGAATCCGACCATAGACTATATAAGAGGTGAATAGGGTTATGGAATTAAGAGAGAGACACCGTACCACCCACCGAAACCCTAGCCGCCTCCTTCAAAAGGCTCTACTGTGCATGCTGGTGCTAGCACATCAGCGCACGACATTCCATCACTTGATATGTGGACTTGGGTAGAGACACTACTGTGACTACGGCGCTGATCGGGATAACCCAAGGAGAAGACAATTGGCTCAAGGAGATCGACTATCGTTAGAGAACCATCGCATTCCAAGGACATTGGACGATCGATTACGTCCACTACATCGACGCACGTTACGTTGAACCGAACTGCTTCAACTCTTTTTTTACTGTACTACACGTCTAGTGGTAATGATTCATGCTTTTACTCGTATGACTTCTTGGTTTACACGGTAAAAATTTTAATTTACGTTAGTATAGCCTACCTTGTATCCCAACAAAAACTTGCTCAGACTTGACAGAGGCTACTATTTCTGATACAATTAATTCCTGAGAAAAACTTTAGTCCTCTTATTCTTGACAATTTCAAAAAGCACAGCCGAATCAGCATTGAACATGTTAATTCTTAACATGGAATTTGTAGTATGTTCAACAACTCAACGACATTGTGATCTTTTTGAAGAGAACTTTCTTCAAAGAAGTTAATCTGCATCTGTACAAAACGCTTGCAAACAGTACAAAGATCATGCATGTTGACAAATAATATTGGTGCCTCACTGACAAGTTACCCCTAGACCCCACTTATGATCTTCACGGTGGATGCTATTTTTCAATTGACACATCTGTGCAGTGTTATAAGCTAATTTCCCCCCAAAAACAGTGGTCCTCATGTTGAGCAGATGGATGTATCAGTTTCTCTCCTTCCACCGAAGCGCGTTTCAATACAAGCATCCAACCTAGAGGCAAATATCCCAAGCACATATCTGAAGATTAAACCTGATGAATTGCTCTCGAATAGTTCAGTTCTCGGCCTCTACCGGACCATTCCAATACATCCAGAACTAAGACAAGATGGGTAAAAATGAATGGAGAACAGATGGAAAACTACTAAGAGGAAGAAACGTCAGCAATTGAGGGAAAGTTAAATGGTGATGGTTCAGTATAAGGGTGGATGACAGGTAACTAACATTATCTGAATGTCAAGTTACATGGGAGTGTTCAGTAACATCAATAAGTATTGCTTATTACAGTAGATATAGCTATTGATAAATGACTTCAAGCACATTTTGCAGATAGCTCTGAGCCTCTGATTGATAGTAAATCAATGAAATGAGAGTATGGACTTATATGCAGGATAATACTGCAAGTGACATAGTACCGAAAAACCTACAAGGGGCACTACCTTGAGCACCAAGCACAACGGCACGATTTCCTTCATAAAAAACAAATTGGCTATTGATTTGTTCTAGTGATTGACTAAGCATGGCCTCTGTTGTAGTTCTATTCATAAAAAATATACTTAGTGCAAACTTTGCTATGTTCTATACTTTAATTAGTCAGAATCAGACACTATGATATAAAATGACAATATATCTATGTGCAATGAAAAGAAATGTGGTCACACACGGAAAGAATTGCTCAGATGGATCAAATCCAAAATTTTATCATCTTCTAAAGTCTGAAGACATTTGTGTGTTGCAAGTTACAATAATAACAACAATGAGGACAGTGGACGCATTTGCTTGTTACACCAATTAACCGCAATGGCAAAGAAAAACATAATCATATTAGAAACTAAACGTGGGGATGGTAAACTGCAAGCTGTGTGCACAAGCCTTACAAAATGTTTTGCTCAGCTCTCGCGAATCATTGACTAAAAATTGTGCATCTTCTCAAAATCAGCAACATTCCAAGAATCTGACATCTGAGATGCTCACTTACTCAATTACCATAGCATCCAAGGATCTTCAGCTCTTGTGATCCATATGGGACTCAAACCATTCGAAGATCTCCCCATTCTTGAGGCTGGTGAACTCATGGTAAGCATAAGCAAGATTCAGCTCCTCCGTGACATGCCTCTCTGAAGGAACGCGCGAAGGCTACGATAGCAGAAAATAAAAAATTTCTACCGCGCACACCAGGACATCATGCTAAGAAGGGATCATAGATCGTTACCACTAGACGCGCAGCGCAGCGGAAGAAGAGTTGGAGAAGCCGATCCAACCACGCGCGTCGAGGTAGTAGTGGAAGTAGCCGATCGTCCCGAACAGATCGTCTCCTCCACGCGATCAACCACACCACGAGCAGATCCAATCTGTAGTTTGTTGATGCCGATCAACGCCGCAACGAGCAGCGCCTCCACCGGTATCCACACGTCCGGGGCTGGAACTCCGATCGCGAGTGTACCAGCACTCGCGAGCGGCTAGGGTTTGGCTCGGGAGGTGGCGGCTAGGGTTTTGTTCGGGAGGAACATATGCGTGCTTCCCTCAGCCCCCCCGCCTCCAAATATATAGACCTCCTCACTTGGGCCTCGTGGACCGAGGCCCAATAGGAGTCTATCCGGATCTCTATCCGAATTGAGCCCACATCCGAATCACATTCGAATTAGTGTTCCAACCCGTTAAGTGTGCGACCCTGTAGGTTCACGTATACTTGGTCGCGACCCGGAAACACCTTTCCGGTCACCCTGTTAATAGCGGCCTCTAGCAAGACATATTAACCCCAAAGTATACGTAAAGATCATATCGGCTGAACCTGTAATGTTCTCATGTACGAATCCTTTTGCCTCACGATATAGATTAAGCTCAAGGCGAGACCTGTGTCATCCTCTTAATGGCTCAATCACTCTCTCGATTCCGTGATGGATTATAAACTTGTGATTGACTCCTCAATCACATTGGCATGGCCATGCACTTTCATAATCCATTACATCGAGGGGCCCAGAGATATCTCTCCCACAAGGAGGGGCAAATTCTATCTTGATCATTCACATCCCACTACATGTTTCATAGCAAACCCGAAGACTACTTTTATGACTACCCAGTTACGGAGTAGTGGTTAGTAGTCCCAAAATAGGCTACTACGCATGTTGGGAACCATGATGATCTCAAGTCTAACGATTCTACATAAACACTACTTGAGACCAACTAATGACACATGGAATCTCTGCAGTGTCTCATGGCGGGTCTATCCAACATATGTTCACTAACACATGTCCATATTATTGATTTGGTATCTCCATACCATGATCCATGAGACATGATCATCAATCAATACATATGCTGATCTTTGAATCATATATGTTCCTCATATGATATATGATCAGGGATCATTTAGAAATAGCAACATTTTGGCATTAAGAGTCTCATGAATAAGTCACATACTCATTGATCAATAATGATAATGTCTATTTCAAGGAACAAAGCAATGTATCATAAACATAGTATGTGATATATTCAACATCTCCATGTTGCCTCTAGGGCATATCACCAACAGTCTCCCACTTGCACTAGAGTCAACCATGTAGGTATCTAATACCCATTGCCCTAGTGTGAGCCTCATGCTTTGGCTGGGGAAGCGGCTTTGTCAACGGATCTGCAATGTTCAAATCCGTTTGTACTTTGCATATCTTCACATCGCCTCTCTCCACAATCTCGCGGATGAGATGAAATCGCCGTAGAATGTGCTTGGACTTCTGGTGCGATCTAGGCTCCTTGGCTTGCGCAATGGCCCCACTATTGTCACAGTAGAGGTCCATTGGGCTGGAGGCACTAGCCACCACACCAAGCTCAGAAACAAATTTCTTGATCCAAACAGCCTCTTTAGCAGCTTCAGAAGCTGCTATGTACTCGGCCTCTGTTGTAGAATCAGCAACCGTCTCCTGCTTGGAACTCTTCCAGCTCACCGCACCGCCATTCAGGCAGAACACAAATCCAGATTGCGATCTAAAATCATCTTTGTCAGTTTGGAAGCTAGCATCGGTGTAACCATTTACAACGAGCTCTTCCTCACCCCCATAGACGAGGAACACATCTTTAGTTCTTCTCAAGTACTTCAAGATGTTCTTTACGGCAATCCAGTGACTTTCACCTGGATCTGACTGGTATCTACTTGTAGCACTTAAAGCATACGAGACATCTGGACGTGTACAAAGCATGGCATACATAATGGATCCCATAGCCGAAGCATATGGAATCGCATTCATTTTATCCCGCTCATCAGGTGTACTAGGATACTGACTCTTGCTAAGATGTATACCATGTGACATAGGTAGGAAGCCTTTCTTGGAATCCTGCATGTTGAACCTTTTCAACACCTTGTCAATGTACGTATCTTGGCTTAATCCAATTAGCCTTCTTGATCTATCCCTATAGATCTTGATGCCCAGAATATATGCCGCCTCTCCTAAGTCTTTCATAGAGAAACTATTTTTCAATGAAGACTTAACAGATTCGAGCATAGGAATGTCATTTCCGATCAGTAATATGTCATCCACATATAAGACCAGAAACACGAGTGCGCTCCCACTAGCCTTTTTGTAAACACAAGGCTCTTCTTCGTTCTTGATGAAACCAAACCCTTTGATTACTTCATCAAAACGAATGTTCCAACTCCGAGATGCCTGCTTTAATCCATAAATGGATCTTTGCAGCTTGCATATCTTTCCAGCTGATTGCGGATCGACAAAACCCGTGGGCTGTGTCATGTACACATCCTCACTCAGATTTCCATTAAGGAAAGCTGTTTTGACATCCATTTGCCATATTTCATAGTCGAAATATGCAGCAATCGCTAGAATGATCCGAATAGACTTTATCATTGCGACGGGCGAAAAAGTTTCATCATAATCAACACCTTGAATTTGTTTGAAACCTTTGGCCACCAATCGCGCTTTATAGATGTGAACATTTCCATCTATGTCTATCTTTTTCTTGAAAATCCATTTGCACTCAATGGTTTTAACACCATCAGGTGGATCAACCAAGTTCCAAACATGATTACTGTGCATGGATTCAATTTCGGATCTCATGGCTTCAAGCCATTTCTCAGAGTCTGGTCCCACCATCGCTTCTTCATAGGTCTTAGGCTCATCGTTGTCTAACAACAATATGTCCCGTTGTTGAGTAGTCAAGAACATGTACCTTTCAGGTGCACGACGTGACCTCTCTGACCTACGTGGTGCCGGTGTGTCCACAACAGGTTCTTCAACAGTTTGTTCATCCTGTTGTGGTTCTGTAGGAGCTGAAACGTTTTCAGGTGTTTCCCGAATTTCTTCAAGTTGCACCATGCTCCCACTATCCCTTCTTGAGAGAAACTCTTTCTCTAAGAAGACACCATGCCGGGCGACAAACACTTTGCCTTCTCCTTGATTATAGAAGTAATATCCTTTTGTTTCCTTAGGATACCCGATAAAGAAGCATTTATCAGATTTAGGACTGAGCTTATCAGATTGTAAACGTTTTACATAAGCCTCACATCCCCAAATCTTAAGAAAAGACAAGCTAGGACGTTGTCCTGTCCACATCTCATATGGTGTCTTTTCTACTGATTTTGATGGAACCCTGTTTAGTGTGAAAGCGGCTGTTTCAAGAGCGTACCCCCAAAAAGACAACGGAAGATCACTTTGGCTCATCATGGAGCGCACCATATCTAATAAGGTGCGATTTCTCCGTTCAGATACCCCATTCCATTGAGGTGTTCCTGGCGGAGTCAATTGTGGAACAATTCCACAATCCTTCAGATGATTGCCAAACTCATGGCTCAAATACTCGCCTCCACGATCAGATCGTAGAAACTTGATTGTCTTGCCTAAATGATTTTGCACTTCATTTTGGAATTCTTTGAACTTTTCAAAGGATTCGGACTTATGCTTCATCAGGTAGATATACCCATATCTACTAAAATCATCAGTAAAAGTTATGAAGTACTGAAAACCACCTCTGGCTGTTGAGCTCATTGGTCCACATACATCAGAATGTACGAGTGCCAATAAGTCACTTGCCCGTTCACCTTGACCGGTGAAAGGTGCCTTTGTCATCTTGCCAAGTAAACAAGATTCGCATGTCTCAAATGATTCAAAATCAAATGAGTGCAGAATACCATCTCTATGGAGCTTCTCCATGCGTTTCTCATTTATGTGACCTAAGCGACAGTGCCAAATAAACGTGGGATTCAAATCATTCGAACGTTGCCTCTTTGCATTAATGTTATAGACCGGTGACTCTTCAAGAGTAAGAACATATAACCCATTCACCAATGGAGTATGACAATAGAACATATCTTTGAAATAAAGAGAACAACCATTGTTCACAGATCTAAAGTCATAACCTTCTGCTTGCAAACATGAAGCAGAAATAATGTTCTTGGAAAGAGATGGAACACAATAACAATTATTCAATTCCAAAACTAATCCTGAAGGTAAAGACAATGGCATGGTGCCAACAGCGACCGCAGCAACTTTTGCTCCATTGCCAACGCGAAGATCCACTTCGCTCCTCCTCAAACTTCTACTTCTTCTTAGCCCCTGCAACGATTTGCAAAGGTGAGCAACCGATCCGGTATCAAATACCCAAGAATCAGTGGATGAAGTAGCAAGATTGATCTCTATAACATTTATACCTGGAGAGGAAGTCGTACTTCCCTTCTTCTTCTCAAGATCCTCCAAGTACTTTGGGCAGTTCCTTTTCCAATGACCTGATTGCTTACAGTAGTAACAATCTGCATTAGGAGCAGCGCCCTTCTTGACTTGCTTGGCCTTAGAACTGCTCGCGATCTCATCGGGAGCTAACTTTCTTTTGACCGCGCCTTTCTTGACATTGGGCTTGCCCTTGCCTTTCTGCATCATCATCACATGATTGCTGCTTTTCTTAATGCTTTCCTCGGCAGCTTTTAGCATCCCATGCAACTCTGCCAAGGTCTTATCCATGTTGTTCATGTGATAGTTCAGTATGAATGGCTCAAAGCTCGGGGGGAGCGACTGGAGAATCACATCAGTAGCCAACTCTTGGCTAAGGGGAAAACCAAGCTTTTCCAGACTCTCAATGTAGCCAATCATCTTAATCACATGAGGGCTGACGGGATTCCCTTCTGCAAGCCTGCACGCAAACAAGGACTTTGAAGTGTTGAACCTCTCAGCCCTTGCTTGGTTCTCAAACATACCACGCAACCCCACAATGATATTGTAGGCATCTGTGTTCTCATATTGCTTCTGAAGCTCAGAGGACATTGTGGCAAGCATGAGACAGCTCACATCAAGGTAATCATTCGTTTGCTTCTCATAAGCTCTCCGTGCAGCCGCAGTAGCATTATCAGGCAAGTCATCAGGATAATGAGACTCAAGGACATACTCCTTGCGCTCTTGCTTGAGAACAATTCTCAAGTTGCGATACCAATCCATAAAGTTCGTTCCATTGAGTTTTTCTTTCTCAAGAATAGATCGCAAATTAAAAGAACTGGATGCGGCATTAGTTGACATGATCTACAACAAAGAATATGCAAAGTTTAGCACTATGTTTATGTTCATCTTTTATTAAACAATTTAACAAAAGACTCCCACTATGTGTTTTGCAACAAAACTCCCTCTAAGTTACATAGTGGGTCAAGAACCTCATTTCACTAATTCCTAGTGAGCTTTGGCATCACGGCTAGAAAACTAGTGACATGGGTAAGCAACACCTTGCTAATCACATCCCTATGTGACTCTTGCTTGTTGGGTGACATCAACATGCCCCGGCCCCAATCTATGCCCCAAGGTCCAAAACTGTTTTGATAACCTTGTTAAGTAAACCAAATGCTTCCGCATGTAGATGTCCGACATCTACCCCAAATAATGATGATAACCGACGGCACTCTACTTTGGTAGACCTACCATGCGGTGATCATTATCTTTTGGTGCAACATATGGAAGGGCATGAACACCTAATTTTATGAGGGATTCTATCCTACCAAAGCAACATATGACAAAAACATTGCATAAGAATAAGATAGATAATATCACAGATAAACACATTTAACTGTGAAGTAGTATGGCCCAAACAAATGGTGATCTCCATCTCCATGTAGGTGTAGACGATCTCCATCCTCCACATCACTCCTTTAGGCCACCATGCTTGAAAGCTTGTAACCTCAAAACTAGGCTACTACCTATAATAGCTAGAAATTGAAGATTACAAAGATAGATTCAAGCATTAAGGTCGACACGCAGGTCGTTAAATACAATATAGACAGCTAACAATAGCTGAAATAATCATGACACGCAGGCCATGAACGAATGTTACATGCATCACATACATCTCATACATTCCAATAAGATATAGGGCCATACTATTCACGTCATTCTCTGCAAAAACAAGTTAGACGTAGAATCGTATTCTACCTAACGATGTGAACCCAAGACGCTATACAAGGCGGGTACGCACGGCGGTCCCGCTGGCCGGTCAGCGGGCGGGGGGTCGAGGGGGGGGCCGCCCCCCGCGGGTTTCAGGGCAGCGCCCTGAACACCCTACGAAATTTACAGATCCAATCTATGAAATCGCAATGGAAAAACTATTCGGCACAACCACCTTATGCCGATCCGAGACATTCTCTAGGATGCTAGTTTTTCCACTGGGCCGAGGCCATCAGATCCGTAACCTACTAGTATTCGGCATAACCACCTTATGCCGATCCGAGACAATCTCTAGGGCACTAGTATTCCCACTGGCCCGAGGCTATCAGATTCGTATCCTACTAGTATTCGACATAACCACCTTATGCCGATCCGAGACAATCTCTAGGGCACTAGTATTCCCACTGGCCCGAGGCTATCAGATTCGTATCCTACTAGTATTCGACATAACCACCTTATGCCGATCCGAGACAATCTCTAGGGCACTAGTATTCCCACTGGCCCGAGGCTATCAGATTCGTATCCTACTAGTATTCGACATAACCACCTTATGCCGATCCGAGACAATCTCTAGGGCACTAGTAGTGATACAATCTGCGCCTCATCCAACCCCTATTCACCGATTGATCTCATCAACCCGTGCTACCATCGATTCATCACATGAACCGACTGATCTAGACTGTAATAGATCCAATCTACTACAACCGCATATCATCATATGCGCTGATCCAGATCGCAAACTAAGCAAGATGGCTCTGATACCACTGAAGGAACGCGCGAAGGCTACGATAGCAGAAAATAAAAAATTTCTACCGCGCACACCAGGACATCATGCTAAGAAGGGATCATAGATCGTTACCACTAGACGCGCAGCGCAGCGGAAGAAGAGTTGGAGAAGCCGATCCAACCACGCGCGTCGAGGTAGTAGTGGAAGTAGCCGATCGTCCCGAACAGATCGTCTCCTCCACGCGATCAACCACACCACGAGCAGATCCAATCTGTAGTTTGTTGATGCCGATCAACGCCGCAACGAGCAGCGCCTCCACCGGTATCCACACGTCCGGGGCTGGAACTCCGATCGCGAGTGTACCAGCACTCGCGAGCGGCTAGGGTTTGGCTCGGGAGGTGGCGGCTAGGGTTTTGTTCGGGAGGAACATATGCGTGCTTCCCTCAGCCCCCCCGCCTCCAAATATATAGACCTCCTCACTTGGGCCTCGTGGACCGAGGCCCAATAGGAGTCTATCCGGATCTCTATCCGAATTGAGCCCACATCCGAATCACATTCGAATTAGTGTTCCAACCCGTTAAGTGTGCGACCCTGTAGGTTCACGTATACTTGGTCGCGACCCGGAAACACCTTTCCGGTCACCCTGTTAATAGCGGCCTCTAGCAAGACATATTAACCCCAAAGTATACGTAAAGATCATATCGGCTGAACCTGTAATGTTCTCATGTACGAATCCTTTTGCCTCACGATATAGATTAAGCTCAAGGCGAGACCTGTGTCATCCTCTTAATGGCTCAATCACTCTCTCGATTCCGTGATGGATTATAAACTTGTGATTGACTCCTCAATCACATTGGCATGGCCATGCACTTTCATAATCCATTACATCGAGGGGCCCAGAGATATCTCTCCCACAAGGAGGGGCAAATTCTATCTTGATCATTCACATCCCACTACATGTTTCATAGCAAACCCGAAGACTACTTTTATGACTACCCAGTTACGGAGTAGTGGTTAGTAGTCCCAAAATAGGCTACTACGCATGTTGGGAACCATGATGATCTCAAGTCTAACGATTCTACATAAACACTACTTGAGACCAACTAATGACACATGGAATCTCTGCAGTGTCTCATGGCGGGTCTATCCAACATATGTTCACTAACACATGTCCATATTATTGATTTGGTATCTCCATACCATGATCCATGAGACATGATCATCAATCAATACATATGCTGATCTTTGAATCATATATGTTCCTCATATGATATATGATCAGGGATCATTTAGAAATAGCAACATTTTGGCATTAAGAGTCTCATGAATAAGTCACATACTCATTGATCAATAATGATAATGTCTATTTCAAGGAACAAAGCAATGTATCATAAACATAGTATGTGATATATTCAACATCTCCATGTTGCCTCTAGGGCATATCACCAACACTCTCCAGCCGGAATCCCTCCGGCAAGACCTTCGCCTCCTCGGCGGCCTGCTTCCACGGCGTACTCCTCCCATCCTTCTTGAGAAAGCCCTTCTCATCCAGGAAACCATTCCGGCGAAGCACGTCCACCATCCCACCGGCGACGGCCCGCGTCAACCCCGGTATCCTCTCCGCCAAGAAGTCGGCGCTCACGGCGAAGCCATCGCATTGGATCTCATGCACGTCGACGCGCTTCGCCTTGAGCTTGCCCATGCTCGCGGCCACCTCCCGCGCCCTCTCAGCGTCCTTGGGCATGTGCACGAACAGCGCCGGGGGGTAGCCGACCGGGACCTCCTCCATCGTGGAGAACACGCCCTCGGCGATCATGATGGCGACGCTGCTGAACCTGACCCTCGCCGCGAGGGCGGAGAGGAAGTACCCGCCCGACGACGCGCCGATGCCGACGAGCGGGAGGCCGGCGAGCTGGGGATTCTCCTCCTTGACCCACCACTCGATGATGGACTCGGCAGCGGCGAGCTCGCTGCCGTCACCGGCGGCGTCGAGGGTCCAGCACTCGGCGCGGCTGGAGACGGCGAGGACGGCGTAGCCGCGTCGGAGCGCGGCGCGCGTGAAGCGGCGCTCCTCGGGGAGCCCGGCGCAGCTCGAGCAGCCCGGGGAGGCGTCGAAGAAGTCGGTGGCGCGGATGGTGCAGCCGGGTGCCACGAACACCGCTGCGCGCGGCGGGGACCGTGGCAGCTGCCACAGCACCTCGTTGCCGCTCCTGTGGGTGAGACGCGCGTCGAGGCGGACGGCCGAGGCGGCGGACGGCGGGGTCCAGACAGGTGCGGGAGGGGCGCGGGGCCGGAGGAGAACGACGGTGGCGAGGAGGATTAGCGCGCCGGAGGAGGCGATCAGCACGGCCGCCCTGCGCGGTTGCGGGATTCTGGCGAGGATGTCGTGCATTTTGCGTGGGATTAAGCGAAGATCAATGGAGATTTAGGTTGGAGGAGAGGAGATCTTGAGAGGTTTCACATCGCAGCGCTCGTTGCAAGATTTCTACTTGACTAGCCTTCTCTCTCACGTTGCGGGCTTGCGGCCATTGGGATGCGTTGACTTATCAGATCGGGCTGAACTGAGCTCGGAGGAAACGGCCGTTATCTCTAGTTAGGCCTCAGGTGTGCGGCCCGGCCCGGCACGGCCCGTCACCGCAACTTCTAAGAAGGCGTTCTCTCTCGGGAGCCGCAAGGGCTTCCTTTCCTCGCCGGCGCCGCGTGCGTGCTCTCCGAGTAGGTAGGATCGCCGGCGGCCGGGAACCTCTTCCGTCGTCCATCTCGACTCTGTTACCGGCGACGACCTGGGCGGCCTCGGCTCCGCTCCGCCACCCTCCCTTCCCTTCTGACCACGGCGGGAGGCTTCGGCCGGCATCCGCAGGTAGCTCCCGATGCCTGTCCCATTTGATCTGATAGAGCGTGCTTCTTCTCACTGGGATTGCTGTTACTGATGCTTGATGCGGCTGGTTAACCTGTCACTGACGTGTTAGTACCATCTATTAGTTACACGCGGGATCGATGCATTTTCTGTTCGTTGCTGATGCGTAATCTCATCCGCTGCATCAACTATTACGCGGGGAACTTAGTTTAGCTAGACAACAGAAACAACTTTCTTGTCTTACTTTTCCGGTGCATTACCAAATGTTAGCTTTGGGACAATCTTGACTTGTAGGGCAGTTAATACTGACAGAGTTTAATTGCTTAGCTTTGTTCGAACTAATCTTGTTGTAAGTCGTACTCGGTGTGTTTGAGTACTAACTTCATGGTCGAGTACTTATGTGTTCGAGTACTGTGGTCGTAGTCGAGTACTCATGTGTTCGAGTACTGTGGTCGTAGTCGAGTACTCGTGTGTTCGAGTACTGCTTGGTCATGTGGAGTACTTGGTGTGTTCGAGTACTCAGTAGTCGTGTGTCAAGTGCAAATCAAAGACCCGAAGTCGGAAAGTAGTCAGAGACTCCGGAGTCGAAGACCGGTTGCAGTGGTCGTAGTCGTAAGTCGAACTATATAGTGGTCGTAGTCGTAAGTCGAACTGCGCAATAGTCGTAGTCGTAAGTTGAACCGCGCGGTGGTTGTAGTCGTAAGTCGAACTGCGCAGTAGTTGAAATCGTAAGTCCATGTAGTTGGTACTCAGAGCAATACTGTAGCAGTAGTCGTGCTACAATGGTCGTAGCTCATAGAAGTCGCAGTCGTAAGTCGAGCTGTGTAGTGGTCGATGGTCAGTACTCGTAAGCTACAGTAACCGGTCGTGTTCGAAGACCGGTAGTACCGTCTGTGTGAGCAGAACTACCGGAGATAATAGTCGACAAGCCATGGTCGGTGAAGCAGTCGAAGGCATCGTGGTCGAAGATGTAGTCGACAAGCTGTAGTTGATGAAGCGGTTGAAGGCACTGTGGTCGAAGCAGCCGTGGTCGTGAGGCATGGTCGAGGCACCGTAGTCGACAGGACATGGTCGAAGGACTCGTGAATGGACCCAAAGCAGAACCCAAAGGATTGCGTGCAATCGTAGACCGAGCCAGATAACAGTTAGTCTGCATGTAACTGGTCGTGTCCACTAAACCGAGTGTAACGGTTAGTGGAGCAGGTCGTACGAGTAGTGGGGAGTGTGCAAGTCATGAAGATCGTGGCTGGAAGAGTTAGGTAGTTTTAGCCTGTGCACTTGTAATCAAAGTCTATAAATAGATGAGAAAATGGAAATATGGTGCCGGATTGACGCAATGCAAGCTCGTGTGTCTTGAGTTAGAGCAGAGGTATTCGTGTGTGTTTTCAACCACCGTGTGTGCACGTCAGGTTCCATCCATGGGCCAACAATTAGTATTAGAGTTTGGTGTTCTTCGTGTGTTGGAGAAGAAGCCGAGGAAGACTTCTGTGTGTCGGAGGAGAAGAAGGCCTGGAGATTCCCGTGTGTTGGAAGAAGACTCGGTGACTTCCGTGAGTTGAAAAAGATGCCGAGAGAAGGAAGGAATATGTCTCTGTCCGCAGACCGAGACCTACTGCGAGGTGGTCTGTCTGCCTCAAGCTCACAGGTGGTGGTGGTGGTAGAGACGGCCATGACAACGAAGAAGGCGTTAGCAACTACGACATCACTGATTACCGCAAGCTGAGGCGAGAGGCTACCGCAGTTGATTGTGTGTCGGTCGAATGGCGACTTGCATTCGGGTTGGCGTATGGCGCATGCAGTGGCGTGCGTCGGGCGGAGGTGCATAGGGCGACGGCGACGAGCCAGCTGCAGCACCAAGCACCCAGGAACACGACGACGGAGCTCTGTGCAGCCACGATAAGACCAGTTGTGTATACCAGCGTCATACACGATGTGCGTAGTGGCGATGTCAGTGGCGAAGGGCAACAAATGGTGCTGGTGCGGACAAGCCATGAGGAAAGTCAGCATGAGGCCAATGATGGTGGTCGTAGCCATCGTCACAAGGTGTATGAGTCGCGCAAGAACACTGTTGCGTGTGGCAAGAAGAAGATGCTGCTACGTGCGGCAAAAAGAGAAGGCTGCTGTGAGGTCGGCAAGCCAGTGCAGTTGAACGCATGGAAGAATAATGATTGTTGGAATTAATCTTGTTGTAAGTCGTACTCGGTGTGTTCGAGTACTGAGGTCGTAGTCGAGTACTCATGTGTTCGAGTACTTGTGTGTTTGAGTACTGTGGTCGTAGTCCAGTACTCGTATGTTTGAGTACTGCTTGGTCGTGTGGAATACTTGGTGTGTTCGAGTACTCAGTAGTTATGTGTCGAGTGTAAGTCGAAGACTCGGAGTCGGAAATCAGTTGGAGACTTCGGAGTCGAAGACCGGTTGCAGTGGCCGTAGTCGTAAGTCGAACTGCGCAGTGGTCGTAGTCGTAAGTCGAACTGCGTAGTTGTCGTAGTCGTAAGTCGAACTGCGCAATGGTCGTAGTCGTAAGTCGATGCAGTCGGTACTCAGAGCAGTACTGTAGCAATAGTCGTGCTACAATGGTCGTAGCACATTAGTCGTAGAAGTCGCAGTCGTAAGTCGAGCTGCGTAGTGGTCGATGGTCGGTACTCGTAAGCTACAGTACCCGGTCGTGCTCGAAGACCGGTAGTACCGTCTGTGTGAGCGGAACTACCGGAGATACTGGTTGACAAGCCGTGATCGGTGAAGCAGTCAAAGGCACCGTGGTCGAAACAGCTGTGGTTGTGAAGCATGGTCAAAGCACCATAGTCAACAGGATATGGTCGAAGGACTTGTGAATGGACCGAAGCAAAACCTGAAGGATTGCTGCGGTTGTAGACCGAGCCAGATAGCAGTTAGTCTGCATGTAATTGGTCGTGTCCACTAAACCGAGTTTAATGGTTAGTGGAGCATGTCGTACGAATAGTGGGGAGTGTGTGAGTCATGGAGATCGTGGTCGGAAGAGTCGAGTAGTTTTAGTCTGTACACTTGTAATCAGAGTCTATAAATAGATGAAAAAATGGAAAAACGGTGGCGGATTAACGCAGCGCAAACTCGTGTGTCTTGTGTTGGAGCAGAGGTGCTTGTGTGTGTTTTTGAGCACCATGTGTGTGCGTCAGGTTCCGTCCCTGGGCCAACAAGCTTGCCTTTAATCATTCATGTCATGCTGTTCACTTCTCATTGGTCTTTCAAGAAATAAGAACAGTTGTCACGCCGTGATCTCAGATTATATGGATGTCTTGCAGGTGGGCGTGAGCCAGAGGCAGTAGGCGGAGCCGTGCTAGAAGTCGCCAATCAATCCAGAGGAGGGAGCGGAGGCTTCCTGGGAAGAGAAGGACGGCTTGGACCCGTATCTAGGGTTGCGCCGACCGTGAGATAGAGGGAGGATGAACTGGGGGGAAGATAGTAGATTGAGGTAATATTCTTCATAGCTTTATTGCATCATCTCATCCCCTTTATATATAGAGGAGAGTCCATACTCTGCACGGCTAAGCCGGATTACAATCCTAATACAACCCTGAGTCCTAAACCGATTCCTATCCAACTTCTAATCCGAATAGAAAGCAAACCTATTAGGAAGAGGCTGCAGTCCCTGCCGCCTCTGCTGGAGGAAGACATGCGCCAGAGCTTCTCCTGGCGTATGTTCTCCCAAATCTGCCTGGCCTGACACTTCTCCCCTCCTCGAAAAACAGCTCGTCCTCGAGCTTGAATAGCGGGTACTGTTGACGAAATTTGTCCAATGGCTCCCAAGTGGCCTCGGAAGCTTGCGACCCTTCCCAATGAACTAAGAGTTCGCGTATCCCATTGTTTTGTCGGACGCGGATGACATGCTGCGGAACAGGGGCCACCCGACCATGGAGTACCGGCAGCGCTGGTGGTTCAGTTGGGGGAGTGCCAAAATAGGGTTTGAGAAGACCCACATGAAAAACATCATGAATGCGAGCTCTTGCGGGTAGTTGGAGACGGTATGCTACTTCTCCAAGTTTGGCAATGACTTGATATGGGCCATAATAACGAGGACCCAATTTGCGATTGGCTTTAGCAGCTAAGGACAGAGCTTGGCGCTGATGAAGTCGAAGCCACGCCCATTGGCCAATCTCAAAGGATAGCTCTCTGTGCTTTGCATCATAGGCGTGTTTGTGGTGTTGTTGAGCGAGGAGGAGCCGGTCGCGGATATCTGCCAGCAGCTGATCTCGTTCCAGTAGGAGTTGATCCACTGTATGTGAAGGGGTTGCCATTGCTGAATGTGGCCGAATAGTCGGAGGATCCCGGCCATATACCACCTTGAAGGGCGTGTCGCGCAGTGAGGATTGGAAGGATGTGTTATAGCAATATTCAGCCCAAGGTAACCAACGAATCCATTGCCGTGGCCGGTCTCCTGTGAGGCATCTGAGGTACATGGCAATGATTTTGTTGCTAACCTCTGATTGTCCATCGGTTTGGGGGTGAAAAGCGGAGCTCAATTGAAGTTTGGTTCCTGTCAACCGAAAGAGTTCGGACCAGAATGTGCTTGTGAAGACTGGGTCTCGGTCACTAACAATTGAGCAAGGGATCCCGTGTAAGCGAACCACCTCATCAAAGAACACCTTGGCCACTGAGCTGGCTGTGTATGGGTGAGCCAATGGAAGGAAATGTGCGTATTTAGAAAACCGATCAATAACTGTGAGAATCACTGATTTACCATTGACACGCGGGAATCCTTCCACAAAATCCATCGCAATATCTTCCCAAATCCGTGAAGGAACCTGTAGAGGCTGCAACAGGCCGGCTGGATGGAGGTGCACGGATTTGTTGCGCTGGCAGACTGGACAAGATCGGACAAAGTCTTCGACGAGCTTGCGATCATGGGGGATATGGAAATCACTTTGAAGGCGGTGCAGCGTCTTTTGTGCTCCCTCATGGCCGGTGTCATGTGCTGTACTCAAAATGACTTGAATGTGAGGTGAAGATTGCAGCACATGTACCCGATTGTTGTGGAGAATCAGACCATCTGCAATCTGCCAGGGAGCACCCAATGATCCATCTTCAATCTGTGCCTTGAGAGCCACCAATTCTGGTGTGGCGGCCGTCTCAGTCCGCAAGTCCTGGAAGAGGGTGAAATCCGGTCCGGATATCGCGCATGCTGTGGCTGTCTCTTCTGCGCAGCGGGATAAGGCATCTGCCACAACGTTGAGCTGTCCTGGTTTGAATTCCACCCGGAAATCATATCCAAACAATTTGCTTACCCAGCGGTGTTGAGGTATGGTGGAGAGGCGCTGGTCGAGGAGGAACTTGAGGCTATAATGGTCTGTGCGAATGGTAAAATGACGTCCCCACAAATACGGTCGCCAATGCCGTACGGCTAGCACAAGACCCATGAGTTCTCGCTCATATGCTGCCAAGTGGACATGCCGGCCAGCCAACATTCGACTAAAGAAAGCGATGGGGCCATTGCCTTGGTGTAATACTGCCCCTACGCCGGTCCCGGACGCATCACACTCGACTATGAATTCCAGGTTGAAATCTGGGAGTTGCAAGAGAGGTGCTGTAGTGAGAGCCTCCTTGAGATTTTGGAAGGCACCTGCGGCTTCATTTGTCCAGGAAAAGGCATTCTTTTTGAGAAGACGAGTGAGTGGTTCTGCAATCTGCCCAAATCCTTGAATGAACTTCCGATAATATCCCGCCAATCCAAGGAATCCGCGAAGGGCCCGTACAGAATGTGGTTGAGGCCACTCGCGAACAGCTTGTATCTTAGTCTCATCCATGGCGACTCCTGATGCTGAGATGACATGTCCTAAGTAGGCCACTGTAGGTTTGCCAAAGAAGCACTTGGATCATTTAAGGGAGAGTTGATGCTGTTGTAGGAGTCGAAGAACAGCTCGAACATGGCGCAAATGTTCCACCCAGGAAGAGCTGTATATGAGGATATCATCGAAAAACACCAAGACAAACCGGCGTAAGTAGGGTCGAAGGATGGTGTTCATGAGTGCCTGGAACGTTGCTGGAGCATTTGTCAGACCGAAAGGCATGACCAAGAATTCAAAGAGACCTTCATGGGTGCGGAAAGCGGTCTTCTCCACATCGGAAAGATACATGCGCACCTGGTGATACCCTGACCGAAGGTCCAATTTGGTGAAGAATTTGGCGCCGCGCAATTCATCCAAGAGCTCGTCCACCACCGGGATTGGAAATTTGTCTTTGATCGTTTTACTGTTCAGCGCACGATAGTCGACACAAAAGCGCCAAGAGCCGTCATGCTTCTTGACCAGCAAAACTGGCGATGAATATGCCGATGTACTCGGGCGAATGATCCCTTGTGCTAACATCTCCCCACACTGTCGCTCCAATTCATCTTTCAACAGCTGTGGGTACCTGTAGGGGCGAACCGAGACCGGTGTGGTACCTGGTTCGAGATGTATGCGGTGATCCTGTGTGCGAGGCGGTGGCAGTCCTTGAGGGGGATCAAATAACTTCTCAAATTCTAGCAGTAGTGTATCCAGCAGTTCTTGGCCGGAGATGGCGCAAGTCTGCTGCCTGGCTGGCGCAGTCGGCATGCCCTGCCATTGCACCCTGTGGTCCTCTCGCCAAAACATCATGGTCAGTCTGTCGAAGTCCCAAAGGATGGGCCCCAATGTGCGAAGCCATTGTACCCCTAGTACCAGATCAAATCCATCCAAGGGTAGAGAGTAGCAGTCGATTGTGAAGTGCTCTTGATTGATCTGTATGTGTACTTCTGGGCAAACCCCAGAGCTCTGTACGCGATCACCATTTGCTACCATCACGCGCAAGCCATGGCGCGGTTGCATTTGAATGTTGGCTTTCTGAGTAGCTGCTGTTGTGATGAAATTATGTGTGGACCCCGAATCCAACAACGCTAGCAACTGGACGCCGCCCACTGTCACCTGGAGCTGCATGGTCTGCGACGTTTGCGGCGCAATTCCGGTTGCAGCGTAGAGTGAAATGTTGGGTTCTTTGTCTTCCACAGCCATGTCCCAGTCATCTTCCTCATCGGACCCTCCGCTGGGAGCAACAAGTAGAAACAAACGCTTGCAGCGGTGGCCAGGAGAGAACTTCTCGTCACAATTGAAGCATAGGCCTGCTGTGCGCCGTTGCTCCATTTCCTCTGGCGTGAGAAATCGCCGCTGTATGGTGCGGCGGGGCCGAGCTGTCCCTGGGCTGGCTCCCGTGGTTGGGTTGGATGGTAGGGCGGGAAGGGCGGGCAAGTTGGGCCCGCTGGCCGTGGTTGGTTTTGTTGGTGCCGCCGGTGTTGCTGCTGCTGGAGGATATGAGTTAGCCCCCGTCTTTTTGAGCAAGGAATTGGTGTCCTGTCCTGCAACTTGTGCACGACGTTCATAGGCCCTAGCCAAAGCCATTGCCATCTGGAGTCCCCCCGGATTTTGTAGCTCCACATCTGTGCGAATTGGTTCGCGTAACCCTGACGTAAATAGCTGGACTTGCTGCCGTGATTGGAGGTGATCCGTCCGACACAAGATTGCAAGGAATCGCTGTTGATAGTCCTCCACCGTGCCGGTCTGAGTCAGGTCTCGGAGTTCACCCAGGGGATTGTGCCGGATCGATGGCCCGAATCGCAAGTTGATGAACTCCTTGAAGGTTTTCCAATCGGGTTCCCCCTCATCTCTTTCCAATTGATAGTACCACTGCTGCGCTATTCCAATTAGATGGTAAGACGCAAGCCATACCTTCTCGCCTGGTGGTGTCTTTTGCCCGCGGAAGAATTGTTCGCAGCGCTGCAGCCAGTTGAGTGGATCGCCTTGTCCGTCGTATGAAGGGAATTCCAATCTGTGGAAACGAGGGGGCTTTTCAGATGCCAATCCTGCTCCGTTCCCATAATGGTGCGCTGCTGGGGCTTGGCCGACAGGAATTGGTAGCAAGCCATCCCCTGCGGGTCGCTTTTCGAGCGCTATAAGCCTGTCGCCATGTTCATCCCCTCTGATCTGCTGTTGCTTCAGGAGTTCTGTCATCTCTTCCAGTTATTTAGACAGATGTGCCGTCATCTCTGCCACTTGATCATACGTTGCAAACTTTTCTTCAGCCATGAGCTCTGATACCAAGTTGTCACGCCGTTATCTCAGATTATATGGATGTCTTGCAGGTGGGCGTGAGCCAGAGGCAGTAGGCGGAGCCGTGCTGGAAGTCGCCAATCAATCCAGAGGAGGGAGCGGAGGCTTCCTGGGAAGAGAAGGACGGCTTGGACCCGTACCTAGGGTTGCGCCGACCGTGAGATAGAGGGAGGATGAACTGGGGGGAAGATAGTAGATTGAGGTAATATTCTTCATAGCTTTATTGCATCATCTCATCCCCTTTATATATAGAGGAGAGTCCATACTCTGCACGGCTAAGCCGGATTACAATCCTAATACAACCCTGAGTCCTAAACCGATTCCTATCCAACTTCTAATCCGAATAGAAAGCAAACCTATTAGGAAGAGGCTGCAGTCCCTGCCGCCTCTGCTGGAGGAAGACATGCGCCAGAGCTTCTCCTGGCGTATGTTCTCCCAAATCTGCCTGGCCTGACAACAGGGGTCAGCTCACTCTAGATTCTTTAATCCTTATTTTTAAACAGGAACAATCGAACAACTACTTCAACAGTGGCATATGTGTTTTATATCATAAATTCTGTGAGCAAGATGTGAGTTGCAAGATCTTTTTGTTATAACAATTACTGTTAAGATCTTTTATTTCCTTGATGGAAAACCAAGTAAACTCAGTTGCTGTGGGAAGTTCCTTGGTCAATATGCTAATGTTGCTATGCTTCTTTTCCGCTCCTCCCTGGTTTTATTTCCGGCACTGCATTCTTTATTTTTGGGGATATGTATTTTTATAGCCAATTCTTCATTCTAAATTTGATCTTCCTGAATGCTAGTAGATTTTGAGAAAATGGATCCTGAAGATCTTACTGAACCTGAGGATGAAGAAGATGATGATGATGAGATGATGCTATTTATCTTGCCAGCATTATATCTAGCTTCCACTGGTTACAAAACACCAAGTCATACATCAAAGCTTAGTGGTGCAGAATGGATTTGCAAAGTGCTTGAAGATGACCGAGGTCAAGGCTATGATAAGCTTCGAATCGAGCCTCATATTCTCCAAGAATTTGCGGACTATCTTAGATCCAAAAATCTTTTGCGAAATACAAGAGGTGTTTCTGTAGAAGAGCAAATTGGCATGTTTATGTACATGCTCTCACGAAATGCCAGTTTTCAAAAATTGAGTGACAGATTTGAGCACAGCAGAGAGACTATCCATAGACATATCAAGGCATGCTTTGATGCAATCATCTCATTGAAGGGTGAATTTGTGAAGCCTCCCTCAACTCAGACTCATTGGAAAATATCATCTGACCCACATTATGGGCCTTACTTTGAGGTAGGTATAACCTGTGGCGTATATTTTAGGAATTTCTACCTTTTTCTGTTATCGGAATTATTAACGAGATTTTTTTCTCTTGCAGAACTGTATAGGGGTAATTGATGGAACTCATGTTCCTATCACAATACCAGATAGTGAAGCAGCTCCATATCGAAATAGTGAAGAATCCCTTTCTCAAAATGTGATGCTTGCTTGCGATTTTGATTTGAATTTTGTCTATGTGTCCTGCGGTCGGGAAGGGTCTGCATCTGACGCAGCGGTCTTATATTCTGCTATTGAATCTGGATTTCAAGTTCCAAGAGGCAAGTACTATTTGGTAGATGGGGGTTATGCAAACACACCATCTTTTCTTGCTCCTTATAGAGGAGTCCCTTACCATATTGAAGAGCAAGAGCAGAGAAATTGCCAACCAAGAGACTACAAGGAGCTGTTCAATCTTCATCATGCACACCTGCACAACCATATAAAGTGTGCTATAGGCCTATTAAAGATGAGATTTCCAATTTTAAATGTTGCAACATTTTACCCAGTAGAAACTCAAGTGAAAATTCCAGCAGCAGCAGTGGTGTTGCATAATATAATTCAGAGACAGGGAGGTGACGAAGAGTGGTCAAGTAACCAAACAATCCCAATTTCAACTCGTAAAGTTGTTGCTCTACCTAGTGGGGATGATGCATATGACAATGATGTTGCAGCACTGAACAATCATTGCAACATGGGTAATGCTTTAAGAGATGATATTGCAAAGAAGATGTGGGCAGATTACGAAAGAAACAGGTAATTTTCTATATTCTAGCACCAAACTGCAAAGAGGGAAAACAGAAGTGCACAAGTATTAGAAACTTTGGAGACTTATCTAGATTTCAGAAGAGAACAAGCTGGCCTGAACAGGTAATTTTCCGTATTCTGGGACCAAACAGAAGTGTACAAGCATTCAAGAGACTTTTGGAAACTTATCTAGACTGCAGAAGAGAACAAGCTGGCCTGAAAGAGGAAGAATCAAGGCAACACCTCAATTTCAAGGTTCTTTGAGGTGTTACATGACATGTTTAATTTGTCTGATCTCTGATAGTATCATTGTCCTTGCCTCTGATGCCTTTTGTTTTAACTTTGAAGAATGCAACGAATCGATAGATTTTTCTTTGCTATGAATCAAGACTTTGTGGTTGAAGATGGAAGTGGGCATGCTTGTACATAGTTTGACACCCACCTGTAAAAGTTGGCACTTCATGCATCTGTCAGTTAACTTGTATTTCTATCTGTGTAGGTATAGGGATTTGGAACATCTGTTGAAGGAGAGGTGCAGGCAGCTTCTGTTGTGTCCCAATTGAGCATAGAAAGTTTTATTTTATTGCAGAAGCAAGGTTTTTTGTTACCTAAAAGAAGTTGTGCTGTAAATGCAAACCCCACTTATCATTATTGACATCCACGGGATAGAATCCTTTTTTCATATCGGTGCAATTTTTGAAGATTAGATGTGTTTGACCAGCAATAATTTTTTTAATGCGAAGGGAACAGTAAGTTATGTGTTGTACGTACCATTGATTGATTAATTTTAGGAAACTGATCGCCTTGTTAATGTCCATGGGACCAACATTGTGGTATGTCGTTACATATCCTGTGTTCTTTAGCTTTGGTTGAACCTCTACGACATATTCTGATTTTCCACCAATTGTTGCATTATGCAAATTTTTTATGAGAGATTTAGCCATGATATACATGTTACTGTGGGGTGTGTGTTGGGGGTGGGGGATTGTAACCAGAGTTTTCTAAATATGAATTGATATTACCATACTCCAAGAAAATTGATTCATCATTCTTACCTCATCCTACAATAGGTCAGATGTTGCCCCAACTGCCTTGCTTGACAAACCTGCGTACAACATGAATAAATTATAAGATTGTCTGATTTTTGTTTTTGTTTTTTGTGAGAAAAGTGTATATCTACATGAGTTATACATGTGTGACAGCTTGGCCATAAGGTCTACTTTTTCCCCCCTAAATGCTCAGTGATTTGAGAAATTGTCAGTGGAAGGCTTTTCTTCCTGAAATGTAGCGTTCTGTTTTTTTTCTACTGCTGGACCTATGCATCGTGTCTTTTATTTTTACAGTTCTGAATGGTTGTGCTACTCAAGTACACATGCTTTTGTTCAATGAAGCATCTGATTTCGATACTGTCTTGGTTGTCTTGCCTGGCAGATTCAGCAACATAAGCAGTTCTTGGATCAAATTCACACAACCAAGCTTTTTGAGTGTTTCATGGAGATTATGGATGAATCAGTATACATTCACTGTTTTTCTATTGAAGAAAGCAGCGAACACACAGTGCAAACAGTTGGATTAAATAGCAAACACCCATCATGGAGTTCATCATAGAAATAAGAAAGTACAGAAAAATAATGCAAAACAATCCAGAAACCATGGGGGCGAGCTGGAAGCAGCAACGTGTTCAACTAAAATGGATTTCTAGTTGTGGAGGAAAAGAGAATCCATGGAAGAGAAGCAAGCATGAACATGCGATCAAATGGGGGGAGATAACATGATGCGATCCTTTCTTCTTTGAGAAACATTAAGCGCAAAATTTTGGGGGAAGAAATCGGTATGCACCTCTAAAATACAGCTGATCCTTCATGATTCTTTCTTATGTACCTCCAAAATCCAGCCGATCCTCCATTTTTTTTTCTTATTTTTTGTGTTGATAGATCGATCTCCAGTTTTCTACTTCTTTTTTCCTTTGAAAGTTTGATCTCCTATTCGTTTTTATAAATCTAGCCTCCTCTTATGCTCAGTAGGTACCTGCTGAGCTCCTTTAACTCGGCAGGACTCCGGCCGGCCGTGCAGTAATTAAATAGTGTTAATCATGCTTAATTAGTGCTAATTATATAATATAATGACTAATTAGTGCTAATCATGCCCCTAATTGCCTCCTGCTGTGTGGCTACTCAGCAGGAGTCCTACCGAGCTACAGTTGGTGGCTCGGCAGGACCTACCGAGCTGTTGTAGCATGGAAGGTGACAACTTGCCACTGCTGTAGAGCCTGAGAAGGGGCTATATTTGCAAAAATAAATATTTAGAGGCTAAATTTGAAGAAAAAAGTGGCTATTGTACCATTTATGCAAACAGTTTTTAGTTTGTTTGATGGGAGGCAAATCTATACTTTGGCCAATATTGAATTGTATAAATATTCAAGCATAAATCAAGGATAGATGAGTGCTACTTATCACTTTGAAGTGCCTTAGGATTGCAACCAAAAAAAATAAGAAGAATTGTTTTTGTGACGTATAAAAATGTGCACCAGTCCATACGTGTGTAAACCATCACTTTATATGAACGATTCTGAAATCAGCCTGAACAAATTCGTATTTCTTATTCCTACACGGGGAAACCTACCTATAGCCTATACCGATTGATTTATTGACTCAACAAACTGTAGTTTAGAATTCTTGAGTCATATAGACAACCAAAAAAAAAAGAATTGGATGAAAAACTATCAACAATTATGTTTTCCTTAGATTATCAACAATTATGTTTTTCTTAGATTATCAACAATTATGTTGATAGGAGGCATTTTTTATAACCAAACTACTATTGTGAGGTTAAGAGACACTTATAGTCTAGTTGTCACTTGTCACGATAAAATGGAGATCAAACCAAAGCTCAACACCTCACTTGATATGCTTATTTGAGGTTTAAGGCCTAATCTGCCGAATTTTACCTATGCTTTACACGTGTAGTCTCATAAATTAAACCCGTGCAAATGTTCACGTCGCATAATAGTTTACATATTGCTGTATAATTCCGGCGACACATTTTTCAACGGTCCCTAGACCACACACGCGGCCATCTTAATAATATGCATCTTCTTTTCGACTTCTAAAAATTTATTTTTTTAGCTTTTTATAATAATTAGATTTTATATAGAGAATGTATTTTCAAGACAGTATTTGTAATTTAATTAAAGTATATAGTATACCGACTTCATTTAAAATGGCTAAAATCACATGTAAATTGTTATAAAAAATAAAAGCTGCACTCATAGAGTATGTTCTTTTTTACTAGAGCTTATGGTTTTTAGCTACAGTTTGTGACTTTTGAGCTGTTCGTACGAGAGACTACAGAGTAATAGAAATTCACATGTAGTTTTTACCGATATAAATAAAATCAATATAGCATGTATTATAGTTACCTAGACCTTATTTTAAGAAAATTCTTTATTTAAAAATTAGTTACTATAAAAAAAATTAAAAATAGAAATCAAAAACTGAAAAAAAAACAAAAACAAAGGCATACCTCAAGGCGAAGTAAAAAAACATTCTCAGATCTCGATCGGCGCGATGGATCTTAGCGCCGGAGCCGCAGAACCCACAGAGATGACGCGCGTGGGCCATCGGTCACCCGCCACGTGACACGTGGTGGGAGGAGGCCCGCATCTGACGTGCAGCCAAGCGCTGGGGCGCCCACGCAACGACAACGAACGATGCAAAGCTGATCGCCCATCCTCTCCCTCTGACATTTGGGCCCCGTTTGAAAACGTATGGACCTTTTATGATTCTTGTGAACTGAATGATTTATTGTGAACATCTGTCAGTGCTACACACAGCCCATCAGAATGTCCTACATCGGAGACCGTTGCTTATAAGGGACGATGTATTGGCTTTGATGATAGTTTTTGGCCTATTTTTCTTCTTTGGTTTTTGTTCCTTTATAAGTCAAAAAAAAATAAATATCAAAACAAACAGTCTCTTTAATAAATACTTTAAACGACTTCCTAAATCTAAAACAGTATACACTATCTGTATCAGCGTCTGCGCCACTCAGTGTTGTGTTAAAAAGCATAGACAAAAGTCATCAGCCACAGCTATAAGTCATCAGCCGCAATCCAAAAGAACACCCTATTTAGTTGTAGCTTATAGCTTTTGGTTGAAAAAGTGACTTTTGGAATAAGAGAGCAAGTGGTGGAAAAAAGTGATAGAGATACGTGCGTGTGACAGGAGCGAAAGGAGTAGGGTGTGTGATACACTTGTAACCCCCTGCCTTATCCTCAGAGCGAGACGGCAACGAAAGAAGTGGAGAAGCCACTTTGAGAAGCAAGGAGTTCGTATTGTCTTTTAGCTTTTTAAGCAAAAACCAAAAACAAAAGCCAATATGAACAGAACATAAAGGATTAGCAAACATGTCTCTCAGCTAGCAGTCAGAAGCTACTTGAAACACATCGCTTTCTTAATATTTTTTTTGTTTTTTTGGCTTTTTTTCCTTCTTATTTCTTTAGATTATTTCAAAAGATATAGCAGTGTTAATTTTTCTTATTCTTTTACTTTTATTTTAGAAATAGTTAACAGCCGCTATAATATAATTATAGAAAAACTACAGTAAAAATCAAAAGCTATATTTTTAAGCGACATGGAGCACTGCCTGCTAAATTAGACACGGCCACAAGTACGAGATCCCGGGCCTCTTTCGAGGGGAGATTCATGTTTTTGCCACTCTTAAGATTGGCCAATTACCTCTGTCACTTACATGTGGGACCATCTGAGTCACTGACAACAGGCCAAGATGGCAAATATGTTACCCCTCACCTCATAAGGGTGGCAAAAACATAAATTTTCCTCTTTCGAGGCACCTGACGTCGCTATTCACAGGCAGTCTGTACGGTGGACCATTGCTTTGGGAAGCATAGTCGTACGGACCAGCCAGTACACAAAAAGCGAAAAAAAAAGGTAGGAGCTAGTCCCGAGCGTACCATTCGTGTCGGTGCCGTAGTAAACACGATCGAGTAAGCCCAGGGATAAGGTAAGATAATACGCCCAGCCGCTAGCTTAATCAATGCCTCATCCTACTGGACGCGCGTAGGTAGGGGGGGACGCGCGTACAGGAGGGCACGGACGCCCAAGCGCGCGTGGCGCGGCCAGGTGGGCTCCGCGCGGCTTCCATCCATCGGTGGGCGCGCCCGAGCGGCAGACGCGCGTCGCCACCTGTACGGATCGCCTCCTGCCAGCGTTCCGAGCGCACGTGTGCCAGTGGCCGCGCACCGCGTCCTAGGCCGGGCACGTACAGACGAACGCACCGATTGGGCGTGCGGCTCGGGCTCGGGCCGGGGCCGGGTGTTCGGTGCCGAGCGCATCGACGTGCTGCTGGTCAGTTCAGGGTTCGTACAACGCAGGGTTTTGGTTCACCGTAGAAAAAAAAATAACATAGTCAATGCCGCCCTCTCTCACGCCGTCTCTCCTCAACAGTAGAAGCCGCCACCGCCCGATTCAACCCTCGCCGTCGCCGCCACCACCCTCCTCCTCCATGGTCCCTCCATCATCCAACGGGGTTTAGCGAGGTTTCTAATGTGATTTTCAGCGAGTGACGATAGCATACCTTTAGAGTGCGCGTCTCAGCTCGATGAATGAGGGCGTCATCAGCTTGGGAGTCGAGAGAGAGTATGGAGAGGGAGAGAAAATAAAAAGAGAAAGGAGAGGTTCTTTTTGCAAAATATGAGCATGAATCTTGAAGCCATTCAAGGGCACCATATGCACATGGAGTTCCATGTACATGCAGCTTGGCATTTTCGATAATAACCCTATATAATCTATATATATAAAGAGAAAATCATGTCACGAAGCTCATCCTTCTATATAATAAGTATCAGTAGATACCAACAAGGAATGAGCTTGCCTTAAATAAGCTCAAACTTTTGATGATTTTCATCAAAAGGAATTTAGATCTCTCACTACTACAAAAAATCTTATATTAGATATCTTATTGTAAACGATTGATCAAAGCCGTCAGTGTTGAATGCAATTACAAACGGTTTATATTTAGAGACCGTCTATGTTACTGCCAACGCTAAAAACCGTGAAGATATAATATCACAGACGGTTTTTTATTTAAACCGTCAGTGATACTTCACAGACAGTTTTTATTACAAACTATATGTGATAAAAACCGTCTGTGATATGTTTCCCGCCTCGCAATCCTCTAAAATTTCATAATCTCCCATCTGAGTTCGAGTAGTATTTTATTCCGAAACACTTTTAGTAAAACGGACACAATTTTTGCATACAATGTCTGTTTCCACTTTCTTGTACTCGTTGAAAAGCTAACGATGAGTCTGATCCACAAAATGACCCGCTTGCACCAGTTGCTGTCTAAGACCCCTAAAATCAGCCATTTTTAGCCTTGAATTTATGTTGTAAGTTTTTTGTTTCTGTTTTGCCAAAATTTTCAATCTTACCTGCGAAATTTGGGGTTTGCCTCAACTGCAAAATTGTAGAACTCATAGAAACCTTTCAACTGAGCATATATAAGCCATATAAAACTTTGCTATTTTATATTTGGAAACTAGCTGTTTACATTGCACCGATATATATATATATATATATATATATATATATATAGAGTCCAATTCACATACGGTTGGTATATAAAACTATCTGTAATACTAGTACATCATAGATGGTTCGAGTTACTAACCATCTAATGGGAGAGTATCAAAGACGGTTTGTATATAGAACCGTATGTGATAATTTGATCGCTGGGCCTGTCGATCTTCCTCAACTTAATCCTAGCCATTAGAAACCCACCAACGCTACCCCATGGATCATAGCTCCGCCTCTCCATCCATGTGCCAAAAAATTTCGCACTCCCGCCTCTCCCTCTCATATAAATACTCACTCAAACTCAGCCTCCTCGTCTTTCTTCTCCTCGACCCTTACCCTAATAGCCCACACGAAGTAGACAACGCGCAAGTCTATAGGAGGCAAGGGGCGTCGTCTACTAGCTACCAAGACAACGCTTAAGTCGACACCGGCTATGGTGGGCGTTAAAGACATCTAGCTTGTGCACTGCATTAGTGGCAAGAGAGCCTAGGCATAGAGGCCTCGTTGGCGCGGTTGAGTTTTGTAACAGCCCGAAAATTCGAAATTAGAAATGAGAAGCTTTTGAATTACTTTTGTAATATATTCCATTTGAAATTGGATTTTTCGATGTTTTCCTGAATTTGGTTGAGGTTCCAAAAAAATCGAAGAATTAATAAAAGAGAAAGACAGGTATTGATAATGCCCTAAAAAGGAATGTGCAAATAATGGAAGGAAGACAAAAATTGGTAAACACGAATCTGAAAAGATGATCCATAAAAGTAAAGAAAGAAAATTGGATCTAGGGCATAAAATATTTTTTTTGAAAACAATGGCATGAAAAACAATGGAAGCAAGTAAAGTAAATACCAACATTAGTTGGAAATATTTTTATTAAGTCCAAAATGTTATAAGGAGCTTTGGTGAATTTTTCTGAAATTTTCAGAAGTAATTACATATTTTTCCAAGGCTAAATGAATTTCTGGGCTTTTCTCAAAAACCCAAAACTCAGTAAAGAAAATAGAAATTCCAGCCCTCCCTCACCGTTCGACACGTGGGCGGCCAGATCCCGCCGGAAACCCGCCTACCCTCTCCCCTCGGCCGACACGCGTGCGGCCCGATCCGCCCTCCTGCTCCAAATTGAATGAAACAAAATTTTAAATTAATTTAAATTCAAGATCTATCTAATGGAACCAGAACCATAATTTTTGAAGTTTATTTGATTTTCTGGTGATGTTTTGAGTGATTGGTTGCTTTTCCTTTATTTGGGTATTTCGCACGATTATATAGCGTACGAGGCTCAGGAGGAAGAAGCCGAGGCAGCAACCTTAGAAGCTCAAGATCATCAAGAACCAGATCTCTGTGACCAAGGCGAGTTAACACCTTGATCATTTTGAACCTATGATTTTGCAAAGTACTTTCTTTTAAATATCAACATGCATGCTGTTATTTCATGTGGCAAAATATGTTCATTTCTAGAAATGATAGCTATACACCTACTGTAATGCTTGCTTATAATGATCCGTTGAAATGCTTGGACATGTGAACCTTGTCGCCTTAGCAAAACTTATACTATCATAGCTTTTTATCAGTAAGTCCGAATAAATATTGCGTTGCTTAGTAATGCTAGGTAATACGGGGGTACCTTGCTGCCCCAAAAACAACACTTGCCAAATATGATGAGCTTTGGGACAGTCATGGGTGGAATGACTGTAGTAAGCGAGAACAATATTTTCTATATCTCCGAAAAATCCCACAAAGTGCTTAAATACCTGGATGGATGGTTTGGGGGCTGGAATGTGGTGCAGTGGATGCACAAAGAAATGTGAAATGTGGTAGAACCATCCAGGTAGATCTAAGGCCTGAATCTTGTCATGTCACCCCGTGTAAAACAGTACAACCACAAGTCTGTAAAATACAACTTGGCTAAGTAAACTTATCGAAACCCCGGACTCATCTCACTGGTTGGGGTTTGAAGGGGCTACGCTATGGCAAGGGGGCCTGAAGGGACACTAGTGGAGGGTGAAGTTTCCCAGCTGTCCTAACGTCGCGGGTAGGAGAAGTCCGATCGGCGTTAGTGGCTGTGGGAAACATCCCGCGCATAGATGGGACCCACCGCAAGTGGGAGCAGCCCATAAGGTGAGATGACAAAAGGGGCTAGATACTTTGAAAAGTCACTGTGAGGGTCTGCTCAACCACATGACTAAGGAATCGTGTGGGGCAACGAGTTGATCATCTCTTGTGGTGAAAGTGTACAAACTCTGCAGAGTCAAAACTATTCGAATAGCCGTGCCCACGGTCAAGGGCAGACATGGGAACTTAACTGGATATAGTTCTGTTTTGAAAACATTGAAAACTAGGAATGGAAACTTGAAGGGCAAAGGACTGCCCGAGTTTTGGAATTGTCCTGGGTGTCGTCACAGTGGTAAGTTAAGCGGCTATAACGCTGAAAGATGCTATATGGCGCAGATGCCATGTAATGGTGGATGGAATCTGTGTCAATTATAAGATCAACTTACTTTATAAACAAAAGTTTTGAGTTTAAAATTGCTAGGTCTCAGGATTTTACTATAATTGTATTCAAAGGCACTCTCCGCAAAATAAAATGAGCCCAAGCCATCCTTTGATTAGCCATGCATGTTAAATATTGCATTCTGTGTGTTGACTTGCTGAGCACGGGGTCGGAGTGCTCATTCTCGCTTCTGCGATAAAATTCAGAAACAGGAGTTCAAGAACACTACGCCCATGAGGAGGCCCCCGCCAACATCGACGGAAGCAAAGGCGATAACTAAGGCGTAGCACTCGGGGGTTAGGCATAGACAAGTAGACTCTAGGCGTTGTGTACATTTATGTTACCGGGACCCTGGTGGCATAAATTGTACACATTACCCTACTGGTCGCTTGCCTGTGGATTTGGGTCTACTTTTGCTAACTATTCCGCTGCATGTTTGTAATGATGACATTTGGCCAAAGCGGCCCTTATGTAAACAGTCACCCGATGTGGTGTATTTCAGCTCTGTAATATTATTATGCGATGTATGTCATGATTCAGCAATGTACCTGTGTGCACTAACTACTGATCCAGGGATTAGTGCAGTGAGACACAGTAGATTCGGATTGAAAAATCCGGGTCTGACAGAGCTGGTATCAGAGCATACGACCGTAGGGTAAAAGCCTTAGGATGGGTTAGGACCACAATATTTTTGAAACTTATAAAAATGATTTTTAAACGTATAAGCATACTATCTCTTTTCGTACCCTTCTTAGATCTGTTCTATTCTACTGTTCTTTTAAATATTTTGAAAGATACTAACACTAGTATCCTGATTTCCAGATGGCAGGCGCAGGAGATGAGGGACACTGGGACTACATAGCCCACGGTGTCAATGAGGGGGAGTTTGCTACCATTTTGCGCAAGCTCCTACACTACCTGGAGTTCAAGGATCAGCCCATCTACAGGGGATTGAAGGTTACCACCGGAGGAGAAGAATCCTGGGTTATAGGTATTCATATACCCCAGGGGTGAGCTCGATCCTTCTCACGTGTTCACATCCGAGCACCGGAGGAGTACTCGGGCCGCTGCGATCCAAGACGCTGCTCGTCTAGCCGCCGCGCGGCTATGCGACATATACCGGGCCCCCCTGCGCCATACCCCCTACTGCTACCACCCCACGCGCCGAGACGGAGCACAGTACAATGAAGTCACCATGCCGGAGAATGAGGACGACCCGATGCTCACGCATCAGGTTGAGCTCACCAGGGCCATGGGGGTGGCCCACACCGTTGCCTTGGAGATCTCCTCCCTCCGCCAGCAGCTCCTCACCAGGCACGTCTCCATGACATCTCTCCAGCAGCAGCTCGCCCAATGCGAGCAAGCCTTGGCGGAAGCCAAGGCAGAGGCAGCTGCCGCCAGGGCCCCGCCTCCACCGGCCCCCACACCTGCAGCAGCTCCGGTACCTCCTCCGCCAGGGTCAGGCCCCCGCACCCGACTGACCGCGCGCAAGAGCGCGCGACCTCCAGGGCCACAGGCTGCGTTCCGTCGGACAGGGCCTCCCCCAAGCCGTAGCCCCCCAAGCACTCCATCGGACTACAACCCATCGGAGGGTAGTGGTAGTCGGTCCCGCTCCCGCTCGCCACACTATAGTCCCTCCAACTATGGTGCCTGGTACACGGAGGAGTAGATGGGATCGTGAGGTACTTGCAGTATGTGATGCAAGTACTAAATTCATGTATCTTAGTTGTTGTATCCGTCCTTTCTATTTCGTAGTCGCGGACCTATGAACTTTAATTATTATGATGTAATTGTAAGCCCAGCATAAAAGCTGGCTATGTAATTGTTGGTGTGTTTAATGAATGGCTGGATATCGGCCTTATGTTGGAAATTGCCTCGTCATGGTTTTACTGCTTTCTTTTGTATGGGTTGGCACCCCTTGTTTTTCCTACATATAGAAATAGCACTGAGTATAAAGCTACCACTGCAGATGGCCAGCCGAAGAACTACCAGGGCTCAGACTAATACAAACCCCGCCGAGGTAGACTCAAATCGCGGGGTTCTGCCTGAAGATCAAGGCAGAACTCAAGACCAGGAAAATGACAACCTTCCAAACCCTCCGGAACACCCTACAATGGCCCAAGTTATGGCACAATAAACTCAGATTTTGCAAGCCATATATGCAGGACAGCAAGGAAGCTCAGGAGGGCATAGAGCTGACTTGGGAGATTTCCAGAGGACAAGGCCAATCACATTTACATCGGCAGAAGAACCACTGGAAGCCGAGGACTGGCTTCGAGATATTGAGAGAAAGCTGCGCCTAATTAAATGCACAGAGGAAGACAAAGTCATGTTCGCTGCACACCAGCTGCAGGGCGCTGCAGCGGCTTGGTGGGAGAATTACTTGGCCGCCAGGGGCCAGGAGGATGCCACCACAGAAACCAGCACAGAAGCAGTTCCTTGGGAGGAATTCAAGACCGCTTTCAAGGCTAACTTCGTTCCAACCGGAGTAATGCGAATGAAGAAGAATGAGTTTCGCACACTCAAGCAGGGGAATAGGTCAGTAAATGAGTACCTTACCAAATTCACACAGTTGGCCCGATATGCCCCAAAGGATATGGAGGACGAAGAAGAAAAGATTGAGAGATTCTTTGAAGGAATGAACGAGGAGCTACGAGTTCAGCTGATCACTCAAGATTTCACCAGCTTTCATCAACTGGTGAATAAGGCATTGATTCTGGAAAATGAGAGGAAGAACCTGGAGGCCAGCCGCAAGCGAAAGCTATCAGCTCAGCAACCCCAAGGAAGGTTCGTACAGAAATTCTTCAACAACCCCTCCTTTTCAAGACCCTATCAATCCAGTGCTTCAACTCCAACCCCTCGACCAAGTGCAAGTACAGCTCAAACTCCGCGCACGAGCACACAGTACCTTGGCTCAAACCCCATAGCCAATCTCAAATGCTATAGCTGTGGGGAAAAAGGACATTTCGCCAACAAATGTCCAAACAAACAGGATACTATCGCCCGCAGCCAAGCCACAGCACCTAACAAGGGGTACCAGAGTTCACAAGGCAGTAAAAGTGTACCAGCCCCAAATCGCGGTCGGGTCAACCACATTACAGCTGAAGAAGCTCAGGAAGCCGCTGGAGTCCTTATGGGTACGTTCTCTGTTAAGACCATACCAGCACAAGTATTATTTGATTCAGGAGCTTCCCATTCATTTATATCAAAAGGGTATGCCGACAAGTTGGGGTTACCAGTATATACTCTAAAAAAACCAGTGGTGCTTAGTTCACCAGCTGGTCCAATTACTACTACCTCAGTGTGCCCTGGGGTAGCAATTACTATGGAAGGATGGGACTTCTTAGCAGATCTAATAGTTTTACCCTCCCAAACTCTGGACATTATACTAGGGATGGATTGGCTCGTGAGGTATCAAGGGGTCATAAGCTGTGCCACTAGGAAAGTCAAGTTGACCAAGTGCCCTGGGTTAACAATAGAAGTGAAGGTGGATCGCCCGTACCGCTGGGGTCGGGCAATCTATTATTGTGAAGATGTGCCATTAGAAGGAATGATTGTGGTACAAGACTACCTTGAAGTATTTCCCGAGGAATTACCAGGCATGCCACCAGACAGAGATTTGGAATTTGTCATCAACCTAAAGCCGGGAGCCGCTCCCATCTCCAAAAGGCCTTATAGAATGGCAGTGGAGGAGTTAGAAGAATTGAAGAAGCAACTTCAGGAGTTGCAGGAAAAGGGATTTATCCGACCTAGTTCATCACCTTGGGGGTCTCCAGTATTATTTGTGAAGAAGAAAGATGGCACCACCCGGATGTGTGTGGATTACAGAGCCCTAAATGAAGTAACCATCAAGAACAAATACCCACTCCCCAGGATCGACGATTTATTCGACCAGCTTGGTGGAGCCACGGTATTCTCTAAAATAGACTTGAGGTCAGGCTATCACCAATTAAAGATTAGGGCTGAAGATATACCCAAGACAGCTTTCACCACTAGATATGGGCTGTATGAGTTTACAGTCATGTCTTTTGGGTTAACCAATGCCCCAGCCTACTTCATGAACCTGATGAACAAGATATTCATGGAGTATTTGGACAAGTTTGTCGTGGTCTTTATTGACGACATCCTTATATACTCCAAGAATGCTGAAGAGCATGCGGAACATCTGCGCCTGGTGTTGGAAAGGCTAAAGGAGCATCAATTATATGAAAAATTTAGCAAGTGTGAATTCTGGCTGCATGACATTAGTTTCTTGGGACACATAGTGTCAGCAGGAGGAATATCTGTTGATCCCGCCAAAATAGCAGCAGTCATAGAGTGGCAGCAGCCAGCTTCAGTCACTGAAGTGAGGAGCTTCCTCGGATTGGCTGGATACTACCGGAGATTCATAGAAGGATTTTCTCGGATTGCCAGGCCAATGACTCAACTACTCAAGAAGGAGAAGAAGTTTGAATGGACCAAGGCATGTGAAGAAAGCTTCCAAAAATTGAAAGAGAGATTGACTACCACGCCTGTGTTAACCCTGCCTGATGTGCGCAAAGATTTTGAGGTATACTGTGATGCCTCACATCAAGGGCTTGGATGTGTACTAATGCAGGAAGGCAAGGTAGTGGCATATGCATCTCGGCAGCTCCGCCCTCACGAAGCCAACTACCCTACTCATGATCTGGAATTGGCCTCAGTAGTGCATGCATTGAAGATTTGGAGGCATTATCTGATAGGTAATCACTGTGACATATACACGGACCACCAGAGCCTTAAATATTTCTTCACCCAGTCACACCTCAACTTGAGGCAGAGGAGATGGTTGGAGTTGATTAAGGACTATGACCTGAGCGTCCATTACCACCCAGGGAAGGCTAATGTTGTAGCGGATGCTTTAAGCCGTAAGGCCTACTGCAATAATCTCATGGTCCAGGAACATCAACCCGAGCTATATAAAGAACTGCAAGTCTTGAACTTGGAGATAGTAGAGAAAGGCACTCTAGCTACCATGGAAATTCAACCAAGTTTAGAGGAGCAGATTATGGTTGCTCAGCAAAAAGATCCAGCTATAATAAAATGGAAAGGATTGATAGGAGCAGGGAAGGCTCCTAACATGAAGGTTGATCACGAGGGTACCCTATGGTACGGGAAGCGTATAGTTGTACCTCATCACAAGAATCTCAAGGATCTGATATTGAGGGAAGCTCATAGCTCTGCATACTCCCTGCACCCCGGAAGCACCAAGATGTATCAGGGTATGAAGCAATTCTGCTGGTGGCCCCGTATGAAGAGAGACATAGCTGAACATGTAGCCTGTTGTGATGTGTGTCAGAGAGTGAAAGCAGAACATCAAAGGCCAGCAGGACTACTACAACCATTAAAAATACCCCAGTGGAAGTGGGAAGAAGTTAGGATGGACTTTATCACGGGACTTCCACGAACCAAATCTGGATATGACTCCGTATGGGTCGTGATTGACAGGCTGACTAAGGTTGCACATTTCATCCCCGTCAAAACCACATACAAGGGAGATAAGTTAGCCGAGCTATATATGTCACGCATAGTATGTTTACACGGTGTACCAAAACGGATAGTCTCGGATCGAGGTTCCCAGTTTACCTCGCATTTTTGGGCTAGCCTGCATGAAGCTCTCGGTACTTACTTGGATTTTAGCACCGCATACCACCCCCAGACAGATGGTCAAACGGAGAGAGTGAATCAGATATTGGAAGATATGCTTCGGGCTTGTGCTCTAGATTTTTCTAAAGATTGGGATCGATGCCTACCCTATGCTGAGTTTGCTTATAACAACAGCTATCAGGCTAGTCTTCAAATGTCACCCTTCGAAGCCCTGTATGGTCGACAATGTCGAACCCCTCTACATTGGTCAGAAGTAGGGGAGAACTACATTTTCGGGCCAGATACTTTAAGGCAGGCTGAAGAAAAGGTTCGCCTAATTAGAGATCGACTGCAAGCAGCCCAGTCCAGGCAGAAAAGTTATGCAGACAAGAGAAGAAGGCCACTAAGATTTGAAGTGGGAGATCACGTTTATCTGAAGGTATCACCCTTGCGAGGAGTTAGACGATTCAAGGTCAAAGGCAAGCTTACCCCGCGATATGTTGGACCATTCCCAATTGTGTCGAAGAAGGGGGAAGTTGCCTACCAGCTTGCACTACCTCCGAATCTATCCGACACACACGACGTCTTCCATGTGTCCCAACTGAAGAAGTGTCTACGAGTACCTGAGGATCAAGCTCCATTGGAGGCAATCGAGATTGAGGAAGACCTAACCTACAAGGAGCGCCCGATCAAGATCCTGGATACCGTAGAAAAGAAGACGCGAACTCAAATCATTCGCATGTGCCGAGTACAATGGAGCCATCACTCCAAGAAAGAAGCTACCTGGGAGCGTGAAGACCAGCTACGAAGAGATTACCCCGACCTGTTCCCTAGTTAAGTTGAATCTCGGGGTCGAGATTCTTTTAAGGGGGGTAGGTTTGTAACAGCCCGAAAATTCGAAATTAGAAATGAGAAGCTTTTGAATTACTTTTGTAATATATTCCATTTGAAATTGGATTTTTCGATGTTTTCCAGAATTTGGTTGAGGTTCCAAAAAAAATCGAAGAATTAATAAAAGAGAAAGACAGGTATTGATAATGCCCTAAAAAGGAATGTGCAAATAATGGAAGGAAGACAAAAATTGGTAAACACGAATCTGAAAAGATGATCCATAAAAGTAAAGAAAGAAAATTGGATCTAGGGCATAAAATATTATTTTTTAAAACAATGGCATGAAAAACAATGGAAGCAAGTAAAGTAAATACCAACATTAGTTGGAAATATTTTTATTAAGTCCAAAATGTTATAAGGAGCTTTGGTGAATTTTTCTGAAATTTTCAGAAGTAATTACATATTTTTCCAAGGCTAAATGAATTTCTGGGCTTTTCTGAAAACCCAAAACTCAGTAAAGAAAATAGAAATTCCAGCCCTCCCTCACCGTTCGACACGTGGGCGGCCAGATCCCGCCGGAAACCCGCCTACCCTCTCCCCTCGGCCGACACGCGTGCGGCCCGATCCGCCCTCCTGCGCGCGCCGGCTCCATCCGCACCGGCCGCGCCTTCCCTCTCCTCTCTCGCTGGACAGCGGGCCCGCCCTGTCAGGGCCTTCTTCCCCCTTCGCCCCGACTCCTCTCTCTGCGCGGGGACAGCACCGCGCGCCTCCGTGGCGCGCATGCGACGGCTTCGCCTGCCTGTGTCGTCCCGTCGCCATGGTGGAAAAGCCTGCGGAGCCGACGCCATCCCTGGATCCACCGCCTCCGCCCACGGTTCGACGCCACCGCCCCCGGTTTCTCCCCGCCCCGCCCCGTCGCTTCGGCCCGGCCACGTGACGCCGATCTTCTGCCCAGCTCCCCCCTCGCGCGTGAGAAACCGCAAAAGCAGAGGAGACCGCGCGGGCGTGGGCGTGCGGCGTCATGCACAGTGCGCCTGGCATTAATGCCGCCCGCGTCACCCCTGCCTCTGCCACCTGCTCCGACGCGACCGCGCGGGAGCCACCCGTTGCCAGCTCCCCTCCGAGCGTGTATATAAGGCAGTGGACCCCCCATTGAGTTCCCCACTCCGCCCTCTCCGTTCACCAGAAGGTAATCGGGTATTCGTGCCCCGTAGCCGCCGGCGAGCTTTTTCTCCCCCAACTCCGGCGAACTAACTTCCCGCTGTTTTACTGTCCCAGAGCCAAATTCCTTGAGCTAGGATCGTCTCCAGAGCGCCGCGAAGCTTCCCCGGCCCTCATCCGAGCTCCTCGTCGCCTGTGGTTCGCCGCCGCCTAGAGCTTCCCCGAGCCGCCGCCGCCGCTCGACGCCGACCCATCTCCGGACCTCCTCGGCCCCTGGAGACCGCGTCACCGTCTTCACCTTAGCGCGAGGATCGCGTTTCGGCACTCACCCGAAGCTCCCCGACATTCCCTCGCCGTCGGCCACCGTCGCCCCCGACTCCTCTGCCCGGCCCCCTCGTCGGCATCCTTCAAAAGGATTTCTCATCCTTATAGGGTAGGCAAAGCCTCCCCGCTCACTTGGCTATCAGCGTTAATCTTTCCCCCCCGGTTCCCTCGGCCGCGCGCGTTCGAGCACCCGGCTCCGCAGCGCGCCGGGGTTGAACTTTCTTTTATTTATTTGCACCTGACAGGTGGGCCCCACCTGTCAGTGGTAGCTCACCAGAGTGGCCGCTGACCGCTGGGCCCCACTGGTCAGTGGAACACCGGTGCAGATCCCGTACTGACATGTGGACCCCGATGAACAGTAACTGAACCCCACATGTCAGTAGCACAGAGAACCGAAAAGTAAATAAAAATGGAAATTAAAATGAATCAGAAGCTGACAGTGGGCCCCACATGTCAGAATTTAATTATTTTTGGAATTGACTGGAACCGATAACTTTGACTGCTTATAACTTCTTCATTTTAGCTCCAAATTGAATGAAACAAAATTTTAAATTAATTTAAATTCAAGATCTATCTAATGGAACCAGAACCATAATTTTTGAAGTTTATTTGATTTTCTGGTGATGTTTTGAGTGATTGGTTGCTTTTCCTTTATTTGGGTATTTCGCACGATTATATAGCGTACGAGGCTCAGGAGGAAGAAGCCGAGGCAGCAACCTTAGAAGCTCAAGATCATCAAGAACCAGATCCCTGTGACTAAGGCGAGTTAACACCTTGATCATTTTGAACCTATGATTTTGCAAAGTACTTTCTTTTAAATATCAACATGCATGCTGTTATTTCATGTGGCAAAATATGTTCATTTCCAGAAATGATAGCTATACACCTACTGTAATGCTTGCTTATAATGATCCGTTGAAATGCTTGGACATGTGAACCTTGTCGCCTTAGCAAAACTTATACTATCATAGCTTTTTATCAGTAAGTCCGAATAAATATTGCGTTGCTTAGTAATGCTAGGTAATACGGGGGTACCTTGCTGCCCCAAAAACAACACTTGCCAAATATGATGAGCTTTGGGACAGTCATGGGTGGAATGACTGTAGTAAGCGGGAACAATATTTTCTATATCTCCGAAAAATCCCACAAAGTGCTTAAATACCTGGATGGATGGTTTGAGGGCTGGAATGTGGTGCAGTGGATGCACAAAGAAATGTGAAATGTGGTAGAACCATCCAGGTAGCTCTAAGGCCTGAATCTTGTCATGTCACCCCGTGTAAAACAGTACAACCACAAGTCTGTAAAATACAACTTGGCTAAGTAAACTTATCGAAACCCCAGACTCATCTCACTGGTTGGGGTTTGAAGGGGCTACGCTATGGCAAGGGGGCCTGAAGGGACACCAGTGGAGGGTGAAGTTTCCTAGCTGTCCTAACGTCGCGGGTAGGAGAAGTCCGATCGGCGTTAGTGGCTGTGGGAAACATCCCGCGCATAGATGGGACCCACCGCAAGTGGGAGCTGCCCATAAGGTGAGATGACAAAAGGGGCTAGATACTTTGAAAAGTCACTGTGAGGGTCTGCTCAACCAGATGACTAAGGAATCGTATGGGGCAACGAGTTGATCATCTCTTGTGGTGAAAGTGTACAAACTCTGCAGAGTCAAAACTATTCGAATAGCCGTGCCCACGGTCAAGGGCAGACATGGGAACTTAACTGGATATAATTCTGTTTTGAAAACATTGGAAACTAGGAATGGAAACTTGAAGGGCGAAGGACTGCCCGGGTTTTGGAATTGTCCTGGGTGTCGTCCCAGTGGTAAGTTAAGCGGCTATAACGCTGAAAGATGCTATATGGCGCAAATGCCATGTAATGGTGGATGGAATCTGTGTCAATTATAAGATCAACTTACTTTATAAACAAAAGTTTTGAGTTTAAAATTGCTAGGTCTCAGGATTTTACTATAATTGTATTCAAAGGCACTCTCCGCAAAATAAAATGAGCCCAAGCTATCCTTTGATTAGCCATGCATGTTAAATATTGCATTCTGTGTGTTGACTTGCTGAGCACGGGGTCGGAGTGCTCATTCTCGTTTCTGCGATAAAATTCAGAAACAGGAGTTCAAGAACACTACGCCCATGAGGAGGCCCCCGCCAACATCGACGGAAGCAAAGGCGATAACTAAGGCGTAGGCCTCGGGGGTTAGGCATAGACAAGTAGACTCTAGGCGTTGTGTACATTTATGTTACCGGGACCCTGGTGGCATAAATTGTACACATTACCCTACTGGTCGCTTGCCTGTGGATTTGGGTCTACTTTTGCTAACTATTCCGCTGCATGTTTGTAATGATGACATTTGGCCAAAGCGGCCCTTATGTAAACAGTCACCCGATGTGGTGTATTTTAGCTCTGTAATATTATTATGCGATGTATGTCATGATTCAGCAATGTACCTGTGTGCACTAACTATTGATCCAGGGATTAGTGCAGTGAGACACAGTAGATTCGGATTGAAAAATCCGGGTCTGACAAGTTTCTACTGTCTGTTAGAATCTTTACTTTTTCTCCGTTCTTGCCATGTTTAATAGTTAGATTCATAGTATTAGGAGATATGTTCTTTATATGTTCGTATTGTGTTAGCTAGATGGGTAACATGTTTGCTATCTTGGGATGTTGTAATGGTAGACACTAATCTTAATGGAAATAGAATGTGCTGCTGTATTTGCTTGTTTTCAAAGGGTATTGTCATAGGGATGGCCTCCACCTAAACCCAGCAGGCCTGGTAGGAGATTATAAGGCCCAGAATAGGCCATGTGTAATGACATAACTGCCCCCAGAGGGGATAACCAGATGTAAGGGTATAACTGTAAAAGCACTACTCATGTGTATATATATATGAATACAGGCCATGGGGAGGGAGGAGGCCATTAGACTCATCTTCATCACTCTCCATTACCATCTCTCTCTGTTTGGCCCGTAGCCACAACTGGTATAGTTAACATTTCCTGAGGCTAACAAAAAAAAAGAAAAAAATAGGTATAAAATGAACTATCACAGATGGGTTTATGTTATATACCATCTGTGAAGGATTATAATAAACGGTTCTAGTTATAAACCGTTTGTGTTGTGATTATCACAGACAATCCTTCGATTATCACTGACCTATAAATTTAAATAGTTCAGAAAACCATCTATGATCGCAGTTCTGAACCGTCCGTGATAATTTTTTTTATAATAGTGTCTAGCTCTGTGGCCTATGGATGTAGCACTAGCCGAGTCTTTTTAAAGATATTTCAACAGTCATCCCAAAGGCTACGAACAATTGAAATAAGGGCAGTCCCAATGCTTGAAACTATGACTAGTTTCTAATCTTCTAAGACACTATGATACAAACTACAACTCTAATCCATAGTTTCTTCGTGTGGGACCAGATCGAATCGTGACCAATTCTTTTCATCTCCTTCCTACACATGCATTGGCTGTTTCTTCTAAGACACTATGATAAGAAACCAGGTTCGCTGCAGCGCATGTTTTGCTGGTTTCCTCAGCCTTGGACCTCGTGAAGAAACAGTTTCCTCATGAAGAAACTGTTTCCTTATCTCTCCTCTTTAATTACTATGCCATGTCATCAAAATGCTTATGTGGCAAGCCTAATTAATGTATGAAACTATAGCATTGGGACTGCCCGCTTCACTAGAGAGCAGAAAATTCAAGTAGTGGGAAACAATTGCACATTCATTGCGCGCACCAAGATTACTACGTGAGTGTCATGCCAAAGCCGTATCATCCTATCTCGGGCGGCACCCGCGCCATCCCTGCCTCGCGCCCGCCGCCCACTGCCAACGTGATTTCCCAGCCGGACCTCGTCCAGTCCACGCGCCCCGCGAAAAAATCAACCGACTGAGGGAAGGCACCCGCCCGCCCTGGCGGCCACGCGACTTGGGAGGTGTTAAAATCAATTTTGGCTTCCGTCAAAAAGCTCGTTCGAACATCTAAGTTTCTAAAAATAACCTATTTAAATCGTCACTAAAAACGGTTTTTCAAACGATTTCCAAAAACCATCAGCTAGCTCTCATCGCCCGCGTCTTCCAAAAACTAGTTTCTAAACTTTATTACCATTAGCTACTTCTCATCATTATTTTATTCAACCGAAAACAAAAGGCATGGCCCAGAAAATTAAAACCCCACCTTCGTTTCCCCCAACCCGCGCGGAAAAACGGAAAAATCGCTCCTGAAAGCGTCCAACGTGAACCGAGCGCTTTTCCTCGCACTTTAGGTCCGTTTCGGCTTCAGTTTGTAATTTCTGATTTATTTTTCACTATTTATAAATTTCATTTTTTGTAACTTTTAACTTTTTATCAGTTTTTTTCCCATATTCGTTTACGTTATCCGTGATGAGCTAACATATTTTTTTTCTATTTTTAAAATTTTAAATTTAATTACGTCAAATAAATCATCTTCAATTACAGTAAATTTTTAGTTGTTATAATGTAATTTTAACTATAAATCATAGCTTCTCAGGCAACCGGCTGTCAGCAGCGCGGCAGACCGGCCCGGCTGGGAAGAAAACCTGTGGCTGGAGGGGACGCCACGGAAGGCTCCCGAGCGCGCGCACGCGTCCGGCCTTACTTGGCACCTGTCCCCTCGCCGCCTCCCCTCACCATCCGTATATAACAACAACGTCGTCACCGCCTTTGCCCATCTTGAGCTAACAGCACCCTTTCCCGCGCCCGTTCCCGTTCCCACAACTAAGCAACCAAGAGAGAGAGTTACCATCGATGATGAGCAGCGGTAGCATGGAAGGGGGGAGCTGTAGTGCCGCCGGCGGCGGCGGGGTGGCGCCGTTCGTGGCGAAGACGTACCGGATGGTGGAGGACACGGCGACGGACGGCGTGATTGCGTGGGGGAGGGACAGCAACAGCTTCGTCGTCGCCGACCCCTTCGTCTTCTCGCGGACGCTGCTGCCCGCGCACTTCAAGCACTCCAACTTCTCCAGCTTCGTCCGACAGCTCAACACATACGTACGTATTGAGCTTGCTTCGTGAAGCTCTTGCTGTGCACCTGCTTTATTATGTGTATATATTGCTCTGTGCGCGGGACAGTGAAGAACGCTCAGGAGGTCCAAGTAACCATGGAGATGCTGGAAATGCTCTTCGATCTCTAGCATTTTTACAAAGTACTAAATTTCACTGCTGAAGCATCGAATTTGCTCAAGGAGTGTGAAGATTACCAATTCCCCGTCTCTTTTTGGCCACAGTGGCCGCTGATTTTTAGGTGTGACTACTAGTTTTTATCTAAGTTTTTTAAGATAAGACGTACGTGATCTTGAAGTTTTTTAAGACAACACGTGCATAATTTTAAATTTAAGAAGTTGTTTAGAAAAAACTATTTTAAAAAAGTGTTGTATTTATTTTAACTTTTTAGAGGAGTAAAAGCCAAAAACAACACTAAAAAAGGGGCCTTTCTTTAGCGATTAATTCCCGGTCTTTACGAGTACCTATTTATCCTAGTTCCTGCACGCGACGCGACGGAAGTTTTCAGCACAACGTGTTGGATTCTTAGGCCAGCCACTTGACCCGTCGCCGTCGCCGTGCTCTGCTTACGAAACCGACCCATCACAACTGATGGACGGTTCAGATTTAGTCACTACATGTCCCGTCAAATCTATACGCCTATCAAATTTTTCTGAAGCGGGCTATTGTTGGGTAAACTTTAAGTAAAAATTGAAAAGTTTACTAGCAATGTTTGATTACAGCTTAATTAGAGCAAATAATTTAAATGTGTTCGTGTAATTAATCTGTGCTGTTGTGGTTGAATTCTTGCAGGGTTTCCGCAAGGTTGATCCGGCCAGATGGGAGTTCGCCCACGTGTCGTTCCTGCGGGGGCAGACGCACCTTCTGCGCCAGATCGTCCGGCGGAGCAGCGGTGGCAAGCGCAAGGACGACGGCGGCGGTGGCGGCGCGAACGCCGACGAGGACAGCACGATGGTGGCCATGGAGGTGGTCCGGCTGAGGCAGGAACAGAAGGCCATCGAGGACCGCGTCGCGGCGATGTGGCGCCGGGTGCAGGAGACCGAGCGCCGGCCCAAGCAGATGCTCGCCTTCCTCGTCAAGGTCGTCGGCGACCCGCAGGTGTTGCGCCGCCTCGTCGGAGGCGGCAATTGCAGGGACAGCGGGTTCGACGGCGGTGGGCTCGCCGGTGAGCCGGAGCGCGCGGGGGAGGTCAAGAGGGCGCGGCTGCTGCTTGGCGGCGAGCGCCAGCTCGGCAAGAAGATGGCCGACAGCAGCAACGTGGACGCGTTCGTGCCGGAGGCCGGCGTCGACTTCACCGGGCTCTACACCGGGGGCGACGGGTTCGGCGACGTGCAGGTGGACGCCGTGGGCGGCGACCCGCCGTACGCGTTCCCGGTGGACAGCGGCGGCTACTAACAGCGTTCGTCCGAACTGTCGGGTTGGTTGATCGGTGCTTTTGCCGGTCGATTCATGTACGTATTTTGTGGCGAATTGCCCTCCCGAACTGCTTGGAAGTGGCAACGGTAAAGGAAGCAAGCAAGCTAGCTATTCCGGTGGTAGGTAGGTAGGCTAGTGCTATTCCGGTGGTAGGTAGGTAGGCTAGTGCTAGGCGAGCGCTACTGCTCGTGTTCTTGTTGGGTTTCGTTTTCTTTCGCCTTGGCTTGTGGGGCGTCCGGGTGTACAGCCGTGCCTGCGAGCTGAATAACATGTCGTCAAATGCAAGCCTAGCTGTGTTGGCGGCAAATTAATATGCCCTTTTTTTGGCTTTCTTTTTTCTGAGTGTCTAGTTATTATTCATGTTTTCTTTTTAACTATCGTCTAAATTTATGATCCTTGTATTAGAGATCAAGGTTCATTTTTTAAGGAGGGAGATTTTTTTAAGGATGAGTGGGTAGAATTCAAGGGAGGAGAGGAGAGAATTCATGGTCATTAGATCTCTAATTCAACGGTCCTAAATCTGGATGATAGTTATAAAGAAAAACATCTTGATAATATTTAACAAAACCCTTCTTTTTTTTTTGTCCGTTGGCTTCTTATGAAGTTAAAACTAATATGACGGTTTTCACAACAGTCTCTCTAGATGGTTTTCTAAATCTAAAATTATATACACGCTATTTGTGTTAGTTTTTATTGTCTTAAAAATATAGATAAAAACAATCGACTATAGCTACGAAAAATCTAAGCTCGTGCCTGTGAATGCACTGCACAGGTAGTGCTTCGAGATCTCTCTTGTAAGTTTGTAAGTGTAAATTTAGCATCTCCGCCCTCTTTTCAGGAGGATCAACCGACCCTGCAGCCAGTGGATGAGCTGTTTTTGACTTACTGGAGGGCCAAAAGCATTTTAATAGCTTCCAGAAACCGAAAGCGTTGCAGTTAATAGCTGCTTTTGCATATCCCAAAAAAAAAAGCTGCTTTTGACATTTTGTGGAGGGCTAAGAGCAAGTATAATAAGAATTTTGGACCCATTTGGACCCCGGGACACCAAAAATTCCGATTTTGGCCCCCGATCGAAATTTATTCCACTTCTGGACCCCTGTTGAGCGCGACTTCACGGGACGCCGACACGTGGGCCGGTCGTGCGGAACCAGTCCGCACGACCCAGCTGGCGCCGCGCCCGAGTGCGCGTCTCCCCGCCCCAGCGCGCGTCTCCCCGCCGAGCGCGCGTATGCCCCCGCCGACCGCGCGTCTCCCATCCCGCCTCGCCCGAGCGCGCGTCTGGCCCGCGGACCGCGCGACTTCCGTCCCCAGCGCACGACCGAGATTCCCGCGCGTTGCATGCTGGGCGGACTTCCGTCGGACGGGGCGGACGCGCGGTCGGGCGAGGCGGGACGGGAGACGCGCGCTCGGGCGCGGCGCCAGCTGGGTCGTGCGGACTGGTTCCGCACGACCGGCCCACGTGTCGGCGTCCCGTGAAGTCGCGCTCAACAGGGGTCCAGAAGCGGAATAATTTTCGATCGGGGGCCAAAACTGGAATTTTTGGTATCCAGGGGGTCCAAATGGGTCCAAAATTCGTATAATAAGAGGCTGTTAGTAGCCTGTATGCTGAGGTGGAGGAGAGAGAAGAGAGGTGGGCTGTAAGTTTATAGCCAGCTGAAGCACAAGAACCAAGAAACTTTGTGAGAGAAAGGAGTGGGTTACATAGCCTTCAGTTGGCTGTAAACTACTATATGAATAGGTTGATAAGTGGGTTGTAAGTGTCCATACAGTCAGCTGAAAGCTGTATTATTAGCCTTGCTCTAAAAGCATTTTATTTGTGGCTGGATGCATAACAAAAATATCTAGTGCAGATAGAGAGGAACAAATGCTATAGTCAGTATTGAGGGGCAGGCCTTAATAACTAATAAACTGGGAGCGCAACGCCTTAAATTACCTTGTCTCAGGGTCGCTGCTATCCATTATGTTGGGTTGGGCATGCCTGAGGACAAGTCTGGCTGAGCTCTTGGGAAGCGGCGTTCTTTCAGCCGGATTTTAACTTCAGACCTTTTTTAATAATCGTTATTTATTAGACTAATAAATTGTAACTAACATCTTTTCGGTCGATTTTTAATTTCAAATTTTTTCAATAATTATTATTTATTAAACTAATAAGCCGTAACCAACCGTAAATCATAGCACTAAAGAACAAGCCCGTACTTGTTTGCAGGTTTAGGTTTAATGGCTGAACGCTTTGCCGACTCATACTCGCTTCTCAGCTGATCATACGTCTCGTCAAGCTTCCTCTTCTGCCTGGAAAGTACAATCAGTTCTTCATGTATGTTGGATGAATCAGAACTTTGTTCTTATAAGGAATCAAATAATGGCATGCTAGACTAACCTGGATTTCTCTGCAACTTTTTCTTGTAGCTCCTGATTATCCCTCGTCAAGTTTTCAATCTCTTGTTCCATCAACTGACATCTTTTGGCCATCTTAAGGTATGCAGTATGTGTTGTAAATAATACAGTATAAACATATATTTAGATTTAATTGCAACGAAATAAAGCAAAATTAAACAACATTTTGAGCTGAATATAAATGACATAAATTGCATATAAACATATAATTGTACCATATCATTTATACAAGAACATATACTCATCATATGAACCAAAATTACTGCTGAAATAATTATATAAAGCATTCTCATGAACAGAAAATTAATAAAACTTAGCAAAAAGCACAAGTTTTATTTATTGTTTAGTGCTCTCAGATGTAGGGTTACACAATATTTAATCTTGGCCGTCTCGCTACTAGTCTTGTACTCTTCACTAATTGAATATGCCAAATAAGTTTCAAACCTTGAGCTCTAAATAAAATTTTGACAGACTGGAACTATAAAAATACTTTCGGCCAACAGACAACACAAAACAGATTGACCACCAAATAGCTCTGAAATCAGCCAACTAACTTTGATATACTCCAGAGTATAGACTCATAAGGGCACTCCCAATGCAAAGTTTCTTGAGGTAGTTTCTAAAGGAGAGAGAGAGAACAATAAATTATTATTTAGACCTAATTGCTTCCAATGCATAGTTTCTATAGTAATTTCTATGTAGAGAAAAATTAATATTCTCTTTCATGCTCTATAAATAAAGGTTGTTCAGCTGTGGCAAGAGTATATGCAGCTTTCATGTGGCCATACTTTGTTCTAGAGCAACTTAATTATCTTTTATAAAATACAGTTTTACTGTGCAAATCCACGATAACTGAGCACTCCAGCAGGCTCACATGCAAATTGAAATGTTAATGGAAAATAGGCCAGCATGTACGCATTGATACAACAAGAAAACACAACAGCCATTCAGAATACCGTCGTCGTCTTCGATGCCAAACGAGTTCGATGCTGAGGTCCGTTGCCCAGTGCTTGCTCCTTGCGTTGGCTTGTGCGTTGGCCTCAGTCTGGCAGGCGGGAGTTGTTCACGCAGGCGGGGAGGGATGTAGGTTGTGGACTGCGTTCGCGCCGGGAGGCAGCGCACTGGGAGGCGGGCGGCGTTCGCGCTGGCGGTGAGCTTCGTTCGCGCGGGTAGGCGGGTCACGGGGAGGCGGTGCGTGGGGAGGAGAACCGGATGCGGGACAGCGCGCGCGGGGAGGAGAACCGGATCTGGGACGGCGCGGCTGCAGTGGGAAGGATGGGCGCGGCCAGGGAAGGAGCAGTGGTGACGGCGATGGAAGAGAAACGGCCGGCGGCGGGGTAGAGGAACGCCGCGGCGGGTGGCGAAGAGGAGGTCGTCGGCACGGCTGCAATGGGGAGGATGGGCGCGGCCGGGGAAGAAGCGCACGTGGCGCCAATCATTCGCGCGCGAAGCTTTGGCGCGGGCTGCGACGGCGTACCGGATCCGCACTGTCGGTGCTAGAAACGATCGAGGTCTTCCCAACGCAGTTTCAGTGGTTTCTTCTCTCATCGATCGCAGCGAGAACTCGGTTCCTATCTGTAGAAATCGTTTCACCATTCTCTACTCTCTCTACAATAATTTCATTGACACATAAGCAAAATGCTGAGCTGTCATAGTGATTAAGAGGGATAGAAACTACTATTAATGCACCATTGGGAGTGCCCTAAGTAAACAAGTTATGCAGAAAACCGAAATGGCTAACAGAGGTATAGACAATATGATAACAGTGAGCACAGACTGCAAAATATTTCAATAGTATCTAACTGCAGGAATAAGACTAAAACAACAAAGATTTAGAGTTCAAACTTTAACATTCAATTTCAGCATAAGACCAATATCCTCATTGAGCTAACAGCCGAATCCACATGCATCTCTTTGCAATAATCAATCAGTGACAAATCACAAATATATATGAAATGGATCACAGATTGCAAAGAGCTGATAGCCGATATACTCACAAAGCCGGTGATACCCGAAACCACCGAGAAGAAGCTGAACATGGCAAGGCACGCACATTGCACTGTCCCTTGATCTCCAAATTTTCTGGTTTGTCAGACAAGTCTGATCCTTTGATCATGTTGTTTTGTTAATTTTCTTATCAGTAATTGCAATCTATGGTAACAGTATCACTCTGCATCAAACAATATTTGTAAAAAGAAACTTAAGCAACATTTTTTTAGAGGTAACTTAAGCAACATTGTGGATTGGAGAATTGAAATTGGAATCTGTTATGTATGGCTGGCAGGGGATGGAGCTGTGGTTTTTAAGACCTCCCCTACATATGGAATATCACCTTAAGGTTAAACAACAACTGCCGTAAGGTATTCAAGCACCATTACTATTGCATCGACCACATGGTCTGGTATGGGACAAGCTAAGCCCAGTAATATGGTCTTAATGCCTTATCTCTACATGGAGCGTATATATGATAACTCTTGGGTAGGTGTCAGTATCCATAGGACTAGGAATATCACACGATGTAAGTAGAAGACAAGGTGTGCTATATGCATGGCTGAAGTAGCAGACAAATAGAAGTTCCTACAGCAGAGTCAGAGTGGTGACCTTCTTTTGTTTTCTCGTAATAGCCGGTTACCAACTCTACTGATGATTTTGTAAGTTATATCAGATAAACTCTCACAGCTGCTACAGAATATGTTAGGAAGTGTACTCAAATCAATTGTGACAACAACAGTAATAAAGACTGCTATTCAACTAGCATGTCTGGTCTCTCTAGGGACTTATGAAAATTCTCTTTACTCCGCTATAGCATAGACAAGAATTTTGACAAATGGAGCTGAAAATGCACCAAAGAATATGTATTAAGGACCATTTCTGCAATCCATAACATTTCACTTTCTAATTTAACTATTGCAGGAGACTTTTCATATACTTTCTAGTTCAGAAATTTTTGCAAGCTAGGCATCAAAGTGGATGGATCAACTACATAAACTCTGCTCCAAACGATTTTAGCTTTTGGTTTCTTTGGCTTACGGCTTTTTTAAGCTAGAAGCACTTGGAATACATCGGCTTCTAATTTTGATTTTTGTGTTTTTTTTCTAGTTTTTTGGCTTTTGCTTTTTTTTCCTTTTTCCTTTGCATTGTTTATAGAGATATAACGGTGTTTTCATTTTTTTTTTCCTCATTTTTTGTATTTTTCTTTAATTAAATGACTCAGAAAAAGCTAACGACCGCTATAGTACAATTTCAATCAATAGCCGGAATCCACAGCTATAAGCTGTTTGGAGCGACCCCCTAAGAGCATCTCTAATAGTGACTTATGAGCTAGCTCTAAGCATATTATTTTATATTTTAATAGAAGAGAGAGAAAATCTATCTCTTGATCAAGAGCTAGTCTCATACACATATTCCAAGATTATGTGAGAGTGTCACGTGAGGCTATTTATGTTATGAGCTATGTGCTAAAAGTTAGTACTATTGGAGAAGTTGTCTTAGAGCTAGTAACTAACTCATACTGTTGAAGATGCTCTAAATGGAATGATCCAACGAGCTTCAAATGAGTTGTTCACATTATATTAAATACCACTCCTACAAACTCAACACCAGACGCAGTAAATGCAGGCCCATACGAGGTGAAAAATATTAAAAGCCTAACCACATACAGAACACCACAATTGCGATTTCACAATTTGGATCGGAAGTACCTTGTGCCAGAGGAAGCAAGCATGTAGAAGCACCAAGCGATACAGAACTAGGCACACGGAATATATGATCACCATGTCCTTCGGAACCTAAAATTTGCAGCTAAAACCCACAGCTAAATAAGCACCTTAAAGTATCAGCAGCAGAGCAAGTTTTGCACTCATAATTCTAAAGGGCTCACGGACAACGCCATTGGAGCTGTAGAAGTAGCGAGACCAACTGCATCCATCACACTAGCTATTCACGAGGGACCAAATCGAAAGCCAGAACAAGCTAAACACATCGAATTGCAAAAACCCTAACCATTGGGACTCCACCACCGCAAGACTCCACAAACCCGCGGCAAAATCGGAAACAAAAATCTCCCGTGAAAGTTCACAATCAATCGCGTCCCTGAACAAGCACTACAATTGAAAGGCGTATCCAGGAAGCATGGGCTCCAGCCCCGTCACAGCTAGACTGGTCTGGGCCTAATCTCTTGGTTTATTTGGTCTCATTTGCTTTCTTGGGCCCGTTTGGGTCGGGCTGGACTACTTCCTGCCCTAGAGTTGTAAAAAAATTGCGCAAGTTTAGTTTATTTTAGATTTGATTTAAGCTTTATCCGAGCTTTAAATGAGTCGAGCTCGAGTTTGATCCCAAACTCACGAGTTTCAACAATCCGAATTCGAATAGCTCGTTAGGGCCCGGTAAATTTCCTAGCCCGCTTACACCCCTTAGTCGTCCTTTCATATTTGTTCCTATTAAGAGGTAAACACATACACAAAATATATACTATTATGTTGTAAGTTGTAATAGTTTTTCTATTCTTACTCATTGAATATGTTGTAAGTTAAGTTTTACCGAGATTACTTGAGTCAGGCTCGAGTTTGATCTTTTCTTATTGTTAAAAATTGGTATACTAAATTATTAATTGTTATAGAGTTTACTTAAGCTAAGTTCGAAAACCGAGCTCAAGCCCTGATACAGACTAAAACCCTAACTCAAACTTGCTCCACCGAGCTCGAGCTAAGAACAGCCCGCCTGCGTGTGCGAAGAGGAGAGGCGAGCTATTTCCGTTGACTGCGTTGGTGAAGCAGATGCCACAGGTTGCGTGATCAGACTCATAAATTCAGAGTGAACCCCCGAACGACTCGTAAAATACGAGTGCGTGGCCTGGTGGGATGTATATACAATACATTCACTGTAACTAAGAACCCGGCAGCTGTCTTGTAACTCTTGTTAGTTGAACTACGAGCTTTACTTTTTCTGATGTTCTGTCGGCTGGAGAATAACAGGGAGGTAGCCTAGCTGCTAGAGCGACCCACGTTAGTTTTGGTTTTGTTTCTACGTTTTGGGTACTTAATTTGTGCTCCACCACTCTTCGATCGAGTGTTTCTCTTCACGTTTAGAGCACCTTTGATGCAGTTAGTTGCTTCAAATGGTACGTAGCATTCCCATGCATTACAATGACCTAATAAATCTGAAGCGGAACTACATCCTCACCTCCATGCATAGTAGTTTCGGAATTGTACCAAAAAATTTAAAGCGAAACTACAATATAATACCTCTCTCAATGTAACACCTCATATAATAATATGAGATATTACTATACAACATCATCGCTAAAGTAAAAAATAAATAATAAAAGTAATAAAAAATCACAAGGAAATTAAAACTTTAAAGATACTTTAAGAGAGAGAGCCAACAGAAGCTGAAGTAAATGTTTGAAACATGTGACCAATCCACTTCTAACCAAATGAAGAATAAATAAAATGATATAAACAGGACAAGCCACAGTGCTGAAAACTCGAGTGCTCCCACTCATGCATGTTGCTATCACTCCACTGTCCTTTTACCTGAGAATAGAAAAGGCAAGCGTGAGATTTGAAAATCTCAGCAAGTACCCAACAACGGTCGCAACACGGTGAGTAAAGGACAGGAAAAGCAAGTAAGATATGAAAAAGACAAGCAATGTAAGCAAAATGTGAAAAGGGCAAGCACCGTAAGCAAGTAATTGACACAGTTTAAATGTAATGAACCTAGGTTTCTGGAACACTGATATAGATCAGAGATAGAGATCGCAGAAACAATCTTATCGAAGATAATTGTTATTTAGCAAGTTATGGCAACGACACTGGCGATTACTCCCACATACCCGATTATACGAGAATAGTCAAGCACAACGCTGTCCTCGACTGTATAACCACAAATGGGGTGTAATATCCTGAGTAACGAGAGTGTACAACCCCCCGTACGTTACCAGGTGAGTGGCAATCTCTGCTATATGTGGATAACTCTAGGCTAGGTAACCGTTATATTGCTAACATGATATATGGTGTGAATTTAAGGGACTAAGAGAAGGCTAATGTAATGTTATGAAAAGTGACAAGATTTGCTAAAGTTAGGAATGAAATGACCTAATACCTGATAGGGGCGATGTGAAATGATAAAGTGGTTATAAGGTAACTGTTACATCATTGGCAGGTTATGTAATATGAATTTAAGATGACTAAACGATCACGGAGATAAAACTATGATAAGTAGAAGGATTCACTAGAGGTTTGAAATAGAGAAGCACTAGATCCTGATAAATGGCGATGTCAAATGAAAGCATGGCGATAACAGCCGAGGAATAATTCTAAAAGAGATATTATAACCTATCTCACACAAGGGTTGATAATCAACTAAGTTTTATTATGTGATAATTGATTATTAGTCAAATTAACAATATATATATATATATATATATATATATATATATATATATATATATATATATATATATATATATATATATATATATATATATCCTTCATAGCTTACATACCACCTTATACAATTAATGGATCATAACATTAGAAAACTAAAACATAACAGCCCTAATGTCCCTAATGTCGAAAGAGTACTAATAATTTAACCTAAGTTAAAATATGCTCATATGCTACCCCCATTAACAATTTAAGCATAAATTCTAAAACACTAATTAAAAGTATGAATTCTAGAACATTATTAACTAAAAATCCTAATAAACATAAACGCATGTGAAACAAGATAGTTTAGAACATCACGGTATAATACAGTATTAAAATCTATAACCAAGCAACATGAGCGATATGATAATAACTAGACAAGCATTAGTGATACTATAATAACCAGATAAGTTTTAGTGATATGATAACAGCCAGGTAACTTTAATGATAAGATCCTAGCCCGATAACTTTAGTGATATGATATCAGCCAGGTAACATTAGTTATATGATAATTATACTCAATGACACGGTGACAAGTAAACTGGAAACACGGGATATGCTAAATGGAAGGCCACGACCACAAAGTACTTGCCCTGAGAATACTCGGCAGACACACTGCACGAAGGATCTGGAATGCATAACTGCACGAATGCTCCCTCAACAGTTGCGTGAGACCCTATGCGATGGAATGGAAAGCAACTGATCAGGCACAGATGACTTTGATAAGGAACGACAGAAGATAAACATGATTGGAGAGGAAACGGGTTCGCTAGCCCCACGACCAAGCGAAATGCCGTTTAGCAGTGCAAATAGTCGTTAGGCCCAAGCGGGACGCCATTTGGCCAAGCGGAATGCCGTTCGGCCACGCGAAATGACGATGGGCCACGCGAATGGCTGTTCGGCCGAGCGAAACGCCGTTAGGCCGTGCGAAAGCTGTATGGCTGCACAAAATGTCGTTCGGCTGCGTGAAGCAATGTTTGGCCATGCAAACTGCCGTTCAGCCGCCGATTGCCACCGCCAGCCGCCGTTGCCACCATGGCCGCATGCCCCTCCATGCTGGGCCGCCTGCCGGCCGTTGTTGCATGCCACGCACCACCACCGTGCGACCGCCGACATGGCGTCGTGCCCATGCCACCTCGCGTCATGCCGCCGTGCACCGGTGCCGCGTTACGCAGCGCCGCCGTGAGCCTGTAATGCCTCGCGCCGCTCTGTCTCGAGCCGCACCGTCGCCGGTGGCCGTGCGCACCTTGCGCCCCTAGGTCGACGTGAGGAAGAGAGAGATAGAAAGAGATGGGAAGAGATTGGAGAGAGGAAGGTAGATTGAAAAAGCGATGGGGAGGAGAGATATAAATGGGAGAGAGAGAGAGTTGAATATATTAGGGATAGGAGAGCGATTAGGGATAGATTTTTTTGGGTGCTACACTCAATGCACTCTAGGAGGAACCACTCTAGGCTAAACCCATGCAAATTGGTTCAATCTACCATGGCCATCTTTGAGGCAACCTTCTCTGCTGGTGTGGCATCTCTCTCAGCTTCTACGTCGATATATAGCTAGAACGAATATACTTGGTGCAGCGCTAGAGATGCTCTTAGGATCTATTTATTACTAAAAAATCGATGACATGCGTTTTAGGGTCACTAAGAAAAAAAGGGAAAAGGCTAGAAATTCTTACAAAAAGCAAAACATTCGGCCTTTAATCAAGTGAGTCCTAATTAAGTAAAACTATAGCAACCGTCAGATGTTATTATTTAAAGATATATTTCTTCTTAATTTAAAAAGATGATAATCCCTCCCTCCCCAGCCTCTTACTCCCTTGCCACAAGTTAATACATATCACGTGATTACTGGTGGTAACAAGTAACTAATTACGGACCGAGTAATAATTCACCAACTTATTAAACCAAAACTAACACGATGTTGTTGTTGCATATGCTATACAAGGCTGCGACGTGTCTGTCCTCCTCAAGGGTAGCAACACGTACGGATTAGGACATGGGGACCAACTTGATGCTGCAGCCGAGGGCATTGCAGCTCATCGAGGACATCTGCAACCATGGTGCACGTCGCCTGCGGCCCCACCGTCTCCTGCGCCGACATGACATCACCATCCTTGCCACCGGCCCATGACACCGTCGTCGCCTCCAGTGGCCCATCGTACGTTGTGCCACAGGGCCAGCTCGACAGCTTCGCCCCTGCTTCCGAGAACGACGTCAACGATGACCCGTCACCGGCCGTCGCTAGCGTCTGCAAGCTCCTACGCGTTTTCAGCAGCAGGGGCCTCCGCGATGCCGCCGACCTCGTGGCTCTCTTCGGTGGGCACACCATCGGGAGGGCGCACTGCCCCTTCTTCGCAGACCGGGCCGCGTGGCAGGACGACGCCTTCTCCAAGAAGCTGGCGATTAAAAATCGATGACAAGTGTTTTAGATTCACTAAGAAAAAGAGAAAAAACTAGAATTTTTTTATAAAAAAGTAAAATATCCTGTCCTTAATCAAGTGAATCCTAATAAAGCAAAACTATAGTAATAGTCAGATGTTATTGTTTAAAGATATATTTCTTCCCTCCCCAGCCTACTCCTCCCTTGCCGGAACGGAGCCCGTGGCCACTCTCCTCCCTTCCTCCTAGGGTTTCCTCCTGATCCAACCCCACCTCCATGACCAAGACTAAGCAGGGCAAGAAGGACGTCGACTTCTATACTATCAAGGGCATCAACAAGGTCATCCGAGTAGGGAACTGTGCGCCGATGCGACCGTCGGACACGGGCCAGCCGCTGTATGTGGTGCAGGTGGAGCGGCTAGAGGCGGATAGGTGGGGCAGCGTGCGGGTGTGGGCGCGATGGTACTACTGTCCGGAGGAGTCCAAGGGCACCCGACGATAGTTCCATGACGCCAAAGAGCTCTTCCTATCCAACCACTATGATACACAGAGCGCGCACACCATTGAGGGGAAGTGTGTCGTCCACTCCTTTAAGAACTACACCAAGCTCGAAAACGTCAGCCCGGAGGTCTTCTTTTGCCAATTCGAGTACAAGGACGACACTGGTGTGTTCACCCCGTCCACGTCGCCATGTACTGCAAGTGCATGATGTCGTACAACTCAGATGATCTCATGGTGCAGTGTGAGGGATGCAAGGACTGGTTTCATCCATCCTGTATGGGAATGACCATTGAGCAGGCCAAAAAGTTAGATCATTTTCTGTGCTCAGATTGTATTAAGGAAAATGGCACAACGAGATCTTGAAATTCATACCCAGCTTCACCAAATTATGATTCAAAGGTTGAGCCAAAAAAGGCAGAAGATGTAACTGCTATGACAAGAACCATCCGTGGTGGGGAGATGCACTATTTAGCTAAAATTTGGAATAGAAATTATATGAAAATTAGCAGTTGGATTTGTATATAACCTAAAACTAAAATTCCAAATTAAATAAAAATAAATTTGAGATTAAAGAAAGAGTCCATATCAAATACTATCAGAAATAACCCAAATTTGAAATAAAAATTAGTAGCTAGATTTATAAACGAATTCCAACATAAAACTAAAAAAGAAAGTCTATAAGAACTGCAATCCAAAAATATGCAAATTTAGAATAAAAGTCAAAGAAAATTAGCGTTTGTTTTTTTTAATTCCAGACTAAGTGAAAAATAGAAATTTTGGTTTTATTTAGAATTAAAATTACAAAAATATTTTAATTTGAGAAAAAAATAAAATAAGATAATGAATTTGATTTGTATATATATAAATTAGGAATCGAAATCCATTATATAATAAAAATCGATGATAGGTAGTTTATAATCGCTAAGAAAAAAGGTAATTACTAAAAATTCTCACAAAAACAAAAATATTATAACCATTTGTTTGGTGGACCTCCATAGGATGGGGGTTGAGAGTAAGATCATTAACAGGTGTTCACTTGGCTATACCGATGTAAGCTATATGATGTGTGTTATGAGCATGTAGTATAGACAAGTATTTCAATAATGAAAAAATGAGAAATAAATAGAAAATGTTATGTAATGCAATATTTACTGTTTTGGTTACATGTGATAAGTATTGAGGAATAAAGTGAGTATTTTTTCTCTTATTATATATAATATTAAAATATCATAAATAAATTTATGCAACAGTCTATTTTTTAAAAAGCAAAATTACATATGTATTACCAAATCATTAAAACGTGTATATGTATTACCAAATCATTAAAACATGTTTTAATGATGTTATCTGCGCAAGTGCGCGGGCCACCTTGCTAGTTTAACTAATTATAAGATGTAAAAATTGGGCTGCACCACTAGAGATGCTCTTAGGATTTAATTAATTATAGGCACGTTTAGAGAAGCTTAATTTGGCTTTAATTTTATTAAGCCATCAGAGGCTAGCTCAATCTGAAGTCATTTACATTTCTGTTCTAGTTAAAAAAAAGTTAGACTAGCAAAGCAAAATCATAACGGTCCAAGTCGGTCAGTTCATGATTTTAATTCCAGAATCTCCTTGAGCATAAGGACTCATTTGGTTAACGCAGCTAACAGAAGACTTAGCAACTAGGATGACACACGATCAAATTCTAAAAACACATAAATAAAATCACAATGGCATCTAACATGTAATTCGCGACAGCGTAACTCAAACCATGGTGAACCGTACAATAAGATGCTATGGGCCTGTTCTTTTCGGCTGTGGCTTATGGGTTATGGCTGAAATTTTTGAATTTTGGCTGTTTACGGTACAGATTACGGAGAGACAGATATTCACTTGCGATTTTGGCTGGTACAGATGTTAGGCTTTTAACGTGTAGATCGTTTAACTTGTAGACTCCGTCTTGAGAAAATACTCCGTTTGAAAGTTAGATACTATAGCAGAAGCCAAAGACCGCTTTTAAAAGACCAAAAGAACAGGCCCAATATATTGATTGGACTACTTAGCGAGAGTGCATGATGTCGCTTTGATAGAGGGGGTTCTAGCTGAAACCATTCCATTCAGATATCCGACAGTCCTGGTCGAAGGGAGATTCAGAAAACTACTGAAGTTAGCCCATCTGCCAATCACCATACATTCTAGCTTACAATTAAGCTAGCTACTGGCTGGCTTGCTACCCTTCTAACCTACTGCTACTCCTGTAGAATCGTAGTTGTTTACGACTCCTATGAGAAAAACGAACGTGTATGGCGAGCCTATCAATTAGAAGGAGTATTGCGGCATGGTCGGTTCCCACCTCTACCTCAAGGTGTCAAGATCAAACATATATTTCTTAGGCCCTGTTTGGTACAGCTTCATCAACAGCTTCATGAGCTGTTTTTTGCCAAACACCCTTTTTGCAAACAGCTTCATGGATGAAGCTCCTTAAATCATGCTCTCACAAGGGAATGGGGTGAGGTGAAGCTGAAAATAGTACCTTTTCACAGCTCTCTCCCTCAGGCTCGCAGTTCTAGGAACCCACTGCCCTTGTAGTTGATAGAAATTACAACACTTTGCCACTGGGTCCCCACGCCTGTTTCCTCTCCTCCCGTTCGCACTGATTTTTATTTTTTTTATTTTAATTTTTTAATTCATACTCATTCAAATATATTATTTTTTAATTCATATGACCATATACAAACATACAACTCCAAATGTTAGAACAAGTCAGGTAGACAGGGGCATCTTGGACAATTGCCCTCTCTCAGCCATGCATGAAGCTGTTGTGAAGCTGTTTTGCCAAACAGTTTTCCAAAACAGCTTTAGCTTCACCGGTGAAGCTGCTCGTGAAGCTGAAACCAAAAAAAATAGCTTCACTAGTGAAGTTGAGCTGTGCCAAACGGGGCCTTAGTATGTCTGTGTGCTCGATTTCAGGCTTTCTCTCGCATATCTCACCGTCAAGTGTATTTTCAAGTACCTTCAATCCACCCTTGAGTTCAGACTTTGACATTCTTTTTCCTCCTACATCTCTCTTCGTGCTTTCTTATATGTAGATTTTGGGGTTGTAGGATAGATAGGAAGACTACCTCGGGCACTTGTCATTTCTTAGGCATATCTCTTGTTACCTAGTCTTCTAGGAAGCAATCTTTTATTGCACAGTCCACAATGAGACTGAGTATGTAGCTGTTGCGAGTAGTTGCTCTCATATTATTTGGTTCTCATCAACTCTTAAGGACTTTGGATTATATGTTGATAGTTTTTTTACTCTTCTGTGATAACAATAGTGCTATTAATATAGCTAAGAAGCCAGTATAGTATTCTAGGACCAAGCATATAGACATCATGTACCACTTCCTTAGAGACCATATGGTGAAGGGGAGGTATTGTCCTATACTTTGTTGAGTCTGAACTCTAAGTTGCTAATATTTTCATGAAACCTTGGATTCTTCGCATTTTGCCTTCTTGCAAGGAGAGTTGGGGGTTATTCATCTTATGTGATTGATTTTGTTGCATTAGATATCCAGCCTTGTTTTGTAATGTATAGTTGGTGCAATTTGAATTTGGTGACTCTTAGAGGCACTTGAGTGAATATTTTGATTATCACAAGGAAAAAAGTTTGAACAAGCATTCATCCCCTCTAATTGTTGGCATCTGTCCTACACACCCATATGCCATACGTTATGTAGCTGCTCTTCTATGGCCTATGTTTCAAAGCTAGCTTGCTCACCATGCCTTACATGCCAATCAACAAAATAGTGTTGATAGATGAGGAAAAGTATCCTAATTCTCACTTAATTCCACACATTCATATTGTTTACTTGCACTTGCATATGCCAAATATGCACCTTTACCACTGCCGGCCTCTGCTAATAAAAAAAATACTGTTGTTCCTGTTTGTTTGCTTCGATATTTCATATGTCCACTTTATGCCTATGTTTTTCACCGTCCACCATAGCTTGCTGGTGTCCAAAGGTTCCCTCGCCGCCCCTTACATGACAACCACAAAACGATGTCGGCTTAGGAAGAGAGGCGCCTCAATAAATGCTTGCTTGGATACATACTCTAGTCATTATTGAAATGCCATCCAACTTGCTTTGTACTCTTGCACCGTCCGTCTTTTATGTGTGCATCGATATGTACTTTTTGTAAGTTGCTCGCCGTCTTTTACATACCAACCATGGAATAATTTCAATGGATGACTAGTACCCTAGGATGTAAAGGTGGTGGATTGGAACTCAATAAGGTTGACTTGATTTGATTCTTGCTACTTGTTCAAGAAAATTCGAAGAGGCATATAAATAAATTTTATTGTGCTGATATGAAATTGAATTGCAGATTCTCATCCGAAATGCTATTTAGGGCCCACCTGGACATTCAAGAATTCCACCAAACAGTTTTTTTAACAAAGAATTTCACCAAATGGAGCTCAGTGCCAACTCATACACAAAATTAGTCTGCTGGATTCAAATCATTGCAACTGATTAATCTGATCAAACGTACTAGCATCGATCCTGATTGTTCATCTGGTTCCACAAGCTTGTTGTTGGACCGCACATGACAGCAGCTGTCATGGGTCATGTGTCGTTGGAGAATGGGACGCACGCCAATGATCGCGCGCGAGTTGTCTTGCTAACCACCTTCAATTCAACAATGCTCACGTTTTCAATTGCAACCTGTGGATCTACTTTGATGTGTCATTTTCTCTCCACATCGATCTGATATTATCTGTTGAAGAATCTCACGAGATTGATTATTAAATCAGTCCTCGACCAATAAGCTACAAAATATTGACTAATATTTTATTATTTGTGTTCCTTGTTGTGTAGTAACTATTGTTAGTGCTCCTAAAATCTTTTACACTCCTTACCACTTCATTAGAATAAAGGGTGTGCTTTCGGTGGAAAATACAAAACCACGCGTGTGTGTGTGTGTGACGTCGTATGTATTATCCTAGCCATCCAAAATATTTATAGATTTGTGCAAAGACATTACATTAATTCAAAACTGGAGGGTTGGTTTAAATTTTAAATGTTTGCATTAATGTCGAGTCACATTTGACGGTGGTGATTACACATATACCTAGATATATACCTAGATGTACATGTGAAAAAACATTCTGCTTTCGGCCTATCTTTTTTTCCTTACGGAAGATCTTTCTTCCTTTGTTCGAGACAGTGAAACAGTGCATCGTATTCTGTTCTGTGCAAAGATAAACTCATCGCGACAACGAAATATGCCGTAAAATGTCGTAATTATACGGCTGCCTCATTGTATTCCATAGTACACACGGTCGGTTTCTGCGGTCATCCCATGAGACAGGAATAGAAAAATACGGCGGTCAGGAGTCGCAACGTAGCGATCGAGAGGGAGATTATTCTATGCGATGGCCATCGCGAACACTCCGGTTGCAGATTTGCAGAGACAGAAAAGAAAAGGCAGCAACACGTGAGGAAATTAGGAAAGAGCATGGTATGTCTGAACTTTATTCCATCTGTCTATTGTGTCAACTTCAGTTAATTATCCCGGGTGGCTTGTGCCATTTTTTGGTTGCCACAGCTTTTTCAGATTTAGCTTGCTCTTGTACTCCTCACATATATTCGGTCTTGAATTACAATTAAGTTTAACCTACTAGAAGATCCATAAATAATGGAACAATAACATGCCTGATTAACTCATAATTAGGTTCCGTTTGGCATTACGCACTACTACAGAAAGTCTAATACTAGACGGCCAATCACAGACGGTTTTGTCAAACCGTCTGTGATTGACACTAACACAGACGGTTTTAATTTGGACACCGTCTGTGTTAGTGGCGTCGGATAAAAGGAGTATCACAGACGGTTCTTACCGATGAACCGTCTGTGATACTTACCGTCTGTGATACTAAAGTATCACAGACGGTTTTTATTACAAACCGTCTGTGATAATCTAGGATTATCACAGACGGTTTTTAATTAAAAACCGTCTGTGTTGTGTAGACTATCACAGACGGTTGTTGTTAAGAACCGTCTATTAATGTTCACAGACGGTTTTTAACAAGATCCGTCTGTGATGTCCCTTTGTCTGTCATATTCTGTTCATGATCAGAGGTTAATATATAAGTACACATTGCTTCTAATAACTTAACTACAGAACTACTGAGACAAGAGATCACAAATTAAAGGCAAATTTATTAGTTTCAATTAGATGCAAATTTACTACAAATGTCGCACAGGTAAAGAGTTTCCCAGATTGTAATCTTTTGGGCTTCGTACGCTTCTTCTTCGACTTTGGGACTTGGAGGATCAGCGGCTGAATTCTCGAACGCCGTTAAGATTGCCTTTGTCCTCAGCACTTCCTCCTCCAGCCTGGGCAAATGATCAGCAGCATCCATAATGTCGTAGAGGATAGCATGATAAGATTCCTCAGAATCTGCCGTTTTTGCTTGATCGGCAAGGCTATCCATCAGTCTCTCCAATGCGTGTAGAGCTTCTTCCGCATTGCGCACATTGTGGAGAAGAACCAGGGTGAGGGCTGTTTCCCTTTCTTGAGCGGCAGCGAGACGCCTCCGTCGACGGCGGATGATCAGGTCGAGCTGACGGATGCAAGAAAGTCGGGGAAGGAGAGCAGGGCGTGTGCGGAGAAGCTGCTCCAGATGCAAATTGCTGGCCTCCTGTGTAAGGTTCCGGCCGAACAATTCTTGATGAACAGATGAGAGGAAGGAGATGATCACAAGAATAGTAGAAGCCATATTGTACGACGTACGTAGAAGAGACCTGGATTAGGCGCGCATATTTAACCTTTAGCACATGACGGTTCGTATACCCAAACATTAATGATATAGACGCTTCGTATAACGATCGAGAGACGTTAATTAGACGATCGAAACACGAAGCGTTCTGGCAATCGAAACACGAAGCGTTCTGGCAATGGAAACACGCGCGAAGCGTTCTGGCATGAAGCTTATGACAGACGGTTTTTTATAAAAAACCGTCTGTGATAATGAGTAAGGCATTTATTGCGCTGCTCAGACCGCATCTGTCTTCATTTCGATCCAGATCTAGCCACTGCTGCGCACTTTTTCACTCGGGAGGAAGTTAGGCGATTTCAGGCCAGTTAATTTGGTGGGAAGAGGCAGAGATTGAGCTTTGAATTAAGATTCAGACTTTCCTAGTTGCTGTAGATATGGTTAGTAATGAAATTTATTTTTTCTTTAATTGCATTACAATTTAGGTCTAAGTAATCCATGAGTGGTTATTGAAGATGGTTAATTTGCAAAATTGTTGGTTATATAATAGCTGTTGTGTTTGTAATATGAATTGAGTTAGCAAATTAAGTCTCAATATAATAAATGTGGCCAGTATATATGTAGTTATAATTAGTTAATCTAGATTTTAATACTAAGTTGTTATATATGTACGTAACGTAGGACCGAAGCTAGATGTATGCCGTGAGCCGTGTGAGTGAAGAGTACATTAATGGCGTTTCTGCTTTTATAAGAGCCGCCGAGGAGGATATGTTGAATAAGGGGGTGGAATATATGTCTTGTCCATGCACTGACTGCGAGAATTTGAAGATGTTTAAGAATCGAGGGCAAATTGAAGCGCACTTGATTCGGAGGGGTTTCAAAAAGGATTATACGTGTTGGACCAGTCATGGCGAAGTGAATGATCATATGCCGCCGGATGACATCGCCGGTGAAGTGAATGATATGCCCCCGGATGACATCGCCGGTGAAGTGAATGACATGCCGCCGGCTGATGTCGATTGTGGCTCGGATTCGGATTCGCGATGTAGAAGAGAACTATGATGAGAGAGAGTATGTTAAATTCCGTGGCTTGATGGAGGACTCAGAGAAACCTTTGTACACGGGCTGCAAGTACACGAGGTTGTCGGCCGTGCTTGAACTGTTGAAATTGAAGGCAAGCAACGGTTGGTCCGACAAGAGTTTCACGGCGCTGCTAGGTCTTTTAGCGGACATGCTTCCGGAGGGAAATGAGTTGCCTAAAACCACGTATAAAGCCAAGAAGGTTCTTTGTCCGTTGGGAATGGAAGTAGAAAGAATACATGCATGCCCGAACGACTGTATCCTCTACCGTAAAGAGTATGCAAATATGCATGTATGTCCGGTGTGCAACGCATCCCGATACAAACGTAACAATCAATCAGATGATGGCGAGGGAACAGAGGCGAAGAAAGGACCTCCTGCTAAGGTGATATATTATTTTCCTATAATTCCCCGTTTGAAAAGGTTTTTTGCAAATTTAAAGGAGGCAAAACTGCTGCGTTGGCACTCGGAGGAGCGCAAGAAGGATGGAATGCTAAGACACCTTGCTGATTCCGCGCAGTGGAGAAACATCGATAGGAGTTTTGCAGAGTTCGGTGCAGAACCAAGGAATATAAGGTTTGGACTGAGTACAGATGGAATGAATCCTTTCAGTAGCATGAGCAGCCGACATAGCACATGGCCTGTGACTCTCTGCATCTATAAGCTTCCTCCTTGGTTGTGTATGAAGCGAAAGTACATTTTGCTGTCGATACTTATCCAAGGGCCAAAACAACCTGAGAATGATATCGATGTGTTCCTAGCACCGTTGGTGGAAGATCTAAAAGTACTGTGGAACGAAGGGGTACATGTATGGGATGCATACAAACGAAAGAACTTCATTCAGCGCTCCTTATTGTTCTGCACCATAAATGATTATCCTGCCCTTGGTAACCTATCGAGCCATAGTACAAAAGGTGCCAAAGCTTGTACTCACTGTTTAGATGGTACCGAGAGTGTGTGGCTGAGACACTCACGCAAAACCGTCTACATGCGTCACCGCCGGTTCCTTTGGAGGGCTCACCCATACCGCAAGATGAAGAAACAATTTGACAGAGAGAAGGAAGACGGTTCAGCTCCAAGGCATTTAAGGGGACACGAGGTTTATGATATGGTTAAGGATTTAGATGTTGTTCTCGGAAAGGGACGTAAATTGAGGGCTCATGAGAAGAACACCTGGAAGAAGAGATCAATATTTTGGGACTTACCTTATTGGGAGTACCTAGATGTTTGGCACTGCATCGACGTCATGCACGTAGAAAAGAATGTGTGCGATAGCTTGATTGGTCTCTTACTGAACATCCGTGATAAAACAAAGGACGGTGTCAACGCACGGCTTGACTTGGCTGACATGGACATCAGGCCTGAGTTAGCACCGACAAGCACTGATAATGGACGAACGTACCTTCCTCCTGCGTGTTACACTCTGTCCAAGGCTGAGAAAACAGAACTGTGCCAGTGCCTGCATGGTGTCAAAGTTCCGTCTGGTTACTCCGGCAATGTGAAGAAACTTGTTTCGATGCAAGATTTGAAGTTAAATGGCATGAAGTCTCATGATTGTCATGTGCTGATGACACAGATGCTCCCTATTGCAATTAGAAATATTTTGCCGATCAAAATCCGAGAGACAATCATGAGGCTATGTTATTTCTTTAACACAATTACTCAGAAGGTCATCGATCCCGAAGGACTAGATGCTCTGCAGGACGAGGTGGTGATGACTCTATGTCACCTTGAAATGTATTTCCCTCCTTCGTTTTTCGATATCATGGTCCATCTCATTGTTCATGTTGTGTGGGAGATAAAAATGTGCGGGCCCGTATTCCTACGTAGCATGTACCCATTTGAGAGGTTCATGGGAATTCTCAAGTCCTACGTACGGAATCGTTCTCGGCCGGAGGGCAGCATCGTCGAAGGTTATGCAAGCGAAGAGGTCATTGAGTTTTGTGTCGATTATATGGCTCAGATTCAACCGATAGGTGTCCCTCAATCTCGTCATGAGGGGAGGCTGAAGGGTCTCGGAACTATCGGAAGGAAAGCAATCACTCCAGATATGGACACGTATACTCAAGCCCATTTCACGGTGTTGCAACACATGACTGAAGTGGCGCCTTATGTGGACCAGCACAAGGATGTGCTTCGGCAACAGAATCCTGAGCGGCCGGATGTTTGGATCATGAGACAACACAACCGTTGGTTCAACCAATGGTTGAAGGAGCAAATCGCTAGGAGCTCGCCGAGTGAGACGCTGACATGGTTGGCAAAAGGGCCGACATTTACAGTTGTGACATGGCAAGGATATGACATAAATGGGTACACATTCTATACGCAGTCTCAGGATGCCAAGAGCACTAACCAGAACAGTGGTGTCCACATAGATGCATTCTGTACCGATGGGTCGAGAAACTCGTACTATGGCTTCATAGAAGAGATTTGGGAGCTCGACTATGTGGTTTTCAAGATCCCCTTATTTCGCTGCCGTTGGGTGCATCTCCCACAGGTGAAGGTTGACAAGTATGGTGTCACGACCGTGGACCTCCAACGTGTCGAGTACAAAGACGAACCATTCGTACTTGCCAATCAAGTTGTTCAAGTTTTCTATGTAACCGACCCGGCAAATAAGAAACGCCATGTAGTTCTTCATGGTAAAGGAGAATTGTCGGAGTGGAGAATGTAGTGGACGAGGAGGAATACAATCAATTTGACGAGTTACCTCCTTTTGGAAATGGCATAAGGGTCGACGATGAACAACGTGATGAAACTAGTTACGCACGCATTGATCATGATGAAGGGCTAATTTTTAAAGGAAATAATTAAGCAAGTACAATAAGTGACAATTTTGATATGTATATGTGAAAATGTGTGATAATTTTGAGATGCATATGTGAAAATGTGTGATGTAGTCAATTTTGAGATGTATATGTGAAAATGTGTGACAAAATGTATATGTGAAAATGTATATGTGTATTGGCATTTATGTATATGTGATGTATATGTGTGATGTACATGTGATGGTTGATATGAATGTAGCTGGTTGGTGTTGTATATGAATGCAGATATGAATGCAGCTGTGGTTATTGGTGTTGTCTTAATAACTACAGTCGCAAAGGCTTATCACAAACGGTTCTGAACTTAGAACCGTCTGTGATATCAATATCACAGACGGTTCTAAGTTTAAAACCGTCTGCGATAGTATAACTATCACAGACGGTTATAAACTTAGAAACGCCTGTGATATTTATCACAGACGGTTCTAAGTTTAGAACCGTCTGTGATAACCTCCCTATATATACCCTCTGGCTAGGGTTTTTCCTGTGCGCTGCGCAGTTATTCGATCTAGATCTAATTAAATCCCGAGCCCGTCGTCGCCTCCGCCTCCCCGAACCCTCATCGGCCGCCTCCCCGAGCCCCTCGCCGGCCGCCTCCGTCGAGCCCGTCGCCGGCCGCCTCCCCCGAGCCCCTCGTCGAGCCCGTCGCCGGTCGCCTCCCCCGAGCCCCTCGTCGAGCCCCTCGCCGGCCGCCTCCTCCGAGCCCCTCGTCGGCCACCTCCCCTCGATTACCGTCTGCATTGTGAGCACTTTCTGTGATGGACTAGGGTTTTGAGTATTGTGAGCAGTTTCTGTGATGGACTATGGTTTTGAGCATTGTGAGCATTGTTTACTGCAGTAGCTTAATTAGTTTGCTATTTGGTACATATTACATTGGTACATTGTTTACTGCAGTAGCTTAATTAGTTTGCTATTTGGTACATTGTTTATTGCAGTAGCTTAATTAGTTTGCTATTTGGTACATACTACATTGGTACATTGTTTACTGCAGTAGCTTAATTAGTTTGCTATTTGGTACATATTACATTGGTACATTGTTTACTGCAGTAGCTTAGTTTAATTTGCTATTTGGTACATACTACATTGGTACATTGTTTACTGCAGCAGCTTAATTAGTTTGCTATTTGGTACATATTACATTGGTACATTATTTACTGCAGTAGCTTAGTTTAATTTGCTATTTGGTACATACTACAGTGGTACATTGTTTACTGCAGTTGCTTAGTTTACATTGGTACATATTACATTGCTTGTTGTGTTAGTATATAGTATATAGTATATAGTATAGGCACATAACCCCTCTCTCTGTCCACATCACCCCTTCCCCTCTCCCCCTTCCCTCTACTCCTCTGCTCTCTTCCTAACATTGAGCATCATGTTTCACTTTTCTTGCTTCCTCATCTTATTATGTTTCACTTTTCTTGCTTCCTCATTTAGTAGCGGGACGGCCAAGATTAATCTTGTGCAACCCTACAATTTGAGAGCACAAATTAACCAATCAAGGACCACTCTAGTGTATATGCCATATAGACCTTCAAGGGGCATGAAGTAAGTGACACACTCGAGTGTTCCCGTTCAATGAACCGGATACACTAGTTTGTGTCATTTGCTTCATAGAACTTTGTTTAGAGACCTTGTAGTAATAGTATATGCCGACTACTGCCGAGATGTGATGTCCACTCCCACAATCCTTCTTTTTCCTTCTTAAATTCAAAGCAATTTTATTACAAAAGTGCAAAAAAAGACATTCCCAGATTATTCGGTGAGCAGCCGACATAGCCGACTTCTTCGGTGAGCGACTATCCATCTGCTTCTTCCCACTTCTTTTCTTCATCTCTGGTCTCTGGATCACGTACGCTAGTAGCGATGACAATCATCGCTACTGGCGTACGTGATCCAGAGATCAGAGATGAAGAAAAGAAGTGGGAAGAAGCAGATGGATAGTCGCTCACCGAAGAAGTCGGCTATGTTGGCTGCTCACCGAATAATCTGGGAATGTCTTTTTTTTGCACTTTTGTAATAAAATTGCCTTGAATTTTGCGGGAAAAAGAAGGATTGTCGGATTGGAGAATGTTGTGGATGAGGTTCCCAGATAAAGAAATCTTGCGATTGTTGCAAAAGATACATGGAACATTTGGGTGGAAAGATGAACTGTTTTGTCAGGCGCATGACTGCCAATTCGGATGTTATGCTATGCTTCGAATTGGCAGTTATGCGCCTGACGAAACAGTTCATCTTTCCACCCAAATGCTCCATGTATCTAGCCAAAAAACAGCAAATGAAGCAAGTGACATACTCTAGTGTTCCCGTTCAATGAACCGGATACACTAGTTTAGGGACTTTGCTATTTGGTTTATAGTATTAGCAACTAAAGTAGGTGCTAAGATAGGCACATCACCCCCTCTCTATGTCCATATCACCCCCTCCCTTCTCCCCCTCCCCTCTACTCCTCTCCTCTCTTCCAATTCAATATGATCACTTTCTCATCTTATCTTAATAGACCCACAAAATGAGCAACATGTCACCCGCGCATTCTTCAACATCATCGCCGGAGGCGTCCGCTCCAACATCAAGACGCCAAGGAAGAGAGCTATCGAAGAAGCCTGAGGGCCGACAGACCATCACAGCGGTAAACGCATCTGGGGTCCCTATCCTTCCTCAAAAAGCGGTAAACGCATTCCGAAGCCTGGTCGGAATAGTTGCACGAGAACGAATTGAGATCACATACAATTCGTGGAAGAACGTGCCTGACACTCGGAAACGTGAGCTGTGGACCGAAATTTTGGCATCGTTCGAGTTCCCAGAAGAACACCTATGCGCTGTGCAACGACAAACCTACCTAGCGGCGTGCAAAGCATGGAAGAACTTCAAGAGCACGCTTGTCAGGAAATGCTTGGAGACGGACGAAACGCCTTTTCATATATACCCATTCCTGGAACCACAATGGGAAGAGTTCAAGGCGATGAAGACGTCCGAAGATTTCAAAAGTACAAGTATAGCGCACAAGGCCCTCCAGGCAAAAAACACACACCCCCACAGACTTGGCACAGCTGGGTATGCGGGTAAAATCCCGCAGTGGAGGAAGGAGGATGACCTGGCTGCTGCACAGGACATCGCCCCGCCATTTTCCAATATCCCGGATGACTGCGCTCGAAATTGGATTAGAGCAAGGTCATCTACAACGACATCGGGGGACGTCTCCTTTCGAAACCCTGCAGGCCAGCAAGTGTCCCAGCGCCTGGTAAGATATCGATAGAACTACGTAGCTTGTAATTACTCCACAACTTCATACGAATTGAAATGACATTTTGTGCTCTTGCAGGAAGAGCTGAGTTTTGAATCTACCCTGGGATCATTCCAGGGAACAAGGGAGAATGATATGCTCTCCGTGGCCCTGGGAAACAAGGAGCACCCGGGTCGTACAAGAGGCCTTGGGCTTTACGTTCCTTGGAAACATGGTTTCCAAGATGACTCCGGGATGTATCGGCGTAGGAAGAGAAACAAAGCCGAGCGTGACGCATAGCTACGAGAAGAGATCAAGGAATCTCTTAGAGAGGAGCTATTAGCTCAGATGGCTGATGTAATCAGAGATGAGGTGCGGAAACAGACAGAAAGTTAGCAGGCCGCTACTGCCGCTCCTGTGCTAGCTAGCCCGCACAACCATCCGAGTAGCTGCGCGTCCAATCTGACGCAAACCCAGGCCAAATTTCCTGTGGACGACATCCTGGTAATAATTATTATCTCTCGAATGCTTGCTCCATTGATAGGCCTATTCGAGTAGCTAATTTTGTATCGTTATGTAGGAGCCTACGAAGTGCAGGCTCCAAGTGAGATATGGCTCCATTCCCTTGTAGGCTGCTTGGGGCCAGGCATATTCGTCTGGTATCGGGGCCATGGTGCACGGTCAAGCTTTAGCGCCAGGCTTCGCAAAAGTTAATGTGGATGGTGTGTATGTCAATTTTGAGGTGGTCCCGCTACTGAAGCCCCCCAACGACGAGATCGTGACTCTAGGACAGGCCATTGGAACATTCATCCAGTGGCCCAAAAGCGACATCTCCCTGGAGGCTTCTTCACCGGTGGCAGGACCAGAAGTGCAGTGCGAACCACAGCAACATGCACTGGTGCCATCTCCACACGGGCAGTGCGAAGCAGAGCTACCTGCACCGGTGCTATCTCCACGGGTGCTATTCTCGCCAAAGCAACTTGCACCGTCTGTACCATTACAGTCGACTACCATGAAGTCGACCTGCAGTCGAGGCAGTGGCCATGGCAAATCAAAGACGAAGTGATGGGAACGGGGTCCCGATCTTCAAACAGGTTCTGGATATGTTCGATTTGGTGGAGGCACGACACAAATCGATCCGGCTTCCGAACGACACGTTCCGAACCCCGCAATCGCAGCACCACGTCTCCTCAGGTTATCAACCGTGCGCGTACAGGTTGACCTCGCCAAGAAGGCTAATCCTCACCTGCGAATCGAAGAACACAAGCAAGAACAAGGAAGAACACAACTGAATTGCGGATGTATTGATGTAGCACTCGAAAGTTGGGGTCTCACAAACCGATGAACGGCGAAACTGTTCAAAGACAGAATTAATCTAAGCAAAACTCAACCCTAATGGTGGGGGTGGTGGTTGGATATAAAGGAGTTAGGGGCGTGCAAAACCCCTGGACGCGCCCCTAATGGGCTCCAACACGATACAAAGCCGAACGGCCCAAAGACGGTGGCGCAGCACCCTGACAGATTCTGAACGCCCACTTGTTTCGACGATTCCCGTTGACTCAAAAGTAATTTTGACATGGGACCAGAGCCATTGGAAAGGTAGTCTTCTCCGCTTTCCATACATATGTGGAACGTCCAAAACGGAGTCCGGATGCGATCTGGGCGTCCGTTTTAGTGCGGCCTGGTCCTGGACTCCGAATTGGATTCGAAGTCGGCTTGAGTTGGACCTCCATCATGATTCGACCACCCTTGCTGGACTTGTGCACCTCGTAGCCCTTCTCCAAGTACTTCTAGGTCCTCTCCATGGTTCCTAATCATAATTAAATCATTAGGTAGCAATCGATTCTCAAATGAACAAAAAGAAGTACTTAGGAACGAGCTCACCTGTAAATTCAATTGTCGGGCGCGAGCTCTAGTGATTGGTCCTTAAATGTCAAGTGGAGGAGTGTTGTGTGTATCTGACAAAGTGATGTCCTCATCACGAAGGATGATGACGATATCTCGTACCTGCCATTGGCCCGCAAATTCGTGCTAGGCGAGCCGATGATATTCCCGGAAGAGCACATCTTAACCCTATGACTTGGTTGCCAAAGATTCCACACTTGGTATATGAAACAGTCCAATAGACCAGAGGCACAACGGCGCTCAGGTATCATGGTCAAATTCAAGCCGGAACATTTCTTGCACGAAGTTCAGGAATGTGTCTTCCCGGTTACCTTTGACGATATATTTACTGTTTTCACGCTCAACGCTCTCGACGCCTCACTCGTTCGATGCTGGACGCTGTAAGTCTGTACAATCACAGTCTCTGTTCACGTAATACCGATATATGTCACAATTTGTTGCTTTTCTGTGTATATATATAGATTCATGCTGACCGAAGCTAGATCATCGAAATCACCAATTGGTTTTCTGGACCCACGCTTGGTCACCATTGATACCATCAACGAGAATGCATCCTTCGTCAAGGACTATATTACAAAAGCACTGCTGGCTCACCGCGATAAGGAATTTGTTCTTATGCCATACAATGAGAACTTCCATTGGATTTTAATTGTAATTATACCAAAATGGAACAAGGCTATATACCTTGATTCTCTAAGTAAGAACAAATCCAAGTACATAGCTATCGCCGAAATACTCGATAGGTAAGTACATTGTACATTGTACTCTTTCTTTCCTTCCGAATGACTAATCTAACTTTTTCGAATAACGAAGGTCGTTCGTCACATACGTTCAACAAACAAGTGGCTCGACGACAGCTGCCAAGCCCTTGAAACATGATCGCAATTTTCGGATATTGGCTAGCTACACATTAATTAATCATATACAACACTTAGTAGTAATGCCACTTGATTTAACATATTCTATTTTTTGCAGTGCCACCAGCAGCAGCCGGGCAACACGTGTGGATACTACGTGTGCCACCATATGAGACTACTCAATTCCAGCAAGATCTCCACTCCTAAGGTTTGTCAATCTTTCCACATTTATTTCATACATGTCAAGTTTTATATGTGCGCGCGTTGATATTCCTTTCGACAGGCTGCGCCCATCTCTACATCTGCATTGAAACAGCCGGATTTTGCAAAAATTCGAGGGGAGTTCATTTGGTTTTTGTGGACTAAAGTCGTAAGATTAGATGGAGAGTTCCACTGCCCAGAAGATTTTTTATTGTAATTCTAAGTGCAAATGCAGTGTAGATCTTTTACAATTGTGTATTTGTTAATGGATATTTTATTTCAATTCAATGAATTGATTTGCGAAATGGATGCTTTATGTTTGTGAAATGAAGTGCCTTGTCAATTGGATGTTTTATGTCTGTGAAATGAATTGAGATGTGAAATGTATCTGAAATGAAATGAGATGTGTGAATTGTATATGTTTTATGTCTGTGATTATCTGCTTGTTTCAGAGGGCATGGCTAGCATTTCCTGAGGCTAGCCAATAAACAGAAATATATTTAGGGGTTGAAGGGAATATCACAGACGGTTTTTGAGTAAAAACCGTCTGTGATAGCTGATAATCACATACGGTTTTGACTTAAAAACCGTATGTGATAATAAGTATCACAGACGGTTTTTAACTCAAAACCGTCTGTGATTATCAGCTATCACAGACGGTTTTCACTCAAAAACCGTCTGTGATTATCATCTATCACAGACGGGTTTTACTCGAAAACCGTATGTGATAGCTGATAATCACAGACGGTCCGAAAACCGTCTGTGATGACCTTCGATTATCATTGACCCATAAATACAGACGGTTCACAAAACCGTCTGTGATGACGTTTTCGAACCGTCTGTGATGACCTTTTCTGTAGTAGTGACGGTGGCATTTGAAAAACACTTATTTTTCAACTTTTGGGTATACAATTAGTTAAAAGTGTACTTCCTTCGTTCTTTTTTTACTTGATGTTTTTGATATTTTATGGGCTTCGAGATACGACTTTGATTGCTACTTTTTATAATTTTACATTAAAATATACTAATAAATTTATAATATTCTGAAAGTATTTTAACGGCAAATCTAATGATATTACAAAGAAAACGTATTTGGCATAGGAAATGAGTTTGGTTCCTCAACTTTGGATGGATCAAGACTCTCGTATCTTATGATTTACCACAAATATTGATTCGGGGTGCCCGATCTTTGTGATGTAAGATCAAACATAATGGTAAGATGCGACCACTTCTGAGAATCTGTGAAACCGAACGAACGATGATGCGGCCAACAACAGTATGGTTAACTGAAATCTGCGACACTTGAATTCACCCAACAACATGAGTTGATTCTTGTCTACTTGCCATATAAAGAAGTAGATGTGCTCCTGCAATAACCAAAGGAAATCAAAAGAACAATATAACGGTACAACATATTGAAAATCTCTATTATAGCGGGGCAATGTTTGCTCAAACCCTAGAATCAAGAGTGTATTGATAATCTAAAAAAATGACATCCCATTTGGTATATGGGACACACTCCTTGGATATATAGCACTCATAAGATACTAACAAGACTTGGACTCGAATAAGAACACAAAATGAAAAGATAAAATTTTGCAACCACTTTGTTTCAGAGATAGCAGTCAATCTATGATGTTCTAAAGCTGAGGCCTTATGCATTGCATGAGCCTTGAAATAAGTTTTTCAACAAGTATAGGAGCACTCAAATCGGACTCTGTTTGTGAAAGTTATGGTCTTTTATTATAGGCCTGCTGGTTATTCTGAACTGAGTCCGAATTAATTTCAAATTTGTTTCCAAATTTAAAGTTAGATGTGCTTGAGTTGGATCCAAATTGAGCTTGGGAATACTGTCCAAAACTTTGGGCTTTGGATTCTTGGTCATCTCTTCTTTTCCTTCTCCTTTTCTTTCTCCTGTTCTATGCGTGAGCTCGCTTGGCCTGTTCGCTCTCGCTCTCGTATGAATGCATGAACCAACGCCATGTGATCTATTTCGTCTCATGAGTGTCTCATTGCATTGCGTGCCCTTCACGCATGTCTTTGTGGTGCCTGTCCTCCCTCACCTCCTGTTGGACATCACTATTGATTCTACAATGACAATCATCACTTTTACGTAGCAATACATTCTTATTCAAACTAGTGTTAGTTAAGAACAAGTTCATCTTACCAAGAGTAGAATCGAGTGTAGAATTGAGCGTAGTTATAGATATTGTGTTAATGGTGAGGATATCCGCATCAAACAATGATTCCCTACCTTTACACAAAAAAAATATTTGCGCATCTGACTATCTGAGTGTTGCGAGGCATGTATTAAATTAGTGAAATGATTTATCCAGTACAATTTGTATAGCTAAGCAGACATGGTAAATGTGAATAGCTAGATCTTCTAACTTTTAGCATATTTTTATAAGTGGCTACCTAATGGTGATTACTTAACGCTCCATGGAGCTAGACACACACATCAAGAACCTCCGATACACGTGTAAAATCGATATAAAATTAAGAGTTTGGGCGTGAAATGTTTAATATCCTTGATATATTTATGATAGTTCAAACTCATTTGATCTTCTTTTGTAATTAATGTGACGACAGTGCTTATTTACGATGAAACTAGGTCAAACTAGTTTAGATCAAGATGAATTTAATAATTTTTAAAGTTTGATATCTCAAATACACTTTTTATGAATACGGAAAAGATACCCACATCAAATATTACGAATCTTGATGCACATGAGTGGGTATTGATTTGGGTACCTAGGCTCCATGGTGCATAAAATGCTTGTCCAGTCACCTAACATAAAACTACATTTATTATGCTGTTTTCTATATGTATGTTTGCTCCTCACATTTTCAACTTTTTTTTGAGATACATATAGGAAGAACTGCGGACCTTCTTCGGAGATAGAAGGACGGAATCTAACTGTGGTCACCACCATTATATTGCACTTGTGTGCTCTCACCATCATACCAGATGTTGTTGACCCTGACGAATTATGTGCATCAATTTCTCCTTGAAAAGGGATGAAACATATGGATTAATTTCAGTCAATCAATGTACGAGTTTCGCAAATTCTCAGACAAATGTCAGCTATAGGTAAGTGCATGGGTATACATCCATGAAAATTTTCATGAACAATATCAATCTTGTTAAAACACATCATATTTGTCTTTTTCGCATCTCACAAATGGGATTGAGTTTATTCTTGAATTTTTGCATGTGTATATATAGACCATGCCCTTAATTACCTATAGTTGTCAATTTTTTTGGAGAATTTTGGAAATTGTATGTTTGATTTTAGGAGAATTTGCACCGTTGTCACAAAGTGCTCACTTTCACCTGATATCTATCTGGAACTATGGACCTCCTTTCGAGATAAAAAGTCGGAATCGCACCGTGGTCACCACCATTGCACTTGTATGCTCTCACAATCATACCATATATGGTCGACCCTGAATAATTTTGTTCATGAATTTCTCCTTGAAAAAAAGGATTAAACATATGGGGAAAAGGATGAAACATACGGATTTCAGTCAATCAATGTATACAATAACAAGTTTTTAATATTTTTATAGCAAAGATTAAGTGAACAATTAACCGATACATATGCCAATATTAATTTGTGGAGAGAATATTCGATGCCCTCAAAGCTGGAGAATATATGTGTACCCAGCTGCGGCCTCCAAGCTTCCAAATTAAGATTCTAAAGCTTGGTCAAAAGAGGTCGTTCACGTGCTTCTTCAAATCATACCTATGTGGCAGTCGGCATCAATGTAGAAACAGCAAATTGTTTTGGGTAGGCAGGATGAGGATCGCATGCGTCTGAGATGTATGGCGGCCGTTTCTCATGGCAGGCAAGCTACTATAAATATCACACACAACCCTGTGCAGCATGTAGCAAGCCATTGTAGACGACACATAGATACATATGTACTAGGTTCCTAAACATATCATACACACTCACCGGCCACACAACCTCAATATATACTACTAGCTAGAAATGGCTAATGAATCCTTGGCGACAGGACGGGTGATAGGAGATGTCTTGGACCCCTTCAATAGCACCGTGGATCTGACGGTCATGTACAACGGTAGCCCTATTGTCAGCGGAATGGAGCTTCGCTCGCCGGTGGTCTCCGATAAACCGAGGGTCGAGATCGGAGGAGACGATTTTCGCGTAGCATATACCCTAGTGAGTCCATGCCTTTATTGTGGATTTAATTAGGTGTTAACTGATGTAGCATTATTAATTCTGAACACTGTGATATATGTGCATGTTTGGCTATGCAAATGCAACGTATGTAGGTCATGGTGGATCCTGATGCTCCTAACCCAAGCAATCCGACCTTGAGGGAATACTTGCACTGGTGAGGCCGGGCAAGCCTTGTTAGCTCTTGCACATATGCCATTAGTCATTTCTCCCTCTCTATTTCCTAGGATGAAGAGGCTAGCTATTATTTTCAGCTCTCTATTTGAGTTAGCATTTCAATGGCCTAGCTATTTGAGAAGCGAGTGAGGAGGCACTCGCCAAATCTAGCTAGCGGTCGGGAGAAAATAGCGACTCGATAAAAATGAAGAGGAGGATAAAGAACCGGTTGGAGTCCATTTCTTGAGTCATATTAGGTAAATATACAATGAAGAGCAGGATAAAGAACCGGTTGGAGTTGCTCTTACACGTATCAGAACGATATAGGCGCAATACATGCGTGTACATATGTGCATACCATGCAAACAACAACGTTTGTACACTTGCACTGATGAGCATAGATCGATCCTAGCTTTCATGCACGTACAAATGCATGTAGTACGCGTGTCAGCAGACATGTAGATATATATACATGTATATAATACATGTTTCATCATATATATAGTGCATATCTCAGTATTGTTTCGTTGTACATCTAGATCAAATGCTAATTATCGATCGATCAATGTCCATGACATGCAGGACGGTAACTGATATCCCAGCATCAACAGATGATACATACGGTGAGCACTACAGTTGTGAATGTAACATATATCCTGCGTGCATTCATCCATGGATCATGCATGATCTTTCCTTTTCTTTTCTTTTGTGTGTGTGTGTGTAACGTACATATATCACGAGCACTGTTGGATGGAGATCGACACTGACCGGTCGGAGTGCATGCTCTCACTGACGCTATTTTGGATATTTTGCATGGACAATTGGATCCAATTTGGATGCGACTTGAAACATAATTGCGTGCAGGCCGTGAGGTGATGTGCTACGAGAGCCCAAACCCGACGACCGGCATCCACCGCCTGGTGTTCGTGCTGTTCCGGCAGCTCGGCCGGGAGACGGTGTTCGCGCCGTCGATGCGCCACAACTTCAACACCCGCAGCTTCGCCCGCCGCTACAACCTCGGCTCGCCCGTCGCCGCCATGTACTTCAACTGCCAGCGCCAGGCCGGCTCCGGCGGCCGGAGGTTCACCGGCCCCTACACGAGCCGCCGCCAATAAGCTTGATCGATCGATCGGGCCTAATTTTCTAGCTAGCTAAGCTACCTATGCCTACATACAATATGTACATACGTACGTGGTGCATGCATGACAATACTTAGATCGCATAAACGAATAAACGTATAAGCATGATCATATATAGCACTTATATACTACATATATGCTCGTAGCTGCAGCTAGCTAGCTCGCTACCGCCAAGCCGTGTACTCAAGAGGATGTCGGGTTTCTTTGCGTACGCATAGAATTTGGTCTATGCTATATATATATAGATAGACAAATGGGTGTGCCGTTTGTATTTCCTGTTTAATGTATACCGCAAATTAAGTTGCATAAATATATGCAATCATGAAGCAATCAGTAATATATAGAGAGTGCGAGTGAGAATTGCAACGAAATTTTCTTTCGTGTTAGCCAAATATAACCTCGCTGGAAAAGATGTCCCTCTTGCACCGTTGCCCTAAAACCTAACTTAAAACTCGACTTTTCGGATCAGCGATTTGCCGTGTTACGAAGTCCAATTACTTGCCATCTCGCCGTGTGTATGTATCTAGTTATATATATATGGAGTATATCTAGTGCTAACATGCTAATGCGAACGTTGCCCATCCAATCTGGCCCCAATGGCCTGGATCCTTATGGGTAAGATACACTGCCTCACTTATACCTTTTTGCGGATAACCCCCCACCTCCCTTCGATTCGTTTGCTGATTACCCCGGCATCCCTTCTGCCGCACTTGCTCCCCACCCCCACTCCTTCCTCTGCTCCCCGACTCCAACGTCGTGCGCACGTCCTCTTCTGCCGTGTCGTCGCCCCCCTCCCCCGCCGTTGGCCCCCCGGCGCTCCCCACCCTCACTCCCTTCTCCTCCCTGTGCCTTCCCTGCTCCCCAACTCCAACACTATGCACAACTCCTCTTCTCCCGCGCCGTCGCCCCCTCCGCACCCACTCCCCCGCCGTTGCCCTCTCCTCTTCTTCCTGGCTAGGGTTAGGGTTGACCTCCAGGTGGCACCACCTAAGATGCGCTGCCCCTCGCCAACACCTCCGTGTGACACCACCTGAGATGCGCCGCCCCTCCCCAACGCCTTCACGCTGCCCCCTCCCAACCTTGGTTGACTCCGTCAACACCATCTCGCCAGTAGCCCGGCCAGACATTGACGACCTTGTGTGGCATCATCATCGTAGATTTATGTACATTTTCAATAGTTGTTATACTTGTATTTGTGACAAAATTTGCAAAATGAATGTGTGGAATGAATGTGTTGAATGAATCATTGAATGTCCAAGATTGATCAGTGATTTGTGTATGTGAAAGCTTCATATGTCCATATTCTCTGTGAAATGAATGTGTTGAATGAATTTGAGAACGAGTGTGTTCAATGAATCATTAAATTTGGAAGCTTGAAATTGTTGTGATTGTCCAAGATTGATCATTGATTCGGGAAGCCATAGGGAATTACATTCCACCCTCGAGCGAATACAGCGAAGCCACAGGGAAGTTGATTGTCCGATGTGTTAAGTTGATGAAATAATAAAGACAGTATCCTCTTTGGCGTGCTGATAGTCTCATCACTGGCCAATCTGGAAACATCAGATTGTGGTGTGTTAGAAATAATCTTGACTTAGAGTTCAAGTCGTAGTAGAGTCTGTCTCCGCGTGTAATTCAAGTTAAAGTTGTGTCCAACTTGAAGTCCGAATACATATACAAATAGGAGATTATTAGCCTATATATTGAGAAGGCTTATAGCCAATTTTGTGAGAAAAGCAAGAAAAAGAGGAGCAAATAAGAGAATAGAGAATTTCAGAAATTCTCTTGTGTTTTCTTAGATTATTTGCAATGTGTGTGTTTTCTCCTGGATCAAAATTTTTAACAAGTGGTATCAGAGCCTAGGGGAGAACCGAGTCGCTGAAAAAAAATCATCTCGACGATTTCATTTCATGCTCGTCTCGTGCGACGCTCCTGACACAGGGCGCTCGATCTGCATGACAGAAGCCGGTGCAAATTCCTGACTCGAAGGCTTTCTCAGCGCACACCAGCGAAAGACGAGGCCAACTCGTTCTCGGAAAGCAGCGTAAACTCCAACTAGTACGTGACAAAGTAAAAGTGCAGCACGTCATCGCAAAAAAGTAAATGTGCAGCACATCATCACAAACTTCCCTCAATTGATCATATACCCTCCATTTAGATGGAAATTCAGGATTTAACCTCCTGACCCACGTGTCAGTGACTTATGATGACCTCACGTGTCATTGAGATGCGGAGGGTAAATCCTGAATTTCCCAACTAAAGGGAGGGTATATGATCCAATTCCCCCCCCCCCACAAACTTTGATCAAACACGTCAAGACATCAAGCACGTCAAGCATGAGTTATGAAGCGTGTTTTTCCTCTCAGTTCCAACACAAGGACGACATGCAACTCAAAGCTGAGAGCAAGTATGCGTCCATGTTCGTCTCCGAGTGCTATCTCCAAAGTCAAGGCGTGTCCGTCTCCGAGCCAGACATAGCAAGACACAAAATAAAAACCGTGCTGAGGACAAAGCTGATAGTATAAAAATTTGGTCCTCGTTCCACGCAAGGTGAAGCCGCAGCGAGTGCTCCAGAAGCAGAGCAAGTCCAAGTGAAAAGGAAAAACAGAGAGCAGATCCAAGCAAGAAAAAAGTCACCAAAGAAAAAAGTTGAAGGGAAAAAAAGAAAAAATAGTGCAGTTTTTTCTTCTGTTTCCTCGGTCCAAGAGTCGCGTCAAAGTAGCCCAATTTCTTGACCTGTGCTTAAGATCATGTTGTGTTCTTCGAAAAGTGGTGTCACCGGTGACGAGGCATCATCCAGTATGATGGTGAAGGAGAGTTCCGTTGTCTCGCTGCATTATCCGATGCTCACGACGAGCAATTATGTAGCATGGACAATCAAGATGAAGGTGTACATGAAGGCTCAAAGAGTGTGGGACGCGATCGAGAACGTTAACGTCGATGTGCGTAAGGATCAGATGGCATTGGCGGCCATCTATCAGGTCATCCCAGAGGAGACACTCTTCCTATTGGCCAAAAAGGAGACGGCCAAAGCCGCTTGGGAGGCGTTGAAGACGATGCATCTTAGCGCAGATCGTGTGAAGGAAGCAAAGGTACAAACTCTCAAGACCGAGTTCGAGGTGCTGCGTATGAAGGAAACGGAGTTGATCAATGATTTCGCCGTCCGGTTGATGGTCATCGTCAACAAAATTCGGGCCCTTGGCGAGAAGGTGGAAGAATTGTACGTAGTGAAGAAATTGCTTCGTGATGTTCCCTCACAGTTTCTCCTAATTGCTTCGGTTATAGAGCAATTTAGAGACATAAAGACAATGACCATGGAGGAGGTCATCGATCGTCTTAAGGTGTATGAGGAACGCATCCACGACAATAGTAACAAAGGCGACGGACAGCTCTTGTTGACCCGTGCCGAGTGGGAGATCTGATCATCGAAGCATGAAAGAAAGAACACTTCCAGGGGTGGTGGCCAAGGCCGTCAGAATCGGAAGTTTGATAAGGCAAAAGTGATGTGTTATAATTGTAACGATTATGGACACTTTACTTCAGAATACCTCAAGCCGAAGATGAAGAAAGCATTTGTTGCTGAAGCGCTCAACGATGATGAATCAACAGTGCTCTGATGAAGAGTTGAGTTAGGGACATCTAGAAGATGTGTCACTGTGCAAACTCAAGTAAGGTGGAAAGAAGTCGGAATGCTGAGGAGATGTGTCATCGTTTTGTATCAAGTATGAGTTTAGTAAGTCGTAGTTAAATCCGATTGCCTCAATGTTTTAGAATCTTTGCATCTAGATGAACTTATGCCAGCTAAGTTGAGTTATTATATGTAGCTTGCATGTAGAACGCTTCATGTGAAGGCGTGGCTGGTAGTTCATAATACATTGAGACTAAAACTAGAGTATGTCAAGTTAAGATTAAGGGGGAGATTGTTAGAAATAATCTTGACTTAGAGTTCAAGTTGTAGTAGAGTTCATCTTTGTGTGTAATTCAAGTTAAAGTTGTGTCCAACTTGAAATCCGAATACATATACAAGTAGGAGATTATTAGCCTATATATTGAGAAGACTTATAGCCAATTTTGTGAGAAAAGCAAGAAAAATAGGAGCAAATAAGAGAATAGAGAAATTCAGAAATTCTCTTGTGTTCTCTTATATTATTTGCAAAGTGTGCGTTTTCTTCTGGATCAAAGTTTTTAACATGGTGTGTTGGACAAATACGCGAATGGCATCAAGTTCAAGCTACTAATTTGTAGTTCGCATCTTTTGATGTTTTACTTTTGCTTAATATATTACTCGTAACTTGTTTCATTCCTTCAAGAAACATTTGGTATATCATTCAGTTTTGTTTCGTCAGACTTAAGTGGTATGTATCTGGAGTTTTGTATCGTCTTTAACTTCTATTGCATTGTTGGGTTGTTTTGTTTGTTGGCCTATGATACCAATTGTCTTAAAATTGCTGCTTCATCCTGCATGTTCATCAACGATCATTTTCTTTAGACCTTATACGCATATCTGAAATGGGAGTGAAGTTTGAAATATTCTCTGAATGGAGGCAGAAGATATGTTTGCTTCACGCCCATATATAACTTGGCCTAATGGTGGACCCAGGACTAAATCTTAAGTAGGATGGTGTAAAACTTTACTAATGTTCAATAAAAATAAGGAAGCATATATAAACAAAATTGCAGCCAAAGCTTCGCAACCAAATTGGCAAGGCTAAGTTGGGGAACAAACCAAACACGCCCTGAACACCAAGTCCAGAATATCTAGCACCAAACTAGATGTTAATCTTGAGCTGACAAAATTTTAGCACTTGCCCAGCCTTAGTCTGGACTCTGGACTGCTGTACAGATCAGAAGCCAATAATGCTGTTGTTTTGCTTCGCTCGAGTGTGGAATGTAGTTCCCTGTGATTTCCCGAATCACTGATCAATTGGACAATCACAGCAATTTCAAGCTTCCAAATTCAATGATTCATCGAACACACTTATTCGCAAATTCATTCAACACATTCATTTAACAAAGAACATGGGCATCTGAAGCTTTCACATACACAAATCACTGATCAATCTTGGATATTCAATGATTCATTCAACACATTCATTTTGCAGATTTTGTCACAAATACAAGTATTACAACTACTGAAAATATACAAAAATCCACAATGATGATGCCACCACAAGGTCGTCGTCTGGCTAGGCCACTGGCGAGCACTACTACAAAATAAGCTATACTGGACACCTCATCATAGACGATTAATGAAAACCATTAGTATTAAGTATAATTACAGACGGTTTTAATACAAACCGTTTATGAAGAGGAAATATCACAAACTATTCATGGTGAAAACCGTCTGTGAAGTATCACAGATGGTTATTATCAAAAACCGTCTATGATATTACTAAATATTACAAACAGTTTTTTATTTAAACCAACTGTGATACTTCATAGATGATTTGTATTAAAAACCATCTGTGATATTACTTCATCACAGATGGTTTGTATTAAAAATCGTCTGTGATATTTTGCGGCTCCCTCTATTCAAACTTTCAAACTGAAGCATTATGACCTCTTGGTTCCGCTACCCAAATGCCTTTATATATGCCTCCCCCACACGCTTCCCCCAAACACACTCCAAACCAATCCGCCTACTAACTCCCTCAAGCTGCCGATCGAAGCGACGACCACCTCCCCCGAGCTCCTCCGTGTCCGATTGTGACGCCACGGTTCATTGCACAAGGCACTCTTGTCATAAGAGTGCCTTGTGCAGTGTCATCGTCGTGACACAACGGTGACACTGCTACCTCCTCTCCTTCATTGGCACCAGTATTTTGTTCATCCCCCATCTGATCCCCTCCCATCTCTTCCTTGATGCTTAGATGGATATGATGCGTGTGAAAATTATTTGTTGATACCTTAGTTCTTGCATGTGATACTTAGATGGATATGGCTAGGACGATCTTGTTCTCATAAATAAACCTGTTTTGGTCCATCTGCGTTCTCTAATTGCACTGTTTTATGGCACAATCAGCACAAATAGTGCAATCAGAAAATGTTGACGAACTGTAGGAGGCCTATTTTTGAGTTCGATAGAAACTTATCACAAACGTTTCTATTTAGAAACCGTCTATGATAATATACTATCATAGACGGTTTATAGTAAGAACCGTCTATAATAGTTGTTATCACAGATGGTTCTATTTAGGAACTGTCTGTGATAATTGTATCACAGACGGTTCAAAAATTGTCTGTAATGCACTTAGGGTATTACAGACCCATAAGCATAGACAGTTCAAAAACCATCTGTGATGACGTTTCTGAACCGTCTGTGATAAGCTTTTTTGTAGTAGTGGAGATGGCATCCATGGAGTCAACTGAGGTTGGAAGGGGGTAGCATGAAGGCATTGGGGAGGGGCGGCTCCGCCTGGAGGCCAACCCTAACCCTAGCCGAGGGGAGGGGAGAGGGTGACGGCGGGGGAGAAGGGGGAGGAGGCAAGGGCTGGGGCGATGGCGAGGGAGCACGTGGGGGGAGGGGGTGACGGTGGGGGAGGAGGGGGTGCGGGCGACGGCGAGGAAGCGAGCAAGGGAGGGGCGACGGCAAGGAAGCGAGCAAGGGAGGGGCGACGGCGTTGGAGTCGGGGAGCAGGGGAAGGCACAAGGAGGAGAAGGGAGTAAGAGTGGGGAGTGTCAAGGGGCCAACGGTGGGGAAGGGGGAGCGACAGCGCAGCAGAAGAGGACGTGCACACGACGTTGGAGTCAGGTAGCAGGGGGAAGAAGTGGGGGGTGGGGAGCAAGTGTAGCAGAAGGGAGGCGGGGGTAATCAGCAAAAGAATAGAAGGGAGGCCGGGGATTATATGCAAGATGACATAAGTGAGGCAGTGCATCCCACCCACAAGGATCTAGGCCGTAGGGGCCAGATCGGACGCCCAACGTTCGCATTAGCATGTTAACACTGAATAGTGCATTAGCACTAGATATGCTCCCCCCACACACATACATACATACATATATTAAAATAGTTTCATACTCCTGGGAGTACATACTCCCACTTCTCATATACTAATTTAATAATATTGTTATACCTCTTTATCTATTTGAGCATACTCTAATAGTGATTATAATATACTCCAAAGTGAGTTCCATGAAAAATTTCATAAAAATCTTCTTTTTATAGTATAATTTACGTATATAGTCTTTTTATGTATCAAAAATGTATATAGAAAAAAAAAGTATCCCGATAAAATTTTTTTCAACCAAGTCTTATTGGAGTATCTTAAAATTAGTATTTAACTATACTGAAAGTGATAAAGAGGTATAACATATTCGTTTAAGTGGTATATTAAATGTGGGAGTACGTACTCCCGGGAGTACGAAATAGGCTTCCTATATATACATATATATGTACACACACATTAATTGGGATCTAGGCAAAGATTCTAAAGCTTGTCAAATGAGGTCATCCACGTGCTTCTTCAAATCATACATACGTGGCATATAGGATACTAGTAGTGAAAGCGTGGCGGCATGTCACACTAGCTACCACGAGGACCGAAGTAAAAAACCGAAAATTCGTGAGAGGGGCTTCTCTAAAAAAAGGACCCGTACATATTTTTGGAGGAAGCGAAGTGTTTTTCCGCATAAAACCAAGGACCCATGTGTAATTTCGAGAAAACCACGGGGTGTTATCTAGCAAAAGGAGAGCCTCCATGAAAAACCAAGGACCCATATTATATTTCGGAAAAGCGAAGGGGTTTTTCATGAAAATATGACATGGCAGGGGCCTCTGCAAAAACGAGGATCCGCACGCTATTTTGCAAAATCCGGAGGGCCTATTCACAAAAGGACTGATGTGGCCTGCCTCCCGATGGCGAATCTCCCGGGGCGTAATATAGGTATAATGATGTCGGCATGATGTAGAAATAGCAAATTGTAGAGATATAGCTATATGGCCTCCCAATTAATTGTTCAAAGGAAAACGCTTGTTACTACATCGTCGACCTAGCTAGAAAGACAAGCATTTTTATGTATCGTTTAGAAAAATTTTGAATTTTTTTATGTCGAGTTTAACTAGTTTACTAACTAGTTCAAATAAGTTTAAACTAAAATTTAAATTATGGTTATCGTTTTTATGAGAGTTTGATTGTACTAACGGTCCTAGTCACCATGTAATGAATTGCAAGCTGCGGTTCATGTAGCTATCAGGGAAAGATCATTGACCTAAAAGGTTTGCAATATATGGACCGGTATATATTCCATATATACCTAACATGATAAGATTCTGGGACTACATTTAGTGCTTTTCTTTTGCCGATCGATCAGTTCTCTGAAGATAGCAAAAAGGTTTGCTATGCATATTCTACATTTCCCACAAAGAAGAGGAAGACAGATCCTTTTTTTGCAACGAAAAAAAGGGCCAGTATATACTTCAATTATGATATTCCAACATATCAGAAATATCTCCCCTCAATCCTCGTAGAATTCATCAGACCTGTACAAAACTCTTAATTTACTTGTTGTTTGAGTAACCACATACATATATAGTATAGCTATAGTCATTTACGTTTTACCCAATCTTTAGACGACCATGCTAATCCGGGAGGGCTTAGCTTACCCGATAATGTTTTTGTTTCTCTCGCTAAAATTAAAAGGCTGGTGAAGAAGGCTTTTGTAGCTTAGTTTAATCAAGATTTTACTGTTCTCTCTTCGTCTAAACCGGGGGACTGACTGGGCACTGCCCTCACTGCGGTGTAGGTATAGCAGCTGTGACCCTGACGTCCACCGCCATGAGAGTAGCTTTGGAAGAAAGGTGGCCGCGATGCTTGTGGCATAGTTGCTCTACCGTGAGTCCGTGACTAGCCAAGCTACCGTCGTATGTTGTCATCGTGCCATCAATCTTACCTGCTACAAGTCCTTCTGAAGACACTAACTTGCACATTTGTTTATTCCCATTGCTATCTTCGTCTAATTCGATAGTATCTAGACATCTTAAAGACTAATTACAATAGTAAACTATCAAAAGCAACAACACTAGTACTCTATATGAGAATCCTTGTTCGGATAAGAAATACAAAAAAGCATATATTCATACTCTGTTAGGCTTCGTGCTTTCGCAAATGTTTCCAAGGTACGTAGAAGACACATACATTATGTGTGCATGTCAAAACTATGAAAAGTTTAAAATCTTTGCTGCTTTTCAGTGTTACTTAATATTTTCGGTGTTTATTGAGATTCTTGATTTGGTTTTTTTAGCAATTCAAATAATCCTTGAGCAAGAGCCAAAATGTTTGGAAACTAAATTAAGCAAAAGTTGAAAATTGAAATTCAATTTGGAACACAAAATTTAAATCAATTAAGCAAAACCAAAAAGGTTAAGCAATGCTAAAATTCGTGTCTAAATTTCTGAGCCAAGGGTTCGACCTTGAATTCAATTTCAAATTCAGATTTGAATTCAACACAATTTCAAATCTCAACAATGGAATTTCGATCCAAAACTGAAAATTCCCAATCATTGCTGAAGCCTTCTTCTCTCTCTTCCTGGCAGGCACCACTTCTTTTCTCCTTGCTCTTTTTTCCCTCCTCTATCTTGGCCCTCCTGTTGCCAGACCCAGCCCCAGCGCGTGCGTGCGCACCCTGTGTCACCTAGCCCCAGTTGCGCCGCGGACTGCTGCCTGCCTGCCTGCGTAGCATGTGCGCCCACTGTACCGGCTGCCCCGTGCACGCCGTGCCATCTACGCCGCATTGCACAAGCGTGACCTCCACCCGGCCCTGCCGCGCACGCCGAACTAGCGCCATGCGTGCCCACGTGTGTGTGCAGCCCGCCACTGCTTGTCTACAGCGTCGCCACTACCTCACACTGTGGAGCAACAACGCAGCCATGCCCCAAGCAGCTATGAAAGCCCGAAGCACACATGGTCCCCCATTGCCCCTCTTCTTCCTCTCCCAAGCCGAGCTCGGCCGAGCTGCTCCCGTGCTAGCCGTCGCTTCCCTTCCCCGTTCTGGCCACTCCGTCACTCCCGTTCCAAAAGTGCTCACGTCAAAATGCGTTCCCGAGTACCCTCTTCTCTCCCTCTGATTTAATTGAATTTCTATGCGCGAAGCTAGTAGGAATGTTGCTCCTTCCCAAAGTCCAGTCGATGCCGCCTCTGGCACCACCATCTCCTCCTCGGCGCCCCTCGGCTCAAATTTTTCCTTGGGAGCTTCACCATAGTGCTCTTGACCTTCCCAAAGCTCCGTCCAAAGCCCTACATGCCTAAACTCCTCAACCCCTTGGCGCTTGTGCTTCTCTCCTATTTCTCTCTCTCCCTCCCGGTCGCCATCGCCATGGTTGGCCGTGCCTCCGGCCACCGTCCACCGCTGTTGCATGCCTGTGGTGCCACTCCGGCCCTTGCGCTACCTCCTATGGCCCTCTACTCCCCTCGGGGTCCCATTTTGCTAGCTCCATTCCTCTCCTTGGCCACCCCTCATCGGCACTGCCACCCCTGGCCGTGCGCCCCTCCCTACCTCCCCTGTTTTTCTTTCTGGCCGAACCCCCCTCTGTTTCCTTCTTGCTTGGCCCCCTCCGTTGCATGATAGGTGGGCTTCCCTCTTCTATTGGTTAGACTAAGACAACTCATTCTTTTAATGGTCATTTAAATTGAAGTTCATGCAAACATAAGTGATAACTTTCAAACATCATGAGAACCCCATTTGTAAATAATGAATAAGTAATTAAGGAAATTAATTTAAATGATTTTCCACTAGTGTTTAAAATTAGGGGATGCAAGAATTTAAATTTGCAAATCCTATCAAAGCATGTTATGGTCCAAATAATAACTATCATATCTTTATCCCCATATCTAAATTTATTAGTGATAATTAAAGGTAATTTAGTAAGCCTTGGAAAGTAACGAATATTGTTTGCTCATCTCCAAAATCACGAGGCCCTTTTTCAAGTAATGTTTAATTAATTAAGGTGAGTCATTTAAATTTTAAGTCTCAAATATTTATCTATAAAATGGTGAACTTTAAATTAAAGATTTCCTTGTACGTGTTTAAGAATTCTCAAACATAATTATGGAGTCATTAACATTTATCTCATTTCCAAATTGCTAATCAAAGACACTAATGATGCATATACCATTGTGTAAATAAAAATTAAATTAAATTAAAGGTGTTTAACCAATACACCTTGCCATCTATTTTAAAATGCAAGTTTAAACTAGAAGCCTTGATTAAAATGTGATCTTGCCTAAACAACAATCGTTCCATCTTTATCTCTGGATTCAAAGGCCGCCAATGGTAAGTAAGAATAATTAATGTACCAATAATTCAAGGTGCAACTTTATCAAGAGGACCCCGTTAATTTATAACTCATCTTTCTAATAAATCGCAAACTATTATCATTAATGAAAATCTTACTAATCAGCAAAATAATAAGTTATGTGCAAAATAACAACTGGTTAAAGAACAAACCCTCCATCTTGAATTGCTAGAAATTATGAACTCTAAGATTTCTTCGATAAATTAAAGATATGCACTCCACATGTTGAACTCACACCCAAATCTCGAATTGTTAACACTCATCAAATAATGCCCAATCTCTCAGATTGACTCTCATATCAATCATAATTCATGGAACTTCCTTAATAAATATAAATAATTAAAAAAATCTATTAAATTAAAGGTCAAGCCTTGGTATCTTGCTTTTAGCTACATCTAGCCATCTTTCAATCCAAAGCAGACTATTCGTATGAACGTTCCTTCAATACTGACCCTTATTTTATATCCTTCTCGGCAAAGTCACTTCGCCGTTTTGCTTCCACTCAAAATTTGTTTGACTCCGTCTCTATCCCGCACTCGCTAAATCTTCTCTCTTATCCTCAATCATAACAAAACTTAATTAAGCTCAATTGAATTTATTTGGACTTTTGAATGTTCTTTAAATTTAGTTGGATTTTGATCGTTTACCACATAATTAGGCGTTGGAGTCCCGAAGAGGCAACAAGTTCAGGCAGGATCAAGATTCGGATAAAGATGAATACCAAGAGTTCAAGATCATTGACTGAGAAGGCTTGAGTAAGATCAAAGACCCGGTAAATTGAGCAAGGCAAGTTATTACTTTGATCATATTGAACATACATTTTATGCAAATTTATATTCATTTCATCAAATTGCATGCTATTATTTGTTATGCAAATGTATGTTAAACTTTAGATTAGATACATGCTTACTTAACATTGAATATTGTTATACCATCCTTTGGACATTTGAATCACATAATCCTTGTCAGCCTAGATACTAAATGGTAACTTTACTTGCTATAGGTCGTACTTAAACGTCCTTCTAAGTCATGCTTAAGTACCAAAGCGTTAACTTGCCCTAATCATCATTTTTAAACATGAAACTGCTATAGGTTATTAGTTGATCCTTGACACTTGAATTCTTTCAAGCAATTGTGGTTTTGCCCTAATAATAGATATATTGGACTAAAGTATTTTATGCTTCTCAAAACCCTAAAACTTGCTTTACCTATCTAGGCAGATGGTAAAAGATGTTGGTGCGGATGTAGCATAAGAATGTTTGGTTTGTGATAGCACCGCCCAGATAACATTAAAGACTGAATCTTGTGATGACCTTCTAATGTAAAATAGAACAACCACAAGTCTACAGAGTTCAACTAGGCCAAATAAATTTACTAGACCTCGGAGTCATCTCGCTAGTGGGGGAGTGAGGTAGTGCATATGTGGACAAAGTCAGGCATGAATAGGACATCACGTAAGGTGATGTTTGCCTGCTGCGCTAGTCATTGTGGAAAGTTATAGTCCTGCTACGCTAGTAGTTGGGGTGTAACTTTTTGCATAACATATGACCCACTGTATGAGGGATAAGCCCGTATGGGTGAGATGACAAAAGCGTGAGGTATTTATGAAAAGCTGCATGATGATCTACTCAATCTGCATGAACTAAGGAATCATGTGGAGCATATCAGGCTGATTGTCTCTTGTAGGTAAAGTGTACAACATTTGCAAAGTATATACTATTTGAACAGTTGTGCCCACGGTCATGAGCGGGCATGTGGACTTACTCGAGTTAGTTCTATTTCAAAAACCTTTGTGGGTGGAATGAAAACTTGTTGAGTGGATATACCCCTGGATTTGAATTGCCCTAAGTGGATGTGATCCAGTGATTATAATGAGTGGATGTAACGCTGGTAATAAAACTAGCATTTGGTGGATGGAACCATGCTTTGTAATAGGTGGAATACTATTGTTATTACACACTCTTAAAATTCTTTAAAACATGGTTTAGTAAATATGCTAGGTCTCAGGAATTTTCTATAATTGTATTTCGAAATGATGATGTTTTCGCAAATGAAATAACCCCAAGCCTCCCTTGACAGCTTTGCATCTATTATTATTACATTCTATGTGGTGGCTTGCTGAGTATTGTTGTACACATTCTTGCTCAATTACTATTATTCAGTCAGTAAGAAGTGTAAAGTCGAGCCCCGCGGTCATCTAAATGAAATCGACAAAGCTAGAAGGTGATGAGGCCAAGAACTAGGTTGCGAACCCCAGTTGGTTGCCTATGGGCATGCCCTGAGGGTCCCACATGTGTACAGTTCCATTTTCGTTGCTACTGTAGAATCAAGGATAATCAACTAGAGGGGTGAATAGGTGGTTCTAAAAATCCTTGCTCTCTAAAAGATAATTTCTATAATTTAAGAACAAAGCAAGAATTCTACCACAATTCAAGACCTACACAATTCTAGTAATACTAAGGCACCACAATCTAAGTCTCTACAATATATTTCTAGCTCAACAAGATGTGACAAACTCAATTGCTAGAAATATAAATGCGGAATAGTAGAGATAAAGAAATTACCAAAATGGTGACCCGTGATGTTTTTGTCGTGGTATCAAAGACTTGTCGGTCTTCACTAGTCCACGTTGAGGAAAGTCTAACAAATTGGACTGGTTGCACAAATTAAGCCTCTACGCCTCAAATCCACTAGTGGTTGTTCTTTCTCTACTCCGGAGATGGCAAACACTGAGCCACCACAACCTTCTTGAAGAGATCACCACGCAAACTTCCTCCAAGCTGTCTAGGTACTGGTAAACATCAAGAGTAACAAACCATGACAATTGCTTGAAAGGATTCAAGTGCCAATGATCAACTAATGAGTGAATGCACTTGAATGAGCCTCAACTACCTCAGATGTATGCAATGAGAGTAAATGAGATATGGAGAGTGTGCTACAAGCTCAAGGGTATTCAATGAAGTGTATTCTTCCTATCCTAGAGTTGGCGAGGGGGTATTTACACCCCTCTCCCCCAAATTTGACCGTTCGAGGATATTACCCTAAAAATTAGCAAATATGGTAGTACTGCCATGTATCAGCTGGTACTACTGCACCTGGGGTCCAATGGCTAAATTATGCGTAATAAATACTTCTGAACTAGCTGTTACTATTTAGTACGGTACTACTGCCCTCACAGAGCCCGGTACTACCGCACTGCGGCAGTACCATTTCCAGGGAGCGATACTACCATTTTTTTAGACCAAAAGATGCTTCAAAATGACCCTATTTAGAAATAATGTACCACCATGTAAACATCGGTCCTACCAGGGTACGGTAGTATCGTTTCCAAAGTGAGGTACTACCATTTTTCTGAGAGCAAAAATGCTCCAAAAAGTACCTATCTAGAAATTACATACCGCCAACTAACTTTCAGTCATATCGGGGTGCGGTAGTACCACACTTCTCCTAGTCATACCATAGTGTGGTAGTACTACCAAGTAACCTTCGGTACTATCGATTTTTCTGAGAATGCATAGCTGACTTTAGAATTTTAATTCAAATGCATGCATGACTTCTAATTGATCCAAATAGCATAAGAAAGTTACTTTCAAGCTATTAGCCAGGATCTCTTTTAATAGTACGGTATCTAGCCTAAAATCCAGTTTTTTACCCAATCTCCAAAGATCGGTAAAAATAAAAAGAGATCCTAGACTACTTATACCTTTAGTTCAGGCCATGTTGATCTTCTTGTCAATCCTTAGCATGCATCTCCAAGTCATCAAGCAAATTTTGGGACTAAACCATTCAAATACTTGATAAATATGTTAGTCTCATATGCACATGTTGTCATTGATTACCAAAATATTTTTAGGGTCCCATAATACACGTATAGTAAAGATTCAGGATAGTACATACCTGTCTATGGCACCAAACCCTACGGCCGGCCGATGCACGGCGCCCCCGTGGTACATGTCCGCGTGGTACGGACCTCTATCGAGCAATATTGGCCGTCTAAGGGAGAAGTGCTCGAACGACCACAACTACAGCAAGAGGGGCAGCCCGTGAGAACAGAGGTCATCCTCGTCCTATAGCAAGCATCACACATTATGCGGTATGTCATAGCAAGTACAACTGATCCCTAGCTGACGTGCATCTCATCCCCTTCGGCGATGGCCCTCGTATACCATATGAGGCAGGCGTCGACGGAGTCACCGTGGCTGCTGGTAAACAGTACTCAGCTGAACAACTACAACAAGCATGCCTTGAGGTGTCATGATACCGCGTAATCGCCGGCCTCTGGGTCCATCTGCTCGACCTGTCCACAACTAAAAAATAGTAAGCCCATCATATGGCAAGGATAGTGCATCGCTAAATAGGAAAAATGGATAGCATACGTACCCGAAACTGCGAAAGCCACTGCACGGGCGGGCAATGCTTCTGTCGAGCGGGGAAGACATGGTACGCTGCCGTGGCCTCGGGCGAAAATACCCCCTCAAACCTGCCCAATAGGTCGTCACGCCAGTTGGCAGGTGCATCCGACGGGGAGGCAGACTCTCCCATGGTAGGCAGGCTGAGCCGTATCACGACGTCCTGTAGAATGGGGGCCATCTACCCGAATGAGAGGTGAAATGTGTGTGACTTGGGCCGCCATTGGTCCAACAGAGCTATCAACAATGACCAGTCGAATGGGAACCATCATGATCGCTCCGGGTCGGCGTAGACCTTCCTGTCCTCCTTGACCAAAGTGCTTTCCTCGTCGGTGGCCTCCACCATCCACGTGAGGTAGAAGGCCAGCATTGCTTAACTTGCAAAGCACGAAGAAGTACATAGCGGAAATATCATAAAAAAGATGTGCCACAGTTTGCACACAAACATATCTCTAGCATGGGTCTAGTCTCTAAGTTTGTCGGGGTGTCTGCATACGGACTACCCCTAACTGGGTCGCCTTGTCCCCGCCCTTAGGATGCGGGATACAATGGCTCACACGGTGATGTGCGTCGACGTGTCGGTCCAGCGGGCCAAAAGGCCAGTCCGAACCACCAAGATTGCGAGCCATACCTGCAAATAAATTTGAAGTTTTAGGGCATTAGGGTTTTAGGGTTTAGAATTTCGAGGTTTCAGGGTTTAGAGTTTACACAATTATTTATAACTATTAATAATATACGATGTACCTGATACAGCTGCACTATTTACAACTATTAACAATATACGACGTACCCGACACAACTACACGTATAATGATTTTAGTTGATAACTTACCATGGTTTCAAAAGTACAACTATTAACAATTAAATAGGCATTAGTTCTATGACTGCACTATTTATAACTATTAATAATATGTGACGTACCAAACATAACTACACATCTAATAATTTTAATTGCCAGCCTACATTAGTTTTAAAATTACACATCTAATGATTTTAGTTGCTATCTTATCATGTTTCAAAAGTAAATATATAAAGATATGCAGGGGGACTCATCGTTATCGATGCGCATATCTCTCCTCTCTTCCCCTCCCTCCTTCTCTCCTCTCTTCTCCTCCTCCTTTCCTTTCTCCCTCTCCTCCTCTCCTCTCCTCTCATCGTTATCGATGCGTAGATCTCTCCTCTCTTCTCCTCCCTCCTCTCCTCTCTTCTCCTCCTCCTTCCCTTTCTCCCTCTCCTCCTCTCCTCTCCTCTCTTTCTCTTCTCCCCTTCTCTCCTTCCTTTTTTTCCTCTCGGTCGGGTGCCTCTCCACTTCCCCTTTCTTTCCTCTCCGCCGAAATGAGCGCATGTGCTCGCCTGGCCGTGCGCACATGGGGTAAAGTCCCCCAGTCACCCAACAGTTGGGCGACTAAGGGCTTGTCATTCAACCATTGAACGACTAGCCCAAGTCGTCCAACCGTAGAGCGATATATGATCAAAACTGTAAGAAAAAAAATAAAAAAACAAGTATAATACTATCATTCAGAATAAAAATAGATTATTTAAAAAAATTCCACTTGCACAAGTGCTACCGTTGATAACTGTTGAACATTTTGGCATCACTACTTTTCCTATGTCCTGTTAGAATATTGCTAGCTTTGACCATTTGATCCATCGTATTACAGCTATCCAAGAACGATTAGGTCGTATTCGATCCTTTCCATAATGCCAATATACAATGTGCTCGAAATTGATTGATTATTCTAGAAAGGTTCGTTGGCCAAAATCTACAAATGGATCGACACTCTTCAAGGTTTGATGGTCTACCATATTACTAATTAACTATTTTTTGTCTACAAACACCTAAGAATTCTACTATCAAGAAAAAGGACCTAATGTAATCTCTGTTCTTGAAGGGGGGATTCTATGGCTATCCATGTGCAACTGCAATAATGACTTGGCAAATCCAACACACCCTTGTGATGCTTTCTGATGCCATACCAGGTCGCTGTTGCTTTGGAGAAGGCAGCACTGTCAGATGGGTATTTTATCAAGAGGAAGCTGTGTCCAAATGTGGATTTTTACTCCGGCCTAATATATAGGTACATCAGTTGGGAGGCTATTTTCTCTTTCTTTTCCCCTCCTTTTATTATTGTGGTACTTAATTGTGATTGCATTGGCTTTCAGGGCAATGTGATTTCCTACAGATTTTTCCCTGTTCTGTTTGCAATTCCTCGCATAGCTGGTTCGTTAGCACATTGGAAAGAATCACTTGATGACCCCGACACTAAAATTATGAGGCCCCAACAGGTCAGCAGCAAGCAACTGATTTATCTACTACTGTTTCTTTTTCCTGGTTGTGAACTCAAGGACAACCATTATAACTTCTTTTGGAGTATTTGATAATTTGATTTTTCTTATCAAATATCAATCAATGCTTGAGGTATCTTACAGCTATTGTTATCAATGGACTATTTTTCTTTTGAATATTGTTTAGTTGAGGTAGCTCTTCCCTGAGCTGTAGCAAGGATTTCCTATGACTGTGACAGATGCTCCTGTGTGGACTCTTGCAATGAATTCGTTAATACATAAATCAGCCAACAAATTCCACCTATACTTTCACTTGAGTCTTCCTAGACTGCTTTTTTTTTGGTCATTCTCGAAGTGGGTTGAACAAATAATCCCTTCAACATTATCTGAGCCATGCAGTTTGTAAAATGACATAATCTAAGATACAGTATTAGTGACCTGGGTGGCCCGATTTTCTCATACTTCTGTAACAATTGTTGTTCCAATGGTGGTTTGTTATTTCTTCAGGTATATACTGGTGTTTGGCTGTGGCATTACACCCCTGTCAGAGAACGAGTGCCGTCAAACCAGAGTGAGCAACTTGGTCAGATTGCTACCTCAAACGCAACGAGGCGTCGCCGTGCAGGTTCTGCCCTGTAGGAGAGTCGCATGATACAGAATCCAGCTTACACAATAAAACCAAGCTGCCATCCTTATGCTCACAAGGCCACAGCAGCTTGAATTTGGGAGCTGCTATCCTTCCGTTGTCACGTATATAGGTAATAATGCCATCAGTAGTTCAGTACCCTTCCCAGTTGTCATGTATAGCTGGAGAATAAGGCATGTGTTGTTATCCTACACACACCATAGACACTGTTTATGTATCTTGAACTTCCTAAGCATGGAAGATGAAGAGATGTATCAAGTTCTTTGGTTCTACACACACCATAGACACTGTTTATGTATCTTGAACTTCCTAAGCATGGAAGATGAAGAGATGTATCAAGTTCTTTGGTTCTTGCTTTGCATGAACAGCTCTTGCATTTGCAATCTGCCGATCTGGCTTCTACTCTTCAATAATCAGAATTCAGAAGCATATATTTTGTCAGCTGTTTGTTTCTGTGCCAGTGGGTGACAATCGTCCATGCTACTACAGTTTAGCACAAAATTAGTACCTTGCACCACACTCACATACTAATAGGCCAGACAACTCTGCCTGGGCTCATTTCGTAACCTTGCACAAATGCATTGCATCTTCATCATTTCCAACGACTAGTCAGGATCTCTGCACTGTGGCATGTCACAGTCTGCATTGCCTAGATATTTTAGATTTTGGAACTGTTCATACGTTGTTTTATCTATTGCCCGATGGATCGAAGGCATTTTGGTCAATTTATTAATACTTGTCTTATTGTGAGCCTTCACGGGCCTACCACTGTCTCCTTCCCTTCCTTTCTTGCTATGCTACCTGTTGATCTGAACTGTTCAACTGCAGCAGCAATGTGCTGGCGGTCCAGTTACGTCTTGATGCAGGATACTTGCAGTATCACGAACGGTAAGTCTCCATCTTCGTCAGAGAGAATGAAAGAGAATTTCGTGCAGTAGAATTGTAGAAGACAACAGGTAGGAAGTGTTGAATTATATGGGTCAAACCTATACAATAAGAATAATTCCTAAATTAAATCTCAAAGGTCCACTCATGCAAAGGAGGCTTACATGTGAACTTTAGTACCATATTGCTAGTTCTAGGAGAGGAAGACCACCTTAAAAGGGATGGTGCACTCCTAGCCACTTGAGGCATGTGTGGGGGAGAACTAGAGGATCACACGCGCTCGCTCGCCTCGCCTCGCCTCGCGGGGCGCGGGCGCACGGCACCTGCGTGAATGGTCCGCCAAAATCGGCTCCAGGTGCTTGCGTAGATGCGGCTTCCTTTTGCAGTTTTATTTTTGCTGTTTTGAGTGGTGGTGAATCCGGATCGGTTACGCGTGACTAATCCGTTTCGGTTACAAGTTATGGAGAACGTGCAGGCGTCTTGATCACACGTCCTGATTATTCTATAAATACTGAGTCGCCGCCTCCATACGTAAGTAGCAAAAATCAATCTAGGGTTTTCTACCTCCTCCATTGTGCTGCGCCGTCCCACGTAGTCTACTCCGTCCCGTTCGGGAGAGCAGGTCTCTGGAACCGTCGCCTTCGAAGTCCTGCACCGGGAGAGGGCGAATAAGGTTTTTGGGAAGCGCTCTGCGCGACTGCTTGCTGTAGCTCTGGCTCGTCTTCCTCGTCGTTCGGCTTCGGCGAGTCGTCATCCACACCGTGCCTGCAGCGTCAACATCAACAAACCAATCAGAACAGAATCGTTGGTACGTAACAGTCATGTTCTCCGTATTAGATCTGTTCATGTATAGTCTCCTGGTTTACATGTCTAGATCTTCTATGTCTGTGATGATTTTGTTATTTTGCGTGCATGATGTCATGATTTATTTATGTAATAAATTGAACCTACATGTGCTTATATTTTCAACAATCCAAAAACCTTATTGTAGGCACTGTGGTTTTACTATGGCTGGATTTGCCGATGCACTAAGGCCGGATAAGTTCTCCGGTGTGCACTTTAAGAGATGGCAAATCAAGGTCACTCTGTGGCTTACTGCTATGAATGTATTCTGGGTTAGCAATGGCAAGCCTGAAGGTGTTCTTGATGCTGAAAAGTAGAAAGAATTCGAGACTGCCACTACTCTCTTTGTTGGATGCATTCTTAGTGTTCTTGCTGACCGTCTGTGTGAGGTGTATATGCACATGACAGACGCGAAGGAGTTATGGGATGCACTGAATTCCAAATACGGTGCTACTGATGCTAGCAATGACATGTATGTCATGGAGCAATTTTATAACTACAAGATGGTTGATAACCGTTCTGTAGTAGATCAGGCTCATGAGATACATGCCATTGCCAAGGAACTCGAACTCCTGAAGTGTGCCTTACCCGACAAGTTTGTGGCTGGATGTATTATTGCGAAATTACCTTCTTCATGGAGGAATTTCGGAACAGCACTCAAACACAAGAGACAAGAGTACTCTGTTGAGAGTCTGATTGGGTCTCTTGAAATTGAGGAGAAAGCTCGGGAAAAGGACGCCGTGTCTAAGGGTGATGGAGGGCAGTCTAGTGCCAATGTGATACAGAAACCCTCAAGCAAGAACAAAGGGAAATTTGTCAAAGCCCAACAGACAACCAACTTCAAGAAGAAGAACAACAACAACAATCAGGATGATAGAACTTGCTTTGTGTGCGGTGAGGCTGGTCACATGGCCAAGAAGTGCCCACAACGCAAAGGAAAGAAGGCACCTGTAGGACAGACTTCTAAGTCTGTCAACGTGATCATTGGCAAGACTGGAGATGGGACTGGGTATGGTAATTTACCTACTGTTCTTTCAGTTAGTCAATCTACCAATTGGTGGATTGATACAGGAGCTAATGTACATGTGTGTGCTGATATTTCGTTGTTTTCTTCTTATCAGGTCGCCCGGGATTCCTCCGTCCTAATGGGGAATGGGTCACATGCTACTGCTCATGGTGTTGGCACGGTAGATCTGAAGTTTACTTCGGGAAAGATCGTGCAGCTGAAGAACGTGCAGCATGTCCCTTCTATAGACAAGAATCTCGTTAGTGGATCCCGTTTATGTAGAGACGGGCTTAAGTTGGTATTTGAGTCTAATAAAGTAGTCGTGTCTAAACATGGATATTTTATTGGTAAAGGCTATGAGTGCGGAGGCTTGTTCCGCTTTTCTCTTTCAGATTTCTGCAATAAGACTGTGAACCATATTTGTGGCAGTATGGATGATGAGGCTAACGTTTGGCACTCACATCTATGTCATATTAATTTTGGTTTGATGTCTCGGCTTTCCAGTATGAATTTAATTCCAAACGTTTCCATCACCAAAGGTTCTAAATGCCATAGCTGTGTGCAATCAAAGCAACCTCGTAAGCCTCACAAGGCTGCCGAGGAGAGAAACTTGGCACCATTAGAACTCCTGCATCCAGATCTTTCTGAGATGAATGGCGTGTTGACGAAGGGTGGAAAACGATATTTCATGACATTGATTGATGATGCAACTAGGTTCTGTTATGTGTATTTATTGAAAATGAAAGATGAGGCTTTAGACTATTTTAAAATCTATAAGGCAGAAGTTGAAAACCAATTAAACAGAAAGATAAAAAGACTTAGGTCAGATCGTGGTGGAGAGTATTTCTCAAATGAATTTGACTTATTTTGTGAGGAACATGGCATTATACATGAGAGGATGCCTCCTTATTCTCCCGAGTCAAATGGGATTGCCGAAAGGAAAAATCGCACGTTGACTGACTTGGTGAATGTCATGTTAGACACTGCGGGCTTACCTAAGGCATGGTGGGGGGAGGCTTTGCTAACGTCTAATCATGTATTAAATAGAGTTCCTAACAGAAATAAGGACAAAACACCATACGAGGTATGGATTGGGAGAAAACCATCACTTTCTTACTTGCGTACATGGGGGTGCTTAGCGAAAGTTAATGTGCCAATAACTAAGAAACGCAAGCTTAGACCTAAAACTGTGGACTGTGTCTTTCTGGGATATGCTAATCATAGCATTGCTTATAGATTTTTGATAGTTAAATCTGAGGTACCTAACATACACGTTGGTACAATTATGGAGTCTCAAGATGCAACGTTCTTTGAGAATATCTTTCCAATGAAAGATGCACATAACACTACTAATCAACCTTCTGAAATAATTCCCAGTTCATTCACACCTCCTGAACCTTCTGAACATACACATGAACTTGTAAATGAGGAGGATGACAGTGAAGCTCCTAGAAAGATCAAGAGACAAAGGATAACCAAATCCTTTGATGATGATTTTACTGTGTACCTTGTGGACGACACTCCCAAGTCTATTTCAGAAGCGTATGCATCTACTGATGCAGACTACTGGCAGGAGGCTGTCCGTAGTGAAATGGATTCCATTATCGCTAATGGAACATGGGAGCTGACAGATAGACCTTATGGGTGCAAACCTGTAGGGTGCAAGTGGGTGTTCAAAAAGAATCTTAGGCCTGATGGTACTATTGAAAAGTACAAGGCTCGACTTGTTGCTAAGGGCTATATTCAGAAAGAAGACGAAGATTTCTTTGACACTTACTCACCTGTTGCTAGACTGACCACAATTCGAGTACTACTTGCTTTGGCTGCCTCACATGGTCTTCTCGTTCATCAAATGGACGTTAAGACAACTTTTCTTAACGGAGAGCTGGATGAGGAAATTTACATGGAACAGCCTGATGGATTTGTAGTAGAAGGTCAAGAAGGCAAGGTGTTAAAACTGTTGAAATCTTTGTATGGTCTGAAACAAGCCCCTAAGTAGTGGCATGAGAAGTTCGATAGAACACTGACATCTGCAGGTTTTGCTGTCAATGAGGCAGATAGATGTGTATACTATCGCTATGGTGGGGGTGAGGGAGTTATTCTATGCTTGTATGTGGATGACATCCTGATTTTTTGGACAAACATCAATGTGATAAATGAGGTCAAATCATTCTTGTCTCAAAACTTTGATATGAAAGATCTGGGAGTGGCTGATGTTATTCTAAACATTAAATTGGTTAGAGGTGAGGATGGGATTACACTTTTGCAATATCATTATGTGGAAAAGGTCTTGAGCCGTTTTGGCTTTTCTGACATCAAGCCTTCTCCAACACCTTATGATCCTAGCGTGTTATTTCGTAAGAATAAGAAAATTGCTAGGAATCAGCTGGAATATTCTCAGATAATTGGCTCACTTATGTACCTAGCTAGTGCAACAAGGCCAGACATCTCCTTTGCTGTGAGCAAGTTGAGCCGGTTTACATCTAACCCAGGAGATGATCACTGGAAGGCGCTTGAGCGAGTGTTGCGCTATCTGAAAGGTACCTCGAACTTTGGACTTCACTATACTGGGTACCCGTCGGTGCTGGAGGGTTATAGTGATTCCAACTGGATCTCTGATGCTGATGAGATCAAAGCCACTAGTGGATATGTTTTCACTATTGGTGGTGGTGCTGTTTTATGGAGGTCTTGCAAACAAACCATTTTGACGAGGTCAACCATGGAAGCAGAGCTTGCGGCACTAGACATTGCTACTGTTGAGGCAGAATGGCTACGGGATCTATTGATGGATCTACCTACGGTGGAAAAGCCAGTGCCAGCTATCCTTATGAACTGTGATAATCAAACCGTTATCGCTAAAGTGAACAGTTCTAAGGATAACATGAAATCGTCTAGGCATGTCAAGAGACGATTGAAGTCTGTCAGGAAATTAAGAAACTCCGGAGTTATAACCTTGGATTACATCCAAACAGATAAAAACATGGCATATCCCTTTACAAAGGGACTATCACGGAATGTGATAGATAGTGCATCGAAGGAGATGGGTATGAGACCCATGTGAGTTATCTATGGTAGTAACCCAACCTATGTGATCGGAGATCCCGTGAATTAGGATCTGGGAAAAACAAGCCATTAGTTAACTGGAGGAGAGTAATTTCAACCCTCTCTATGTGAAGATGCAATACTCTCAGAAACTGCAAGGCAGGTTGGTTAAGGCCTTAATGTGTTCCATTGGCTTTCAGAAGCGAAGACGTTACCCTGCAGAACGTTCTTGAAAGAACCCACCTATATGAGCCCGACTGTTAGTCGCAGCCTGTGGAGATCTTGGGTAAATCTCCTACTAAGCTCATGAAGAGACCAAGGAGTATGACTTATACGCTCCAACCGAGGAGTAGCCTACTGGCGGCCTAGTATCAGTTAAGTCTCTAAGTGAAGCTTGCTTGCACCAAACTTGCAATTCAAGGCGTAGTCCATTGTTCAAGTCGTGAGTAAGTGTAGCTAGGAGTTCTAGGTAGATGTTCAACCTTAATCGGTCTCCATCGAAACACTGATATATAAACAGTACATTGGAATTCAAGCAAATCTCTGTGGGACTTTGAGATCTGGTGGGGGATTGTTGAATTATGTGGGCCAAGCCTATACAATAAGAATAATTCCTAAATTAAATCTCAAAGGCCCACTCATGTAAAGGAGGCTTGCATGTGAACTTATTACCATATTGCTAGTTCTAGGAGAGGAAGACCACCTTAAAAGGAATGGTGCACTCCTAGCCACTTGAGGCATGTGTGGGAAAGAACTAGAGGATCACACGCGCGCGCTCGCTCGCCTTGCCGGGCCGGGCCGGGCGGGGGGCGCGGGCGCACGGCACCTGCGTGAATGGTCCGTCAAAATCGGCTCCAGGTGCTTGCGCAGATGCGGCTTCCTTTTGCAGTTTTATTTTTGCTGTTTTGAGTGGCGGTGAATCCGGATCGGTTACGCGTGACTAATCCGTTTCGGTTACGAGTTATGGAGAACGTGCAGGCGTCTTGATCACACGTCCTGATTATTTTATAAATACTGAGTCGCCGCCTGCATACGTAAGTAGCGAAAATCAATCTAGGGTTTTCTACCTCCTCCATTGTGCTGCGCCGTCCCATGTAGTCTACTCCGTCCCGTTCGGGAGAGCAGGTCTCCGGAACCGTCGCCTTCGAAGTCCTGCACCGGGAGAGGGCGAATAAGGTTTTTGGGAAGCGCTCTGCGCGACTGCTTGCTGTAGCTCAGGCTCGTCTTCCTCGTCATTCGGCTTCGGCGAGTCGTCATCGACCTCGTGTCATCCACACCGTGCCTGCAGCGTCAACATCAACAAACCAATCAGAACAGAATCGTCGGTACGTAACAGTCATGTTCTCCGTATTAGATCTGTTCATGTATAGTCTCCTGGTTTACATGTCTAGATCTTTTATGCCTGTGATGGTTCTGTTATTTTGTGTGCATGATGTCATGATTTATTTATAGAATAAATTGAACCTACATATGCTTATATTTTCAACAGGAAGATCTCGGAGGTTAATCCTAGGTTAATTATCGGTAAATTTCTATTTCTGCGTGTGCTCGGAGATGTTAACAGATTACTGTATTAGTAAGTTGCATCTGCCTGGGCGAGGATTACCATCCAAACACTAATTGCCATTATCATAAACTTTAATCTGGATTGTTAGTAATGCATTGTTGTCATCGGCATTCTTCACTATTGCCATTGGACGGTTGGTTTTCTGATCCAAGTTAGTTGATTGGGTGATCAGCTCGCTTCATGTGCGAGGAATCACACGCCTTTTTACTTACGGTAGAAGGTAGAGCTTAAACTCGTGACCTCAATTACTGCATCTAAGTGATTTCCTACTATGGTAAATGTTTTTGAGGGGGGGAGTGGCTCCCACCTGCGCCTAGTCGGCCCATCAAGTTAAAGGCATCAAGTAAATGACATATTTACTCTTACTAGTAGAGGCCTCAATATATGTATTTGTGTGAACAATATCTTACATAGCTATAAATATAATCTCTAGAGTGTCATGAGAAAAAAAAGAGTATTCTTATAAGAAAAGGTTTCTGCATATCACCGATCGAGCACTTCTACATGGACCGGGCTGTTACTTAGGCGATATATTAACTAAGATAATGCCGTATCACCTAATCTCCTACTCATTTCTGCATGTCACCGAGCACTTCTAGATGGACCGGGCTGTTACTTAGGCGATATATTATTCAAAACTTGAAAAAAAAAAACTCTGCCAGCCACCAATCTCCTCGTCTAGATGAATGTAATATCAATGAATGAATCTACTAGCTACCTGCCAGCCACCATCCATTTCATTTCGTACTAGCTAGTGATGGCTGCTTGCTCAGTCGTGTGCCATGACTTGCTACTAGTCTACTATCACTGCAACATGCCGTCGACCAGACCAATACAGCCAGTCAAGTCAGAGAGCGATTGATCAAGTTGCCGTTGCCGAACCATGCACCCAGGGTGGACTGTTCTTCACTCCTCTTAATTAATTAATTATGTCGGTCTCAATTCATTTTCCGTTGAACTTTGCTGACTAGATACATGACTTTCTGCTATTAATGGTGGATTGGTACATGGGAATGTGACCTGTTGATCACACAGATGAGACATGCTTGGACAGGTTCAAACCTTCTCTACAGAGAATTACAACCGTACTTATGTGTTTTTAATTAAATCACAATGAGATGTTTCATACTACAAGCAAGCAACATTTTGTGATCATATCTCTCTCGCTCGTCTGGTGCCCTCCTTAAATAGCATCAAAGAGGTGGTGGTTGGTGCCTATGGAGAGCCACATCATCAATTCCATCCATCCGCGCGTGTGGGAAGCGGTTGTTGTCAGTGAGATGTTCTCTTGGCATGGTTGTCATACCGTTATTATCAGAGATAGAGAGCAAGGATGTGCGGTTATTTCAGTAGTGCAAGGGCGCACATTTTCTTTATCTATCGCATGTAGTCGTTATAGTAGATTTGACCCCTGATCAGAGGTTTGGGCCCACGTATCTGATCGTATATATCTCCGACCAGGAGGTGGTCGATGTTCAGAATAATCTGAATGTATTCTTCTCGACCAAGGGGTACCCATGGATGCTATTTCCACGGGGTGCCCATGGATGATATTTGACTAAGCATTGTTCTGATAGCTACTATAGACAACAAAGCATTAAGTATTACAAATTACTTAATCCTCGTCATCTAGCCTCCAAACTTCAAGTGAAAGTGCTTTACTTCAGAAAGATTCAGAGGAGCTGGTCGGAAAGTATTTTTTGACCGGGATATCTCGTGACCGGATTAAGACTTGGTCATGGAAGTTATTTTACTTGAAGTTTTGAGATTATTTCATTTAATTACTGTGTGAACAAGAAAGGAGGAGAACAGTCGCATGAGTTTTTGTCCATTGGGAGCAATTCCCGAAGAATACCAACCGTTGTCTCACCTTGATTGTTTCTCTGATGGTGCACTATTATAAAAAGAACCCAGGGGTAACTCCAGATTTTTACAACTCCTCAAATCAATTCATCTTTTCTGAACGCTCTTCTTGTTCCTCATATTTTCCAATCTCAAATTCACCAGAAAAGATTCAAAGATCATAATTAGATATGAAACAATATTGAGTATTCCAATTGGGTAGAGTCGGAGATGAGTAGCAAGAGAACCCATTCGTTGGAAACTCAGGGCCAAATTCTAGATTGGAGTTTCATGAAGTACAAAGAAGCGGTGGGGCAACACTTCTTGTCAAGCTAGGAAGGTGAAATTGCAGCCTTCCTAACCTATTGTGAGTGCGGTTTCTGACTGGCACCGCACCCATTCTTGGTGGCCGTGCTCGAGCATTTGGAGATAGAGTTGGTGAATTTGACACCTAACTCTATCACAATGTTGAGCATTTTCGCCTACCTCAGCAAAGCATACTTGGGGATCCCAACAGATCTGGACCTCTTCAAGCATTACTGTGGCAAGTCAAAAAAAATGCCAGGATGATCGCTGAAAGCTGCTCCCTACGCCTCCATGATGGCAAGGCAAAGGAGTACATCCCCATGTATACCAAGTCCTCTTGATCTACATGAACAAGGGGTTTTACATGACTGTGACCAAAGATGATCGACTACACTTCGTGGGGAAGGTAGCGACAAAGAAGACATAATGGGATATGACTTCGTTTGGTTGTGGTTGGATTTCTCCCTTCATCAAGGCCATCTAACTTCTTAGGGAGCAGGGGCTCACTGGATGGCATGTAGTTGATGATTTCATCATGCATCGTATCAGCCCCTTGAAGAGGCAAGCACACCCCATGTGAAAATACTCTGGGGCGAATGACTCAACCAGAGACTATCGGGATGGTAAGCATTTTCAACTAAATCTACTTGAAGTATTCTCTTTCTAAGCAGATTCTGACTCATTATTGTTTACGTAGACTTATCTCTGACCGAAGTTGCTAATCAGGTCAAGAACATCTGTGAAAAGGTACCCGCGAACAAGGAGTGCTTCCTCAAATTCTGGTTGTCATTCCTGACAACAAGATGCATTATCAGTTCCATCCATCCGTGCTTGTGGGAAGCAGTTGTTGTTTGTGAGATGTATCTCACCACAAGCAAATAACTAGGGAAAGTTTGTGTGCAACCAATATTAACCAAGGATTGGATAATATGGGTGCATGCCAACACAACTTTAGCTAGACTGGGGAAGACCTAATCTACTAGATACTAAACTAAGCTCCATCATTTTCATCACCATCAACTCCTTGATCATCATAGTATGTGTACTGCCCTTGATCCACAGGTTCTGAGATTTTTGTGAGTGAGTGTGAGCACAAGCAATAGCGATCCGTGAGCCAACACACAGAGTGTAATATTTATACATGCAAAGTTTCACAAAGATGACTCAGGTTCTTTTATTTGATAAAAGCAACATTTATAAATTTTCGATAATTAGAAGTTCCTATGATTTAGCATTTTAACCAAACCATTTCTAGTAAAGAGAGTGAAAGTGTGCAATATTAATAACAATGTAGCTTCCATCCACCTGTTATATTGTTCCATCCACCATATGCTAGTTTTTTATTATGAGGGTTACATCCACCCACTATGACCACTAGGTTACATCCACCCAGGGGAAACCAAATTTAGGGTTATATCCACCCGATGAGTTTTTATCCCACCCACAAAGGTTTTTGAAGTAGAAACTAACTCGAGTAAGTTTCCATGCCTGCCCTTGACCGTGGGCATGGTTATTCGAACAATTTATACTCTGTAGAGACTTTACACTTTGCACACAATATATAATCAACTCGATATGTTTCACACATTTCCTTGGACATGTGAATCAAGAAGATTACCACAAGGTTTTTACGATGCATCTCCTAGCATAAGTTACACCCGCTAAGGTTTCATCTAAGGGTGGTTACGCTCGTCACACCTAGACCCCCTCTTATACCACACAACAGCTTACACCAATGACACGACCTGTGTCCACGACAGTTTAAAACCAACGGCACGACTCGTGGTTCACTCCAATGGTGCAATTTACACTTTTGAATATAAATTATTTAGCCAGGTCATACCCATTATAGATTTATGATTGTACTATTTTACATTAAGGGAAGGAAAAGGAGAGGAGGAGAAATGAAAAGAAGAGAGGAAGGAAAAGAGGAAGAAGAGAAAAGAAAAATCTGCCCCACTACCAGATCTATCAGATCCAAAGGAAAGGAAGATAGTGCCCCGATCCAGTCGTTCGGGGCCAGGGTAATGCCTCGAAAACCCTTCTCCATGGTTATTCACCAAATCTTACATTATTTATTATGCCGATTGTTAGAATTGATTCATGTGGCCAATAAGATATCGCTTATTAATATGAATGCCTGGACAGTGAAATCGGTGCTACCACTATTGATCTGGTTGATTCGTGGTGGGAGAGGGAAAGAAAGAAAGAATGGATGGAGGGAGGAGTGATCCTACTAGCGAGTACTGGAGTAGTAGTAGCATTTGGTAATAGTAGTTAGTAGTTGATAAATTAAAATATGGTCAATTAGTATAACTGATTGAGGGGAGAGAGATTAGCAAAAAGAAAGAATAGAGGTCTTGTCTTTTTGGCCCAAAAGCGAGTGAAGAAACATTAAGCGTGTAGAATTCAAATTGCGAGTATAAATAACGAAATCGCTAAAGTCTTGGATCAGGTGAGCACAAGGACAACGGAAGGATGTCTGGTGAGAGAGGAATTGGCCGTTTCTGGTTTATGCGTAAGAGTGATGTTGTTTGCATGTATGTGTTTGCATCGCGTTAGCGATGAATTGAAATGGGTAATGCTTGTTCAGGTGGAGGTTCAGGTCTGGTGCTGTCCATGCATTATCCGTCAGGTTAACAGGCAAGTGCATGGTAGAATAGTGAATTGTGATGAATGCTTGCTATTCGTGTTCCCATGCCATAATCTATAGTATTTATGAGTGATAAGGCATGATTACGTGCTAATCATACTTTGATGAGTGCTGCTTATGATTAAATGCCAACACTGAAAGCATGTTACATCATGCATTGCACTCATACGCAGATAACATGACCTACTTCGATAGGTACTCAACGGGAGTGGAGTTTGGATTCCCATATAAAAGAGGATGGGAATTGAGTGGTTCATCGACAAGTGAACACCCCGCTATACCAGTATAAGCTACAGTTATAGATGCATTGCATTGCATGAAAGTGATACAGCTACAGAGATTTAGGAATTTACAGTTCACAGTCATGGAATTGATTTACAGTTTACAGTTATGGTTTTGATTTACAGTTCACTGTCGTAGAATCGATTTATAGTTTAGAGTCATAGAGTTGATTTACAGCTTACAATCATGAAATCGATTGAATTGCTAAATTGATATTACTGTTTTATCGTGTGCTTGCTGAGTCTTTGGACTCACGCTTGTTATTGTTGTTTTTTAGGGAGATCCTGATTGATGGCATACATGGAATGGGAAGTCCTTTTTGTACTGTACATGCAAAATAATAGCTTAGCCTTACACTGAGCGTTTATGTTTAATCTAGTGTTAAGTCTTTTATGGCTAGCCGTTTGGTTTAGTTTACTTGCGAGCCCGTGATAGTGGGTCCCCCTGGTCATGAAGCTCAAAGTTTAGTTTTTTGTAGAGGTTATTTGCAATATGAAGTTGATTGGCTTATTGCTATTATCCTATATTCTTATGCTGGTTGCTCCCAGTTGAGATGGTAAGTGTGTAGTAGTAGCATCCTGGGCCCTATGGAAGATCGGGGTGCTACAAAAATACTATTAAAATAGATCCTGTGTCAAACAATAAATAACAACAAAATTTTGTGTGTTTCAATAAAGACACAAAAAATCAAATGTCTTAGAGCCGATGTCACAAAAGTTTAATGTCCTAGAGCTGATGTCACAAAAGTTCAATGTCTTATAGCCAATTTTACGTGGTTAATAGCACCCGCCGCTGTGAAAACCACAAGCATTTGTCAGTCTCTATCATCAAATTATCACACCATCAGCAATTTAGATCAACGTACTAATAAAAACATCAAACACAGTGAAAAGCCATCTATCACAGTCTAAATGGACAAGGCCTTTATATATAGCACAGTGTATTCACGTGCATTTAGTTGTAGCTTGCACCGGGAGCCATATCCTAATCTTTCTGTACCAGAATAAAGCACGAAACTATACAAAGAGACAATTGATTTATTCTAAAAGATTTATCAAGAAATAACGACGTCTCTTACAATTATGTTTCATACCGTACCGGCGGCTGCGGCAGGCTCCCCAAACCTACAGCCAGATCGAATTAACGCACGGGTATACCCGTGCCGTGGACCGACGCGTCCCCGGAAAAGAATCACGAGGGTTTCCCTATTTTAGCCCGGAAACCCAAAGAATCCAGGGTCACATGCTGACGCCGCGGCTGCACGCAGCTCCGACCCAAACAAAACCAGCTAGCCGAACAACCGAGCAGTGGCAGAGCCACTTCTCTACAGCGAGCTCGCTTCCGGCTCCGGCAACAGCGAGAAGGAAAATGGGCGGCGGCTTCGTGCTCCGTCTCATCCTCCTGCTCCTGCTGCTGGATATCGGCTACAGCAATGGCGGCCGGTGCGCGGCGCAGACGCTGCCGAAGCAAGAAGGTGAGGACCAGCAGGAAGCAGTAGCAGTACATACATACATACTTTTGAGATATGCCTTGCCTTCGGACTGTTCATAGTTCTTCTCTGGTTTCTCTCTCTCTCTCTCTCTCTCTCTCTCTCTCTCTCTCTCTCTCTCTCTCTCTCTCTCTCCTCGTTTTTGGGTGTTTTCTTGTGAAGCATGTGCACATGTGGTGTTGTTTACCTAAGCTTATCTTCGGCGGCCTCATTTCCTTGTGGCTGGTCGTCAAAGAGTTAGCAGTGGCAAAAAAAAACTTCAGCATGTTTTTTTTACCTTTTTTGCTTCAAGTTTCTTTCTTTTTTGTTTAATGCAACATTTTCAGATGACTACGGTAACATTATGATTCAATACCTAGCGCAACATTTCTGCAAAGAGCGTCTGGCATTATGAAAAAATTTGAAGTCCTCTGACTTTTTAGCATTCTCCACAAGTAATCTAGCAACCACATAATTGTTTGTTGAGGCAACGAATCGATAAAAAAATTAACACTATTATTTTTCGCTATGCAATCGTCCATAATTCTGTATAATGAAATGTTTACATAAAGAATCAAGAAACGACCAATAGCCCTATTTCTCCGGTGTGGTAATTTGTAGTGCAGTTTTTTTTCTTAATCCAAACGGCTCGAAACAATTCTGAAGAACTTAAAAGACTTTCTATATTGTGCTTGCTTGTTCGTATCATGTCAGACGGCCGGCCATTTGTTTTGCATCAATGCTGTTGTGCCGTCACAGATCTTTGTTTTGCATTGGGGTGGATGTACTCAACTCCATATTATGCTTGCAGTGGGGCATAAATATGTACCAAGAACTCATATGGACATATATGGCTTGATTTGTGATGTTAAAAACCTTTGCAAATATCTGTGCACACACTCCCTGGACAATTTTCCATTTTGTGCGTGTGATCCTAGCATGACTACTTGGTGCAGCATGGAGGGGATTCCTAGTTTCCTACGAAAATACTAGTAGTTCTTTTAGGGCGCTGCCGAAAATTGCCATTCTTTTGTTTATAGACTAGGACTTCCAGTCTGCCGGATACAAGGTTCAGATGCGAATTGTCATTGTTGTCAGGGGCATTAGTGCAAATCCCAGCTCTAGATCACTGTCTATGTCGATTGCCGAAGCTTTCTTCCTCAAGATTAGGCGAGCTTCCCACTTGCGTGCAGGACAACAAATCCGACCCGGCGAGGTGTTTTGACTTCTGCCCTGCACTCTTCGCCTTCCAAGATCCCAACTTGCGCCGAAGCTGCGGGTAGGTGGCGGCCTACTTGCTCTGGTCCAGTGGGCGGTGCATGCCAAGTGTTTGACGAAATTGCCTAGTGCGCAGGTGCTTGCCGGCCGCCTGCTTCGGCGTGCCAAACTTGGCTCGACGTGGTGGCACAGCACATTGGTTTAACGTGCAATGTCTGCCTTGATGATGGCGGTGCAAACCGGTGTCCTGTGGCTTGTATTGGGATGACCAGGTCAATGGTTTTGTTGCAAAGCTTCCAAGTGCCAGAAACGATGAACAAGTGAGAATTGGCAGTATGGCATGCTCGGAGATGATGGCTGAGGGCGGTTCAGCCGTTCAGGTGCTAGAAGAGCTCAATGACTCACGGAAAAGTTGATGCGTGAGTCGAGCCGTGGTGAAAAACCATGGCCTGCTGACTACAATGGTCTCAACAAACACTGGCATCTATTTATTACAGGAATGATAGGATCCTCAGTTGCTGGTAAGTGATAAGGATCAGGTGCTGGAAGCAACAGTTACGATGAGCTCGATAACTATGTGCGATGCCATGACCAAGATGAGCGTCTCACTTGCTGATAAGTGATAAATGTCAGGTGCTGGGGGGTTGGTAGCATCAAATAAGGCACGCACGGATGCTTGAGGATTGAGTGGTAACCTTTGTACACTGTGGAAGCAAATGGAACTTGAGAAGCCGCCTCCCTTTTTTATTTTTCTGGATGATTTGGTCCTCGGTAGGTTTTATAGTTCACAGGACAATGCATTGTTCTTTACTCTGTGATGTTCTGATTGGATATTTTAACAATTGGGAAAACATGCTCATGTGCGAATTCTTGATGTTTGCCTTGTTACCCTGGCAAAATATATTTCTGTTTGGTGCTTCTACGGAAGCAAAACGAAAAGCATATAACAATATGCCAACACTCCTAACTTTCATACATACGGACACGGTGTTGTGCTAAAATTTGTATTGTCTTTGTCTTTTCAGTAGAAGCACTCAAAGCTATAGCAAGCAAGCTTTACAAGACAGATTGGGATTTCAATGTGGACCCATGCGGTGCATCTGGAACTTGGAACAATTCCAACGGACCTTTTATCAGCAATTTGACATGTGATCCTTCATTTAAGAACCACACGGAGCGTCATATTATCAGCTTGTAAGACATGCTCATTATTCTGTTATTTTATTTGCTCTCAAATTGTTCTTGCCCAGAATCCTTCAATTGTTCCCTTGTCTTTCATTTTGCACTCTAATGTTATTGCTTCATGCCTTTGTTTATACACATTACAGGCAGCTTATGCGTCAGAATCTTAGTGGAGTCCTACCTGAAGAAGTTGCCAACCTTACTTATCTGCGATATCTGTAAGTGCTTCCATCAGGCTAACCTGAGTTTCAGGATATTCACTGTACATCAAGAATAAATGGTTTGTATTCTGTGTAGTGATTTGTCACGCAACTTGATTGAAGGACCCATTCCAGCATCATGGGCTAGCCTACCTGTTTTTAATCTGTATGTCTTGCACGGTGCTCATCACATTGTCAGAAGTATGCATGTAAGCTGTGTCCTTTATTCAACATTCTAGTGAAACTACAGGTCTCTCCAGGGAAATCGCATATCTGGAACACTACCTAAGGAGCTTGGACGCATGCCCATGTTGAAATCTATGTGAGTTGTGTGTCTGCACTGCTATTACAAGCACCTGCAGCTTGCTGGGATAAACTGAGATGATAAGAGTTAACTCTGGTCACCTGTCAACCGAATTGTCTGCAGACAGCTAGAAGGCAATCAGCTTGAGGGTCCTATTCCACTAGAGCTGGGTAACATCATCAGTTTGGAGAGATTGTAAGCCCTTATTTTTGCTCGGTCAAAGTTCTTGTACTGATACTTTTTTATTATTGTCCATTGGTAAATCCTCATTACTGAGGAAGTTTATTGTTGTTTATCCATGATAACTGAAGGCCAATTTTTCTAAAGTAAAATCTGCAAAGACTTTGAAACTTGACATAGCATGAATTTGATGAGGTAACCGTATGTAAGTAGTATCAATGCATCGTTGATGTGTATGTGCTCCCATTATAGTTTATTTACTTTCAGTTAGCACAACCAAATTCGAATCCTCTTTTATTTTCTCTTGCTGGTAAATTTTATCGATTCCAAATGTCATGAGTGCATCTTGAAATAAATTTCTTATTTTTTTACACTGAGCATTATCTAAAGTTTCTTGAATTATTGCTCATTTTTCTCTTACAGTTTCATTTCTGCAAATAACATCACAGGAGAGTTGCCCTCAACCTTTTCCAGGCTAACAAATATGACAGATTTGTATGCCCCATTCATATTCGACTAGTAAACATTCTTGCTTCAGTAGCAAGTTCTAATGTTTGTTCTAATCAATTTTAGCCGAATTGATGGGAACAATATCTCAGGAAGGATACCGAGTTTCATAAAGAACTGGCAACGGGTCAACAGAATGTTAGTTTCACTCTGATATACAACATTTCATGAGTTGCAACTAAAGTAAATAATTTTTTTTCATCATTCACTCTGATTTTCTTGCTAAACTCATCTGTTCATTACCAGAGATATTCAAGGTACATTGATGAGTGGGCCTATTCCTCCAGAAATTTCTTCATTGAAGAACTTAACAGAACTGTATGAACATTTCACCTGCTGTATTATTGTATTGTTACTGATATTTTATCAGTGTATCTTGTATTGGGAGTTTTGTACTTTAAGAGGAATTTAACTATTTTGAACAAATGTAATACATTATCAGGAGAGTGACTGATTTGAGTGGACCAAGCATGAAATTTCCTCCCTTACAAAATGCGTTGCACCTTACGGAACTGTGAGTTTTATCTTTCTTTGTTTTTTACCAGCTTACCCAGTTTTCCTTTCAACCAGAATACCAAAGCCCCTTTATGGTACAGGGTCCTTAGAAATTGCTCCATATATGGTGAAATACCTTTTTACCTTGGACTAATGCAGTATCTAAAAGTCTTGTAAGTAATCCGTTTCACCTCTTGCCATTTTAGAGTAAGTTTATTTTCCATTTATATTTGCCATTTGCATTTGGCAATCAACAATATGGGTAAAATAAGAAAATCTATGGGGTGCGTGTATTATTTTTGGGGATGGCAGGATATAATTCTCCATAGTTAGAACATGGGTTGGCCAAAGCTTGGGTGTGTGTGTGATACTTGCGGCGCATGTTATTAAACCACTTGGTTTTGTTTGTGTGTGTACCTTGATCATCAGCAATGCTGAATTTTCTTTACATGTTCACTCATTCTCTATTATAGGGGACACTGTTGCTTTTACTGTTCATTGAAGCTGACAAACATGGTCACACAAATCCCTGGTGATATTCTTCATGACTACAATCTGTATTAATTTCAGGGATTTAAGCTTCAACAAGTTGACTGGTCGAATTCCAGCAAATTTTGGAGCAATGGTGGCTCTACAATATTTGTGAGAAATTCATTCTGTGATATTATTATTTTATGTTCCAAGTTCCAATTAATTGTTTGATCTTTTTTTTTTGTAAAACATATACTGTGATTCTCTCCTACATTAATTTTTGTCTTTACTTTTTCAACGGAGCCTCAGTTCAATTTTTATAAATAGGTATTTGACTGACAACATGCTGACGGGAGATTTGCCTGGTTGGATGTTGAAAAACAAGGCAAGCAATAAAGTAAACATGTGCGTAATCTGCAATGTAATACTTTTTTTATACAATTTAATAATTTATACTTTTATATATTTTCTACAGTCCACTTCATAACTTCTTATAGAATGACGAGCACTCAAATTTCTCTTTTGTCTTCTTTCATGACAATTGACTATTGCTTTGCAGGGATGTTTCATATAATGACTTCACAGGCAACCCTCCAACTCTGTGTCAGCAAGCAAATGTGTATGTTGCACATTTCAGAGATATTCACATACAATTAACTTTGTTTTTCATGGTGCTCACATGCCTTGAATGTTGTAATTGCAGAAATATGGTGTCAAGCTTTTCATCTTCAAATGACAATTCGTAAGTTCCTACACTGAAATGTCCAGATGATATATTTTGCTACCAAATGTCCATAAAAGAAAAGAAAATGGGTTTATGATTCATTGTTTTTTGCAAGATTGCAACCATGTTTAAGAAAGAATCTTCCCTGCATGGGCAAACCACAATGTAAGCTTACTTACACTCTGGAGATGGACCAGCTCACCAGCTGCACATAAAATTACTTGAGTTTAATTATTTAATGGTATCTGAAAATTTCCTTAAAATATCTTCAGATTCCTCTCTGTTCATCAACTGTGGTGGCAAAAGTGTTGTGATAGATGGGAATGTCTATGAGGATGACTCATCTCCAATTGGAACATCAACCTTTGTTTTTTCTGATGATAGAAAATGGGCTTATAGTAGTACAGGTGATTTTGTGGGTAATGAAAATGCTGACTACATTGCTAGAAACACATCAAAACTCACCCTGGCTCATCCCGAGTTATACACTGAAGCTCGGCTCTCACCTCTCTCACTGAAATATTATGGCCTTTGCATGGAGAATGGCGAATATCTAGTAAAGCTTCATTTTGCTGAGATTGTGTTCACAGATGATCATACTTATTCCAGCAATGGCAAGCGCATTTTTGATGTCTTGATCCAGGTACAGTTTCCATATTGATTCTTATTGTGCCACCTTTTCTTCTTTTTTTTTTTGAAAACGCAGGAGAGCTGCATTTCATTTCATTAGAGGGGAGGGGGGTCCCCTACAGGATCCTCACTCATACGGGGACCAAATATGAGCGAGGCTTTTACACAGCCTCAAGAAACAAACACAAAGCGACCAAACACAACTCGACCTAGCCCTAACAGACAAAGGTTGCAAACGCAAGACCTAGCCCTTGCAGATTCTTCGCCCCAGCCATGCACCAAAGGCTATGCTCGTCCTTCAGCTCACTCCAAATCGTGTTAACCGAAGGAGAAGCCCCCTCAAACACACAAGCATTCCTGTGTTTCCATAAAATCCAGGCGCCGAGAATAATTAGAGTGTTCACTCCTTTCTTGTGCTCCTTTTTAACTCTTCTCATCGTCTTACGCCACCAATCTGCAAAGCTCCGTTCGTCTTGTCGGGGGACTGAATCTGCTAGGTCCAATGGATTGAACAATCTGAACCAAACTTGTCTTGCCACAACACAAGTTGTTAAAAGATGTTGAACCGTCTCATCTTCTTGATCGCAAAGGGGGCAATTATCTGGATGAGAGAGGCCCCTCTTAGCTAGTCTATCCGCTGTCCAACATCTGTTTCGGATTGCCAACCACAAGAACATTTTGCATTTGGCCTAGTTTATCACAGTCGCCTTAGCTCAATTCATTTTTTAAGGCAATTATTATAAGACCAGATCAGAGAACCTTTCTATGATCTGGATCAGGTGGATTACTTTGTTTCCTAAAGACACCATTTTACTAAACTTTTGTTATTACCTTTCAGGGTGCTAAAGTTCTGAAGGATTTTAACATTCAAGATGAGGCTGGTGGTGTTCATCGTGCACTCACAAAGAATTTCACAACGAACATCACAGAGAATACATTGGAAATTCACTTCTACTGGGGAGGCAAAGGTACTACAGCTATACCTGACCGGGGTGTTTATGGTCCATTGATCTCAGCCATATCTGTGACACAAAGTAAGTACTTCACACTCCATCTAAATCTTTCTCCTGGCAATTTTTTTCGTTTGGTTTTCTTACCTCTCTGTTTGTGAAATGGATACTGTACAACCGATTCTTCACATTTGCTTGGAAGTTAGCTAACTGAATATTAGTACAGTACACAGGAACCACCATGGAGTCTCTACTGCAGTGATGATTATCATAATAGCAGCATCATTTTTAGTTGCCATACTTCTGCTAATACCCTGCTATATCATGGTCTTCCAAAAAAAGAATCTAAAAGGAAACGGTGAGTTGATCTTATTCTAATTTTTTATCGTTCTTTCTACATATATGTTATAGGTCGTTTTCTCTCAGTTGTCACTGGTTTAGCATGCTTCTCATCAATTTAGAATTCATGTAGTAGCATGTGGAGTTACTATTGAAACAAATAACTTGAGCAACCTTGGAGATACTACCCTTTCCGCAGTGTATTATACAGTTGAAACTTCAAAGTTATAATTATATCTAGAAAACCAGAACAATGTTGCCTGGTATTCATAATAAATATAAAATACCTTTTTAAATTCCTGCTAGCTAATATTGAAGATTACATTTTCTGATCCTGCAATATAAAATATTGCTGAAGTTTGTTGTGCTGAATTGTTGCTTGTTGGTATGCTCCCCACTCCTTCTATACTACAACATTCATAAGATAGTTCGATGTTCCTCTGTAAGTTGGGTATTTGCAGTTTGATACTAAAACCCTCTCTTTTCCTGTGGAACACAAAAAAATATTTGTTAATGTTTGGCTTATAACATCCAAATGCACAGAAAATGGAAGTTAAACCTTCTAGATGATTTTATTAATTTTGTCGTATTTTTGTGAGTTAGGAAAGACTTCTCATTTACACAACAAAATAGACTCCATGTTCAGTGTTAGTTTAAGGGCCATTTGGCTTGCATTAAGGTTAGGCTTGTCTAGATGGTCAAATGCTCATTTATTTACAGGATATGTTTTGGAGATTATAAGGTAGCTTATATGGAATAGGTCTACTGAGCCAGCTTATGAAATAAGTCAAAGACAGTTCTACATTTCTGTCATATAGCGTTAATATTTGCTTGTGCATCACAGGTAGATTATTCTTTTACCATGGAAGGAAAACCGATACTTTGGAGCTTCAAACACGGGCACAGTACTTCTTTAGCTTGAAAGAGATTGAATCTGCAACAAAATATTTTGATTCTGCAAATAAAATTGGTGAGGGTGGCTTTGGACCTGTTTATAAGGTAAAAACATGAACTTTTAAGATTCACTCTCTTCTGGCGGCATGAAAAAAATAATGAACCTCTTTAAAAGATTTCTTTTCCTTCCTACATTGTTTGCGTTAGTGAATACCAGTATACCACACAAAAAAATTGGAAGGATAGCTCCTGGAAAATAATAATCCTTTTCTACGTGATATGATATTGTCCGTAGTTTTGGTGACATTAGAAAACTGAAATAAGTTCATTTTTCACGACATCACGACAATTAAAACAGTTTTCAAGAATTACAATTCACTACAACATACTCAAGGGGATCCAATATAACAATTAACAAATCGGGGAAACAATCATTAAGGTGAATCAACCAACAATTATTTTAATTTAGTAGCTGTTTATTTACTCTATTTGTGAACATTGTGTGTTGCTGCTTTTAATGTTGTCACACACTTTTTGAGCCAATCCCTTGTCTTCAGGGTACTCTAGCAGATGGTACTACAGTTGCTGTTAAGAAACTCTCTTCCAAGTCAAGCCAAGGAAATCGAGAGTTTTTAAATGAGATAGGAATAATATCTGCTCTAAGGCATCCAAACCTTGTGAGGCTCTTTGGTTGTTGTATTGATGGAGATCAGCTACTGCTGATATATGAATTCCTGGACAATAATAGTCTTGGCCGTGCACTATTTGGTAAGCCTTCATAACTTCTGATACTATTTTTCAAATTGTACTCTCTACTCCAAAATGAATTTGTCCCGTAGTTAATTAGTGCAATACTCATCGTAGTTGGTAAGTATGTCCTGTTCTAATAAAAGAACATTCTTTAGGTCGTGCAGAACATCAATTGAAATTAGACTGGCCAACAAGGTATAACATCTGCCTTGGAACGGCAAAAGGCCTGGCCTATCTCCATGAGGAATCAACGTTGAAAATCATCCACAGAGATATTAAACCATCGAATATTCTTCTTGATAAAAGACTGCAACCCAAAATATCTGATTTTGGTTTGGCTAAATTGAATGACGACTCTGGACGTGTGAGCACTCGGATTGCTGGAACTGTGTAAGCTGTTTCTCTGTTTGCTGGTGCATCTTTTTTATTTTCTATCGCAGTTAAATGGCTAGTTGGCTATGCCCGTTTTCACAAATGGTCTTGTTGCTTTCAGCTACTACAATGTTTTTTTTTGGATAATCGACTTTCGTTCATTCTCCAACATCTGACGCTACTTTAATTTGTGTCAGTGGATATATGGCTCCTGAGTATGCCACAAGAGGTTGCTTGACACGTAAAGCGGATGTCTACAGTTTTGGAGTGGTGACATTAGAGATTGTTAGTGGAAGGAGCAATACGAATAGCATGTCAAATGAAGAATATCTCCATCTTCTTGATTTGGTATGATATTTTTTTTAATCACTGTTTTTGTCTTTATGGCTTTATGGACACAGATTTCATAAATAGGACCACAAAGTTGAATATAATCAAAAAAATTGTATTTTTGGGATGTTGGTGTCTTTTATAAAGCCATTGTGCTTAAATTTGCAGAGCTCTTTCTGGTATTTAGGCTGATAGCATGTTAAATAATCGATGAATTGGATTGATTTTAGTTCCAAGAATGTCCGATCATAACAACAAACCGTAGCATTTTTACTTAATAATAGATCATTTGCATGACATATACTCTTGTTTCAACCATGCCATAATATCAGGTTCTTAATCAACCAGATAAGATCGGGTTGTCGGCAGCCTGTCTAGTTCTAGTACTGCCCGTTGAATGGAGGCCAACAGTCAACTAGGTGTTTCTATAGACAATGTACTCTTAATTAGGCTTATCCCTTAAACAAGACAATATTCTCCATACGAGAAAAACAATTAACTGGTGGTCATTGGCAATGTTTCAAATCGCCCATCATCTGATAGGATTTGGACTACAATGTTAATATCACTAAGTTAACCGCTGATATTCCTGTTACACATTTTAAAAAGCAATTATTTCTCTGAATTTATTTTTGACCGTAGGCCGAAAGATTGAAGCAGCAAGGGAGACTTCTAGAAATTATCGACCAGCGTCTTGGTTCTGACTATTCTCAAGAAGAGGCACTGAGGATGCTGAATGTAGCTCTTCTCTGCACGAACACATTACCTACTCAGCGGCCGAGGATGTCTTCAGTGGTGAACATGCTTTGTGGTCAAGCCCCGATTGAGGTTGTACCTGCTGACGATCTAAGCGACGACTTACGGCTCAATATCTCCCAATCCCGCCGATCCATGAATAATAGCCGAACAGATTGGTCCTGCGCGCCAGCAAGTGATGCTTCAATCGTGCTGCACAATAGTAACGACAGCGGTTGCCTCCCATCTTCGAGCTCCTCTTCTCTGAAGCTTTGAGCTGCGGCGCCAAGACTTAGCTAGGTTGACGATGTTGGCAATTATTGGGCCCAATGCAGCAACTGTACATAGGCAAGTGTTTCGTTGGATGTTCCTAGTTCCAAAATTTTGACGTTGCTTGCCAGTTGTCATTCAGGTTTCTCATCCATAGCCTGTGACCAATTATCTCAGTGATGCATCCAACTCGCCAAGATGTTAAGTTGGCACTTTGGTCTGTTGTTTCATTCTTCCCAGAGGACTGAAGGATCTGTTATTGAGTTCTGTCAAAACAGGCTGTGAACTTGATGGTACTGATGTGAATATGCAAAATGTATTGAGAATATATACTGATGCGAATCATGTGGTCTTGCCGTCAGGCATCTACTAAGGAACTTACGTGGTGTTATGAATCTTGCCCCGTGATCTCAGGTGGTAGGGATGAGAGGGTATAGGCTTGTCGGCTTCAGCCCGGAGGAAGTCCTCTGCTTCCGCCGTGGTTGTCGCATGCCACTAGAACTAGGGTTTGGGAGGGAAAGACTTTATTTCTTCTCTGATTCCCCCGCTCAAAAGCAGGAAGGAATATATACTCTTACAATCCTTGTCTCGGAAGGAGACCGACTCCTAAACGATTCCATAACTAAAGAGTTTACAAAGGACTTCTTTTATTCCTATTTGTAACCTGGACTCCAATCCGAAAAGGATTGCTATGGCGCGTCAGATGCGCTCGCCAATTTGGCCCTACGGACGTAGTGGCGTCCCCAGTATGAATCCATAACATTTCCCCCCTCCTGAGGAAACAGCTCGTCCTCGAGCTGAAAATCTGGGTATTGCCGTTTGAATTCAGAGACGGGAACCCATGAGGCTTCTACTGATGGTTGGCCTGACCATTGTACCAAAACTTCCCACTTGCCTTTATACAAACGTGAGCGCACAATGGCTGAAGGTGTGGCCCGAACTCGACCATGATGGATGTCGGGGAGAGTCGGAGGAGTTGCAGGTGGAGTACCCCGGAATTACTTCAGAAAAGCCACATGGAAGACATTGTGCAGACGGGTTGCTGGAGGTAGCTGAAGTTTATAAGCTACTGATCCAATCCGAGCAATGATTTGATATGGACCATAATATTTGGGGGACAATTTGGAGAACTTTGATGTAATGCCAACTGCCTGGCAGTGGTGGAGCTTAAGCAAGACCCACTGACCGACAGCAAACTCAACCTCCCGGTGGTTTTTATCGTAGTAGTCCTTCATGCGTTGCTGGGCGTGTAGTAAACGTTCCCGGATCTCGCAAAGGAATTCATCCCGGGTTCGTAAAGTCTCATCCACGGCAGCGACTGAAGATGAACCTGCCTGGTACGGGTTGAGAGCTGGAGGAGATCGGCCATAAACCACTTGAAAAGGAGTGCATCTGAGGGCGGAGTGAAAAGATGTATTATAACAGAACTCAGCCCAAGGAAGCCAACGAACCCACTGGCGAGGACGGTCTCCACTGAGGCAGCGAAGATACATTTCAATGGTGCGATTGACAACTTCGCTCTGACCATCAGCTTGTGGATGAAACGCCGAAGTCATATCGAGAGACACTCCAGCCAACCGAAATAATTCAGTCCAAAAGTTGCTTGTGAAAACTGTGTCTCGATCACTGACGATAGACTCAGGAAATCCATGAAGGCGTACAATCTCCTCAAAGAAGGCATGAGCCACCGACTGAGCCGTATAGGGATGTGCCAATGGAATGAAGTGGGCATACTTAGAAAACCTGTCCACTACTGTCAGAACAACTTCCCATGGACCCGAGGGAACCCATCGACGAAGTCCATTGAAATGTGAGACCAAATGTGCGTAGGGATCAGCAGGGGTTGGAGCAGCCCTGCAAGATGTAGGTGATCCACTTTGTTGCGCTGACATGTAGTACAGCAAGTGATGTGATCTTGTGTGAGCTTCTTGAGTTGGGGAATGTAAAAATCTTGTCGGATTCGGTGCAGTGTTTTCTGGATCCCTTCATGGCCAATGGAGTGATATTTCGCAATGATCTGGGGAACATAAGCAGATGAGCTTGGGACAAAAATGCGGCCATTGTATAGAAAGAGGCCATCAACAAAGGTCCAGTGGGAAGGAAGATCTTGCGTTGTCTGTTGAGAATGCAACGTCTTGAATGCTAGCAAGGAGCGGACTTCTTCTTTGAGCTGATCAAGAATTTGAAACTGCGGTACCGACAGTGCTGATAGGCGCAGTTGTTCATCCCGGTGAGATAAAGCGTCCGCTACAAGGTTGGTTTTGCCCGGTTTGAATTCAATTTGGAAATCGAATCCGAACAGTTTGCTGACCCAGTGGTGTTGAGGGATAGTATTTAATCGCTGATCCAACAGATATTTCAAACTGTAATGGTCCGTGCGGACAATGAACGCTTTACCCCAAAGAAAATGGCGCCAATGACGAACTGCTTTGACTAATCCAATGAGCTCGCGCTCGTAAGCGGCAAGTTTGGCGTGGTGTTGTGGAATTGCTCGACTGAAGAATGCAATTGGTTTGGATCCCTGATGTAGGACAGCCCCAATGCCGCTGCCGGAAGCATCGCACTCAACTATGAAAGCTGCTGTAAAATCTGGAAGAGCCAAGAATGATGGCGTGCACAGGGCCGTCTTTAGCGCTGAGAATGCGTCATTTGCCTCTTGCGACCAGCAGAACCCCTCTTTCGTAAGAAGCTTGGTAAGGGGCGCTGCCAATGATCCAAAGTTCCGTATGAACTTACGGTAATATCCTGCAAGACCCAAGAAGCCCCTCAATTGACGAGGAGAGGTCGGAATTGGCCATTTCTGGATGTCGTCCACCTTGGACTGATCCATGGAAACCCCATCAGCTGAAACCACATGGCCTAAGTATGAAACTGACTTTGTGCCAAAAGAACACTTCGATTGTTTGAGAAAGAACTGATGATGCCGCAGCAGAGCAAAGACTTGGCGCATGTGGCACAAATGTTCTGACCAAGAAGGACTGAATATTAAGATGTCGTCGAAGAAGACCAGTACGAATTTTCGAAGAAAAGGCCGGAGAATGGCGTTCATAACAGCCTGAAATGTTGCCGGAGCATTGGAGAGACCGAAAGGAAGGACTAAGTATTCAAAGTGACCATGATGTGTGCGGAAAGCTGTCATATGGATATCCTCCGGATGCATGCGGATTTGATGATAGCCCGACCGTAAGTCCAACTTGGTGAAGTACTTTGCGTGTTTCAGCTCGTCCAATAGCTCATCAACTACCGGAATAGGAAATTTGTCCTTGACTGTTTGGGTATTAAGTGCCCGATAATCCACACAAAGTCGCCATGAGTTATCCTTCTTTTTCACCAATATAACGGGCGAACTGAAGGGAGAAGTACTTGGGCGTATAATGCCTTGTGACAACATTTCGTCACATTGTTTTTCGATTTCATCCTTGTGATGGTGGGGATAGCGATATGGACGAACCGCCACTGGTTTGGAACCTGGTAAGAGGTGAATGTGGTGGTCAAAGGGTCTTGGCGGTGGTAACCCAGAAGGAAGCTTAAAAATATCCTGAAAGTCTGATAGAAGTGCTGGCAATAGTGCTTGAGTTGGCTCATTGAGTGCGAACAGCCGTGACGATGGTCTGTGCGGAATGCCCAAAAATCTGACTTGCCGCCCGTGATGCCAGAAGGACATTGATAGTTTGGAGAAATCCCAGAGAATTGGACCCAATGTGCGAAGCCAATGAACACCCAGAATGACGTCAAAGCCCTGCAGCGGTAAAGCGTAGCAATTGATCGAGAATTCTTCCGATCCAATATTGACTGACAAGGACGGACAAAACCCTGGACACGGTATCCTGTCACCATTAGCAACTGCTACATTGATACCCGTGCGGTCTTGCAGGCTAATAGCAGACTGTTGGGCAGCCTCAAGAGTAATGAAATTGTGAGTGGATCCTGAATCAACCAAAGCACAGAAACTGTGATCCCGAAAGGTGATGGTTAATTGCATGGTATTGCCCGCAGAAATACCCGTTAACGCGTGTAAGGAAATTTGGGGGGTGTCATGCTCGCTACTGTCTTCTGGTACATCATCTTCGTCGAGAATCTCAATCCAATACAGGCGCTTGCACCGATGTCCTCGTGAGAATTGTTCATCACAATTAAAGCAAAGACCCTTCTGGCGACGACCCGCCATCTCAGATGGAGTAAGACGCCTGAATGCTCGTTGTTGTGGTGCCGCTGACCCAGTGGAAGGTGCCGCCAACAGGGGAACCTCCGGTGGTTTTGGCAGTAGAGGTGGCGAGCGTTGTGCTGGAGCATATCTTGCAGAAGATGATTGAGCGTTGGTATGCGTCTGACGGAGAAGCAGCCCTGAGCTATACAATAATTTGTAATGCCTTTCCGCTGCTTTGGCAAGACTGACAGCAGTATCCAACGAAGCCGGACTCTGCAATTCAACGTCTGACTTGATGAGCTCCCCCAATCCGGCCAAAAACAATCCAACTTCATGTTCTGGAGATAGATTGTCTGTGCGACAGAGTACTTTATAGAATTCCTGAGCATAATCTTCCACTGACCCTGTTTGGCGAAGAAGAGCAAGCTCTGAAACTGGATTTGATCGAAAGGGAGGACCGAAGCGCAGTTTACAACAACTCTGAAATCTGGGCCAAGATGGAATGCCTTCGGTTTTCTCCAGCTTGTAATACCATTGCTGAGCTATGCCTGTCATATGGTAAGTTGCCAACCATACCTTTTCCTCTTCAAGGGTGCGGTGACCCCGAAAGAATTGATCACAGCGAGCAAGCCACTCCAGCGGGTCTGATGTGCCATCAAACAGGGGAAAGTCCACTTTGTAGAACCGACCTGGATGTGTAGCCGCAGTGTTTTCACCGGAAGGAGGTCGTGCCGCCGAGTTTGCCGAGTTGGTGTCTTTAGTTGGTGACGACGAACGTCCTTCAAGAGCCAGAACAGTCGCCTCCAGATTGGCGTGAGCCGCCGCTTGTTCCTCTTGTCGCTTCAAGATCGTTCCCAGGATCTCCTTCAATTCGCGAAATTACGCGCTGAAAGCATCAGGAGCCATGGAAACTGATACCAATCTGTTATGAATCTTGCCCCGTGATCTCAGGTGGTAGGGATGAGAGGGTAGAGGCTTGTCGGCTTCAGCCCGGAGGAAGTCCTCTGCTTCCGCCGTGGTTGTCGCTGCCACTAGAACTAGGGTTTGGGAGGGAAAGACTTTATTTCTTCTCTGATTCCCCCGCTCAAACGCAGGAAGGAATATATACTCTTACAATCCTTGTCTCGGAAGGAGACCGACTCCTAAACGATTCCATAACTAAAGAGTTTACAAAGGACTTCTTTTATTCCTATTTGTAACCTGGACTCCAATCCGAAAAGAATTGCTATGGCGCGTCAGATGCGCTCGCCAATTTGGCCCTACGGACGTAGTGGCGTCCCCAGTATGAATCCATAACACGTGGCCTGTTCACCTTTCGCATCCAGTGAAATGCAATGTACAAAGGATCGATGCAAATGTGGTTATCTAGTAAGATTATTGTATTTTGTGTCAGAAGAGGAACAGATGTATAGCACTTCAGTGCAAACTAGTTTCTCCCACTTCTGAAAAGAAAATTGAGATCGGTCTTGTGTTGTTCCCTTCATCTCTGCGTGTTAACTTTTGCATTACCGCATGGCAAGTGTTCATGACTCATGTCGCCCGTACAATTGTGAGGAATAAAATTCTACTATTGCACGGTAATGATACTGTGCCGTCACTTCTCTCAACCATTAGCTCGGAAAACATTGCTTGGGATTAATTGAGACAGAGCAGGAAAAAAAAACACAGAAGAATTTTTTCGGGTAGTATAGCAATTTAGTTAGTAAACTCGTTGCACTCATCATAGATTGTTGTAGGCTTAAGACGGCAAAATCGGGAGAAAAGGAGCATTTCGGAGCTGAAAACGTACTTTTGAAAGGCGTAATTAAGAAGTACGCATTTCGGAGTACGAACTTTTGAAACGTACTATTGCATTTCGGAGCCCCATTCCACCGATCAGAAGCACGGCGACTGGCGAGAAATGGCATTTTCCTCACAGAGAGAGAGAGAGAGAGAGAGAGAGAGGAGATGCATTCATTTGAATTCTGATCTGCAGCCGTTTATACCATGAACTATACAATTTGCAATTGTATTATTACGATTTTTTTCGAAAACAAAATCGTCGATGCGGTTTAATTATTCCTAGATTTTGCGCTTGGTGTTTGTAATGTTTTCACTTGTTTTTCTGAAGGTAGCACCGATCAACATTTCGGGAAGCCCATTTAATTGTAGGAGATCCGTAGAGGCAAACATTGCGTAAATCGCTTTCTGACAGTGATGTTGTGTCAGTGTAGCTAGGTTAAAAAGCCCCGCTGAAAACGGTTTAGACTTCTAGTTTCTGACTTATTTTTTACTATTCAATAATTTCGTCTTTTTCTGGTTTTTTTTTGGCCTTTTGAGTTTTTTTGCCGGTTCTTTTTTCCGTATTCATTTATACTATCCGTGATGGGGTAGCCTGTTTTTTCTATTTTAAATTTTTAAAAAATTTAATTACGTCAAATAAGTCACCATCAGTTACAGTGCAATTTCAATTAGCTACAGTGCTTTTCAGCCATCAGCCACTAAAAAAAGCCATTTTGAGCACGCCTTAAAAGCCCCACGTATGTTGGTCAACTTTGGCCATCCGCTTTGTTGGATTTAAGCTGGTTCAATGAAGAGAAAAGTAGACATTGGTTGGGTTCTTTTGGGTTTGCTGTTTGAGGCTTTTAACTTTGCTACATTAATTAGTTTTCAAACGATACGTCTTTTTAAGGTGAGGTCTACAAGTCAATTATAGAGACATTATATCAGCTTCAACTATACCGACCAAAATCTTTGTATTCTCTCTCGCGAATCGCCAGAATTCATAAGTTATAAACCACAGCCTAAAAGAGCCCACCCATTGAATCGATTCAATACACTAGGCCAACCAATTTCTATGGGATAAAATGGAACTAGACTCTAAACAAGAGTCGATTCAAGCATTAACGCACCTCATGTGGCCCCACTTGTCAGTGTGCTCGCTATCGCTCATGGTCGTCGCCCTCGTTGCTCGCTGGCTATTCTCCATCACAGTGGTTACCCACCAGATGTCCTCCACCATTGTTTTCCGTTTGCCGCCGTTGTTCTCCAGACCGCCTGGCCAAATGTTATCCATCGCTGTTCTCCAAACCTACTCACTGGCCGTCCACCTCTCTATTCATTGCCTCTGCACTAGCCGTCAACATTGTCGCCTCCGCCGTTGGGCATGGATTGTGGCTGCCCTGCCTCCAATCTCTCCTTCTCGGCCTCTGCTGCCACTAGATCGGCTACCGGCGACGGCGACAGAATGGCCACTAATGGCAGAGAGTGGGTCGCTCCACCACTGGCGAGGGCCAAGGGCAGATAGGGGGAGAGGTCGTCATCTCGTCAGAGAGATTGAGAGCAAAGGAAAGAGCAAGGTGGGTTCTTTTAGGCTGTAACTTTGACTTTTAGCTTATCAGTTTTTGAATTCTGGTTGTTTGTGACAGATAGTTCAGAGGAAAATAGTTGTAATGTGATTTTGTCCAGTATAGCTAAACTCGGTATAATATCTTTTATAATCTATCTATAGATCTATTTTACAAAACCGTATTATTTAAAAACTAATTACTATAATAAAAATTGATAAGCTAAAAGCAAGGGTAAAAAGAATCCAGCCCAAGAGTTGAGGAGAGGTGGTCGGAGGAAGGAACGGAAGTAATAATCCCCTTCTTATGACCGGGGGGATTGCCGCGAGGGGAGGGCGGCCACATCGCCCCTGCGCGCGCTCGCGCCGGCGCGTGGCCGCCGATTTTTCGTACGGTCAGGGGAGGTGATTTCCTTGCATTTTCTCGAAATTACGTAAAGGTCATTTTTCCTCGCAAAAAAGTCCCTGCCAGTTTTTTTTAAAACACTTTTTTTTAAAACACCCCTCCACTTTGCAGGATAGCGCCCCGCCATTTTTAAAATTACGTACGGGTCCTCGTTTAGTTACGTGCAGTCCTTAAATTTTTACGAAAAAGCTCTTTAGCTTTCTCGAAAATGCGCATGTGCCCTCAATTTTTTTTAAAAAACTCCTCACGAATTATCGCCTTTTTTACTTCGGTACACACGGTGGCTGGCGCGGTGTGTCGCCGCGCCTACGAGGCTAGTGTTTTTAATTAATGGTCTCATTGCTGGGAGGGGCTGATTCCGGACATCGGAGGAAAAGATGGCTAGTTCTTTAGATGCTTTGAACCAGTGTATCCCATACACTAGCAATGCCCTTGCGTTACGTAAAATTTTACTGCTTGCAACTACCAGTACATTTTCTATACGTCCTCAGATAAATGTAATAATTTCTGGTCCTTGAAAAGACACGACGAATTCAAAAGTTAGTAACTGCTTGTGTCACCTCAAATTTTACTGCTTTCAACTACCTGTACATTTTCTACACGTCCTTCGGATAAATGTAATGATTTCTAGTCCTTGAAAAGACACGAAACAACCGAATTCAAATGTTAGTGACTGCTTACTACTAATTATACGCGTTATTACACTAATTTGGTGGATTAACTTAATTCTAGATTAGGATGGTTAAAAGACTTTGATCAATTTAAATTAATCCACCTTAATCTAAGGAAGTTTGACGTGTTAAATTCTTAAACCACTTCTTAACCCAAACCATCATTAGATTAGAGAAGATTAACTTAACCCAGTTAAAGTGTTTTAACTCTTCTAATCAAGGATGGAGTTACTGAAGTTTATCTCAAAATGTTTAGTTTTACATGATGCGCTTATATAGGTTTCGTTCTTTTTAGCTTATGGGTTATAACTATTATTGAACAAATAAATTGGATAATTTCTCTAAAATTGTTTTAAAACGGTTTATCGGGACAGTATTGTCTAGAACTACTACTGATGGCAGAGAATAGGTCACATTGCCGCCGGCGATGGCCAAGGGTAGACAGAGGGAGAGGCCGTCGTCTCGTCGGAGGATCCAGAAAGGGAGAACGGGAGTCGAGTGGGGTGGGAGACGGAGGAAACTTCTGTGGGGACAGTCCCCGTAGAAGTGCGTGCTTTCCGTGGGAGACTGGGTGGGGAAGGAACTGAAGTTATGTTTTTAGTTAGGCCCCGTTTGGCACGGCTCCACTTTCACAAGTGGAGCTGTTTTTTTTTTGGCTTCAGCTCCACGAACAGCTCCACCGGTGGAGCTGGAACTGTTTTGGTAGACTGTTTGGCAAAACAGCTCCACCTGTTTTATCATGCATGGTTGAGAGATGTCAATTGTCCAATATACCCCTGTCTATTTGGCTTGTAGTAACATCAAGAGCTGTATGTTTCTACATGATTTTTCATCCGAGTAAATTTGAATTCAAAAAAAAATTTAAATTTAAAATAACACAAAGTATTAGCAACCAATATTTAATGGCGGCGGCGCTCCCTTCACGGTCGAAGACGAGAAGACCGAACAAAGGAACGGGAACGGGAGAATAGAAGAGCCGGTGGTAGATCGCGTAAATTCACGAAAGTACAAGGGCAGTGGCATGCGGGCCTGCGGATGGAGCCGGGTGGAGCTACTTTTTTCAGCTCCATCTCGTACATATCTTTTGTCTCAGCATGTTTTAAGAGACTCCTTGGGTAGAGCTATTTTGTTTTACCCCGTTTGGCACAAAACGGCTCCAAACAGCTCTAGGAGCCGGTGATGGAACTGTGCCAAACGGGGCCTTAATATATGTCAGAAACCCACACACTCGGCAACAGATAGATAGCATAGGACTCGGTTTTCAGTTAGTCACTGTTCAGTTTCAGTTAGACTGTTTCAGTCTACCGGCTAGTAGAGATAGTGGTCCGAGTCTTTAGCTGATCCGAATCTGTAGGCTTCAGTTAGTTTTCCATGGCCAGCAATGATCTGGCTGCTGTATATGTACAAGCACAACTCTGAATGAATGGACTGAGCGTTCCTTCCTCTTACATGGTATCACGATTCTTTCTGATCCTCAACTCCGTTTCCGCTGCTCCCAGTCATGGCAAGCCCCAATGGTTCTTCCTCCTCGCACACCAATCCCTTTGCCATGCCTGAACCGATCCCTCCTCCAGCGTCAACCATCGTGCTGATCAACATCCACAGCCACGTTCCCGTCACTCTCACTGCCGATGACGGCAACTTCAGGCAATGGCGTTCCTTTTTTGAACTCACATTCAAAAAATTTGGGCTCGCCAATCATGTGGACGGCACCGTCGACGCTGCCGCCATGATCGACGATCCCGAGTGGCTCCAAGTCGACTCCTGCATTGTCTCATGGTTGTACTCCACTGTGTCCAAGGAGATTTGGAGCGATGTCTACCGGCCTCGCAGCTCTGCACACACCGCGTGGATGGCCATTACCGGGCAGTTTCTCGACAACAGTCTCCAGCGCGCGGTGTATGCACAGCAAGAGTTCCACAGCCTCTTTCAAGGTGACATGACCATCTCCGAGTACTGTGGCCGTCTCAAGCGCCTCGCCGACACGCTCTACGACTGCGGCGCCGCCGTCTCCGACCCCGCGCTCGTCATCAACACGTTGCGCGGACTGAACAACAAGTTCAGTCAGGCCATCGCCGTCCTCTCCACCATGACGCCGCCGCCGACATTCCTCTACACGCGCTCCTATCTGATCCAGGAAGAAAACCGCATCAGGCACTCGCTGCAGATGGAGGCGCAGACCGCGCTCCTCGCCGCGGCCAACACCGCCACTACGACCAAACCCGCACCACCGCCGCCGGCTTCCCCTTCTGCAGGTGGCGGCAGCGGTGATCGCCGCAAGAAGCGCAAGGGCTTTGACTTCAAGCCCCGTCAGGGCGCCTCTGGTGGTCAGCCCTCGGCGCACAGTGGCCCTCCGGTGAACTCCGGCACTGCTCCTCCTCCACAGTGGCCGCCAACGTACAACCCCTGGCAAGGCGTTGTCCAGGCTTGGCCTCTGAACGCGTGGCGCCCCAGTGTTCTCGGCTCCCGTCCCGGCGTCAGCCCGCCACAGGCCATGGCGGCGCTCACGGCACCGCCACCTCCACCTGATGTCCACTCCTACGCCGGCAACAACGGGTCCATACCATCAGGTCTCTACTCCGCCCTCAACGGCATGTCGCTCAACACCAACGGCGGTGGCGGTGGGGACTGGTTCCTTGACACCGGAGCAACCGCGCACATGGCGTCAAACCCCGGTATTCTCACCACTCCCCCAACTTCCACTGTTCCCCAACAGATCGTTGTCGGCAATGGACAGTTCCTATCTGCCCAGTGCACCGGCAACGCATCTATCCCCACCTCTTCCTCTCCCCTTCAGCTTCGCAACATTCTAATTGCCCCTCAGCTTGTCAAGAATTTGATTTCCGTTCGATCCTTAACCCGTGATAACTTGGTGTCTGTTGAATTTGATCCCTGGGGATTCTCCATCAAGGACCTGCGCACCCGGACGGTACTGCTCCGATGTGATTCGTCAGGGGAACTTTATCCCCTACGTCGGCAGACGGGTTCTGCGGCTCACCGTTCTGCTGCCTTCCTTTCTGCAACCGACGGTGCTCTGTGGCATGCTCGACTTGGTCACCCCGGCCAGAGCGCTCTCCAGCGGCTGTCCAGCTCCATCGGCTTCTCCTGCTCCAAGTCCAACCGCCACACTTGCCACGCCTGCCGCTTAGGAAAACATGTTCGCTTACCCTTCCGCGACTCCAATAATATTTCTAGTTTTCCCTTTCAACTTTTGCATTGTGATGTATGGACATCTCCGGTTCTAAGCAATTCTGGGTTCAAGTTCTACCTTGTCATTCTGGATGATTTTTCGCATTACACTTGGACCTTTCCCCTGCGACACAAATCCGACGTTCTACCCACTCTGATATCCTTCCACGCCTTTGTACGCACCCAATTCCAAGCACCGATCATGAGTTCCAAACCGACAACGGCAAAGAATTTGACAACTCCGCGTCACGCGCGTTCTTCGCGACGCACGGCATTGCCCTGCGTCTTACCTGTCCCTATACATCTCAGCAAAACGGCCGTGCGGAACGTGTACTGCGAACCATCAACGATGGCTTACGTGCTTTGCTCTTTCAGGCCTCCATCCCTGCTTCCTTTTGGCCTGATGCACTCGCAGCCTCCACGTATCTGCTCAACCGCCGGCCCTGTCGTCCTCGTGACAACGTCACTCCCTTTGAACTCCTCTTTGGCGAGCCGCCGGACTATGCTCATCTCCGAGTCTTCGGCTGTCTTTGTTATCCGAACACTGCCGCAACCGCACAGCACAAACTAGCTCCCCGCTCCATGCGTTGCGTCTTCCTTGGATATCCTCTTGACCAGCGCGGCTACAAGTGCTACAACCCGGTCACGAAACGTGTTCTGATATCTCGTCATGTTTTCTTCGACGAGGCTTGTTTTCCGTTTGTGCAGGATGACGTGCCACACCGGCCTATGGCGCCACCATGTCAGCCGTGCCTGCCCGATGTGCTTCCCGTTGTCACCAGCACGCGGCACCCACGGTGCGGCGCGCGGGCCGACACGGTTCCCGCACCACCTGCTCCATCCGCTGCGATGCCCGCGGATCTAGCACCAACAGGATCTGCGGACCAGGTGCCCTCGTCACCAGCACCATCGGCGTCCGGCCACGCTCCGACGACGTCGTGCTCACCAGCGCACGCACCAACTCTGCCATCCGCGCCGCCGCCCGCGCCTTCGACCTCGCCGCCTCGCCACCAGATGATCACTCGTGCACGTGCTGGGATCCGCATGCCTAATCCCAAGTATGCGCACGTGGCAACAACGACGGCGCCATCGCCACCACCGGCGTCAGTCCGGGCTGCTCTCCGTGATCCAGAGTGGCTCTCGGCCATGCAAGACGAGTTCGATGCTCTGCAACACAATGGCACCTGGACTCTAGTGCCTCGGCCAACTCACGCAAACGTCATCACCGGCAAGTGGCTGTTCAAGAACAAGCTCAAACCCGACGGCTCCCTCGAACGACACAAGGCGCGCTGGGTTGTACGCGGATTCTCACAGCGGCCAGGCGTCGATTTTCATCAGACGTTTTCCCCGGTTGTGAAGCCTGCCACTATTCGCACCGTGCTTCATCTGGCTGCCACCCGCCACTGGCCGGTGAACCAGCTCGACGTCAAGAACGCGTTCTTGCACGGTGAGCTTGCCGAACGGGTCTACTGCCATCAGCCTGCAGGATTCGTCGACCCCAGCTGCCCCGATCATGTGTGTCTTCTCGTCAAGTCGCTGTATGGCCTCAAGCAGGCGCCGCGTGCCTGGTTCGAACGCCTTGGCAATCATCTTCGTCAGATGGGGTTCGCGGCGTCCGGCTCCGACAGCTCTCTGTTCATCTACAAGCACGGCAAGGAGGCGGCTTATCTCCTGGTATATGTCGACGACATCATACTCACGGCATCGACGTCGACGCTCCTGCAACAATTCATCGACCACCTTCGACATGCCTTCGCTCTCAAGGACCTTGGCGTTCTGAACTTCTTCCTCGGCGTTCAGGTTCGACGCGACGACACTGGGTTCTTCCTCACCCAAGCCCAGTACACCGAAGACGTTCTGGAACGCGCAGGCATGGCGAACTGCAAGCCAGCCTCGACACCGGTTGAAGCCAAGCCGAAACTGTCGGCCAATGACGGCGAACCCGCGGCTGATGGCACGTTCTACAGAAGCATCACCGGTGCCCTACAGTATCTCACCCTCACGCGTCCGGACATCGCTTATGCGGTGAACCAGGCGTGTCTTCATATGCAGGCGCCCCATGATGTGCACTGGAACCTCGTCAAGCGCATTCTCCGCTACCTCCGAGGCACGATCAACCACGGCATCCGCATCTCGGCCACTCCATCAACTGTTCTCAAGGCGTACTCCGACGCGGACTGGGCGGGATGCCCAGACACTCGACGCTCGACATCGGGCTATTGCGTCTTTCTGGGTGACTCTCTTGTCTCGTGGTCCTCGAAGCGGCAGACCACCGTCTCGCGATCAAGTGCCGAGGCTGAATACAGGGCAGTGGCTAATGCAGCTGCTGAGTGCTGTTGGCTACGGAATCTGCTTCGCGAACTCCATGTCGTTGTCGACAAGGCAACGGTGATCTACTGTGATAACATCTCTGCCGTCTACCTTTCAGAGAATCCTGTTCATCACCGTCGGACGAAGCATGTGGAACTCGACATCCATTTTGTGCGCGAGAAGGTAGCCCTTGGACAGTTCAAAGTTCTGCACATACCTACACGCCACCAATTTGCAGACATCATGACAAAGGGACTACCGACGTCATTGTTCAATGACTTCAGAAGCAGTTTGTGCATTCGATCACCCGATGCTCCAACTGAGGGGGGGTGTCAGAAACCCACACACTCGGCAACAGATAGATAGCATAGGACTCGGTTTTCAGTTAGTCACTGTTCAGTTTCAGTTAGACTGTTTCAGTCTACCGGCTAGTAGAGATAGTGGTCCGAGTCTTTAGCTGATCCGAATCTGTAGGCTTCGGTTAGTTTTCCATGGCCAGCAATGATCTGGCTGCTGTATATGTACAAGCACAACTCTGAATGAATGGACTGAGCGTTCCTTCCTCTTACAATATATACGTGGGTCTCACTGATGGGAGGAGCTGATTCCAAACGTGGCATAGTGGTAAACCAACATTGATTCAATACACCAAAATGCCCTTACGTCATTTCAAATTTTACTTCTTCCAACAACCGGTACATTTTCCACACGTCTTCAGATAAATGCATTGATTTGTATTCCTTGAAAAGACACGAAACAACCGAATTCAAATGTTAGTAACTGCTTATCGGGCTTAAAAGTCCGAGCTTTTAGCTTATTTAAGTACTACAGAGGTTTTTTATACTATAACTGATGTAACTATTTTAGTATAATTAAATTTTAAAAAAGAAAAAATGCTATATCATTATAGATAATGTAAAGGAATAAACAAAAAAGACGAAAAAAATCGAAAAAAGCCAAAAACCAAAAAAAGACGAAATTAAAAAGCTAAAAGCTAAAAGTTGAAGCTCTAACGAGCACAACCTAATACTATGGGACGGCTAGCGTACGGTATGCCGTTAGAAATGTTTCTAATGGTATAGGCAAGTTTCATCGAGTTTTATCTAAATTTTATGAGTTTCACAAGGTTTCATAGAGTTTCGAACATGTTTCATAAAAGTTAGTCAAGTATGAAATCTCATGAAACACTATAAAATTTAGACATAAAATCTTATAAAACTTAGTCAACTTAGACATGAAAGCTCTTGAAACTTAATAAAACACCATAAAACTTAGTCATAAAACCTTATAAAACCTCTGAAACTTACTATTTGCTGTTTGGAGCCATTAGCGGCATTCACCAGCGAGCCAATTCCAGTAGTTACATTCTTGGAAAGGGAGCTTACCGCACACATACATAGAGATGCAGAGAGATTTGAAGAGTAAACCAAGCAAGAAGCAAATGCAGATTTGCAGTGGTACCTGACAAGGAGGAAATGATTGGAAGGTTGCTTACTCATAGCGATGTGGATGGCGTCAAACTTGGCAGTGGAAAAGTATACGCAAGTGACGAGGCCGAGCCCAAACTTGTGGGGCTCCACATGACTGATGCCCTACATGGCGTGCGTGTGCAGTTGGGCAGGCCGTGAGCCTTCGCCATCCTCTACCTCTCCATGAGCCACATCGAGTCATCCTCGGCCTCATCGTGAGCTGCGTCATGTCGTCCTCTGCCTCGTTGCAAGTTGTGTCGTGCCATCCTCCACCGGTCGCGAGCTGCATCACCGAGCCACACCGACACTGGTGAGAGAGTCATGACTTAGTAGAGAGAGAGAGAGTGGTGGCCTCATGGGGAAGACATAAGAGACAAGAGGTGGAGAATGACTTTGAAGGGATAAGAATGAAGCCAGTCAAGTGGATAGAAAAAATCAGATGGTTAAAAGTACATGTGGGACTAATCGGATGGGCATAAGCTATACCATTGGTTTGGAGAAGAATGCTATAGTGTTCTGTAGTTTTTCTATAATACTAACTATACGCGTATTACTATCACTCCGGTTAGGCAGACACGGTTGACTCTTGCAAGGTTAACATTTCTTCGTATGCTTTGAAATATTTTTTTCTAGGCTACGTTTGTCTTGAGGTTAAGATATCTAAATTAGCTAACCTTAACTCAGTTAGGTTAGCTTAACCTAAGTTTTGTGTTTGGCAACCAATCTCGTTGATCTAAATTACTATTTGGCTGGATCTTATGAGTTAGCTGGGTTAGTAGTACAAAAATAGAACTTAGGAGGCTGAGTTGTGTTGAGTTAGATTATTCTACTAATTTAGTAGGTTAATTACAAACTAGGGTAGTTAAAAGGCTTTGATCAGAGTAAGTTAATCTTCCTTAATCCAATGGTGATAGGCGGACTAAATCCCTAAAACACCTCTTAATCCCAAACTAAACTGAGCCATTCTATTTGGTATAGAATTAAGAGGTGGGTTAGAGATTTAACCCACCAAAACCATTGCATTAGAGAGGATTAACTTAACCTAGTCAAAGTGCTTTAAGCCTTCCAACTCAGAATTAAGTTAACCCACTAAATTGTTAAAATAAGTTAATACAGTGTTAGAAATAATCTTGACTTCAAGTTCAAGACGTAGTAGAATCCGTCTCCGTGTGTAACTCAAGTTGAAGTTGTGTCTAACTTGAAGTCCGAATACATATACTACTAGGAGATTATTAGCGTATATATTGAGAAGGCTTGTAGCCAGATTTGAAAGAAAAGCAAGACAAAGGGTGAGCAAATAAGAGAATAGAGAAATTCAGAAATTCTTCTGTGCTCTCTCCGTTTATCTGCGATGTGTGTGTTTTCTTCTGAATCAAAGTTTTAACAAGTGGTATCAGAGCCTAGGCGAGAACCGAGTCGCTGAAAAAATCGTCTCGGCGATTCCATTTCGCGCTTGCCTCGCGCGGTGCTCCCAGCACTCGGTCCAACAGAACGTCACACGCAATAGTAAAAGGAAAAGGCACCCATCTTCTGAGCAAGCGCGCGAAGAAAAAAAGTCCAGAACAGATCGAAGCAGCAGCGCACGGCATTGTCCTGAGAAGCGATGCTTGCGTCGAGGTCTCTACACGCAGAGCTCCTGAGGCGAGCATCGCCTACAGTTCAAATTCAACTCGGCATCAACAGTAGAAGCGAAGCCTCCGTCCGTCCGTTCGTCTCTGAGGCGAAGCACCAGAAGAAAAGCGGCACATCCTTCTATTTTGCCTCGATCTGAGCAGCATCTCTTGTGCAGGAGAGAGGAAAAGACAAAACAGAAGTGCGGCAGGACAGAGAAAAGAACAAAAATTTCAAGCACAACAAAGAACATAACAAGGGCAACTGCATACGGTATCGTAGACCACATGCATGGATGCACATTTGGTGCCGTGCAACACGCGGAGACTGACTCGTAGTTAGAAACTGAATCGAATCATGTGCAGTCCGGCTTTGAGGTGTACTCAGTCTCCCAGTGTAGCATGCAATAAAAGCGCACGCAAGCGAGTACTCCGGCAACAGAGAGCGCTGAGACAAGAAGCAAGAAGTCACCAAGAAAAAAGAGAAAATAGCGTAGTTTTTTTCTCTCTGTTTCCTCGGTCCAAGAGCCACTTTAAAGTAACCCAAGTTCTTGATCCATGCTCAAGATTATGTCGCGTTCTCTAGGAAGTGGTGTCACCGATGACGAGGCATCATCCAGTATGATGGCGAAGGAGAGTTCTGCTATCTCACTGCATTATCCGATGCTCATGACGAGCAATTATGCAGCCTGGCCAATCAAGATGAAGGTGTACATGAAGGCTCAAGGAGTGTGGGATGCGATCGGGAACAACAACGTCGATGTGCACAAAGATCAGATGGTATTGGTGGCCATCTATCAGGGCATCCCAGAGGAAACGCTCTTCCTACTAGCCGAAAAAGGGGACAACCAGAGCTGCGTGGGGTGGCGTTGAAGACGATGCACCTTGGCGCCAATCATGTGAAGGAAGTAAAGGTACAAACTCTCAAGACCGAGTTCGAGGTGTTGCGTGTGAAGGAAACGGAGTCGATCAATGACTTCGCCGTCCAGTTGACGATCTTTGTCAACAAGATTCGGGCTCTTGGCGAGAAGGTGGAAGAGTTGTACGTAGTGAAGAAATTGCTTTGTGTTGTTCCCTCACAGTTTCTCCCGATTGATTCGGTCATAGAGCAATTTGGAGACATAAAGACAATGACCATGGAGGAGGTCATCGGTCGTCTTAAGGCGTATGAGGAACGCATCCGCGACAATAGCAACAACGGCAATGGACAGCTCTTGTTGACCCGTGCCGAGTAGAAGATCCGATCATCGAAGCGTGAAGGCAAGAACACTTCCAGGGGTGGTGGCCAAGGGCGTCAGAATCGAAAGTTTGATAAGGCAAAAGTGAGGTGTTATAATTGTAACGATTATGGGCACTTTGCTTCAGAATACCCCAAGTTGAGCATGAAGAAAGCGTTTGTTGCTGAAGCGCTCAGCGATGATGAATCAACAGCGCTCTGATGATGAGTTGAGTCAGGGATGTTGAGAAGATGTGTCGCCGTCCAAACTTAAGTAAGGTGAAAAGGAATCGGAACGTTGAGTAGATGTATCACCGTTCTGTGTCAAGTATGAGTTTAGTAAGTCGTAGTTGAGACCGACTGTCTCAATATTTTAGAATCTTTGCATCCAGATAAACCTGTGCCAGTTGAGTTGAGTTCCTACATGTAGTTTGCATGTGAAATGCTTCATGTGGAGGCGTGGCTGGTAGTTCATAATGCATTGAGACTAAAACTAAGTATGTCAAGTCAAGATTAAGAAGGAGATTGTTAGAAATAATCTTGACTTCGAGTTCAAGACGTAGTAGAGTCCGTTTCCGTGTGTAACTCAAGTTGAAGTTGTGTCCAACTTGAAGTCCGAATACATATACTAGTAGGAGATTATTAGCCTATATATTAAAGAGGCTTGTAGCCAGTTTTGAAAGAAAAGGAAGAAAAAAGAGGAGCAAATAAGAGAATAGAAAAATTCAGAAATTCTTCTGTGCTCTCTCTGTTTATTTGTGATGTGTGCGTTTTCTCCTGATCAAAGTTTTAACATACAACATAACTAACTTTCTTAGATTTTGTTTTTCTAGTGCTAACCTAGCTAACCCACCTAATTTAGCCAGTCAGCAATAAGATTTGTTGCCAAACATAAAATTTGAGTTACGGTTAGCTAACCTAATTATTTTAGCCCAAACCAAGGATCGGAGACACAAGGTTGTCTCAAAATGTTAAGCTTTACACGACGCACTCATATATGCTCTGCAGTTTGGACGTCCCTTTCACGTTGAAAAGGCTGATTAAGCTAGAAACACACAAAAATTAACACAGCCAGCAAGAACTAAAGCATATATATATAGGGGGAGACCAAGGTCACCAGACTAAACTTAACCATACATCACAAAGCTAATAATTAAGCACATTCGCCTACTAAAAGCTACGGTTGCACGGAATTAAGCTACAGTCCATGCTTGTCTCCATCATCGTCTTTAGACCGAACTGGCGTCGTGCGATATGCTGCTACACGGTCCAAAACATTAACTTTTTTCCACACACATACTTCCCTAATCCTAGGTGATAGCTAGGCTAAATTACTAGAGGTATCCGACTCGATACGGCACGGTTGGTTTCTCTCTGCACTGGATACACCCGGCCGGTGTCTCGCCTGAGTCGCGGCTACGTCGAGTTCATCCTGCTCATGCTCTTGAGGAAAGAGCCGCTCTTGGTGATCTCGCGTAGAGGCTTGTTGGTGAACCGGATGAGGTTGTAGGCCCATGCTCCGGCGACCGCTCCGGCGACCGGCCCCACGATGTACACCCATATCGACCTGTACTGGCTTCCGATCAGCGCCGGGCCAACGCTTCTCGCCGGGTTCATGGATGCTCCTGAGACAGGCCTGCCAAGAGATACACATGTCATGAACTTTCCAATCATCGCTTTGTCTCGTGTAAGATTGTAAGGTATAGGATGACAGCAAAATTCAATTTGCATGTGCCATGTGAAAACATGCATGCAAGACCCTCTTCTTCTGACCTTGTGCTAGTTCTCCACACGAGCCAGAAGAAGTGCGGCATCGTCGGTTGTGTGTTCACAAGGCTGCAAGGTCGGTCCTAGTGTTATGTTCACATTAACCCTTGTGCGATGGTCTACACCAACCACAGCAACGCACACTCAAAGCCATAACCATGACTCGTTGTTATGCTTATTTGGGTTTAAATTTTTTGCTTCTAATTTCTTACTTTCTTAGTTTCGTTTTTTCTGACTTTTTGAGTTTTTTGTATTTCCTTTTTTCTTTATTTTTTGTATTATTTATGATGATATATTTTTTCTTTTTTAAAAAATTTTAAAAATTAATTATACTAAAATAGATTCCAGTAGCTATAATACAAAAAAGTTACTGTAATACTAAAAAAGCTAGAAGGTTAGAGCTTGGAAAGCCCGAATGATCATGTGGCTCCGTAAAACGCTGCTAGCGAAAAGGACAGCGACAGCAAAGAATCTTCGTTTCTTTTGACTGGAATATGTTAATCAGGTCACTCTGATGTGCTACTACTCATGTGTCATACAAATGACACATCTTTTTTGAGCATACGGAAAGTTTAGCGCAAATTTGGAATACGTGGATTTCGTTGAAATTACGTGAAAATTACTAATTCCTGCAAATTTTCCATGAAACTATGCGTTCGAATGCGCTACTAAAGATGGGAGATTGGAGATAATGTCTAGTGTAATTACCCTGCGATTAGCACGTTGAGCAGGATGGTTGCACCCACGGCCAGCCCTGCCAACTCTCCGATCTGCAGGCACAATAACACAGTGATTAGATTAACGTTTAGGAGCTTCGTTAATCCATCCATATTAATCCATTATAGGGAGTTTGTTAATATGGTGGTGAAATAAAAGGGCATATATGGTTTGGCAGTTAGGTGTGCTCACGGCTCTGTTGTCGGTGGCGACGCCGGAGATGACGAACATGAGGTAGAAGGTGATGATGAACTCGAGGACAAGCGACTGGACGTCGGAGCCGGTGGGGAGCGTGCCGGGGAAGTGCTCGTGGCTGCCGCCGAACATGAGGCGTAGCGTGCCGCTGGCGAGCGTGGCGCCCAGCATCTGCGCCAGCACGTACGCCGGCACCTGCCTCCACGGGAAGCGGCGGCAGGTGGCGAACGCGAAGGTGACGGCCGGGTTGAAGTGCGCGCCGGAGATGTGGCCAACGGCGTACACCATCACCATCACGGCCAGGCCCCACACGATCGCCACCCCCGGGAAAGTGATCTGCCCGTTCTTGCTCTGGTTGATCGTCACCGCGCCGCACCCCGCGAAGATCAGGAAGTACGTCCCGAAGATCTCCGCGATGATCTGCTCATACATCCATTCACGCGCAGTTTATTCGTTAGCTACATCAAGATCAGTGAGAGATCGTTTCAGGGAGAAATGGCAAGGAGAAAATACATAGAAGCTCTCACCTTCTGGATGAAGGGAACAGAGACGGCCAGGCCACAGCCCTGGTCGTACTCCTCCTTCCTGCCTTCCTCCATGGCTCTCTGCTCATGAGCTCCATTGGTCTGGGAGTTGTCACCTCCTCCTGCCATCTCCCCCTCTCTCTCTCTCTCCTTGAGCACTCAGATGGGCACAGGAGTTAACCAGAGCAGGGGCAAGTGATCAGTAGAGAGAGACCAGGGGGGAGAGAGAAACAGAGAGGTACAAGGGTTCGGCTTGGCCAATGACCCGGGAGCCTATTTATTGGACGCACCCAGCGGCCTCTCCTCTTGCTGCTCTCTCCTCGTCGCTATCACTTTCCATGCCGTTTGGATTGACCCAGCCCACCTCTGTGAATCTGGTGGGTGCATTTTGTTAGCATCCGCTCATTAGTAATTTTCAGCGTAATTGAACTTAAAAATAAAAATAATAAAAGGGTATATTAGCATAAACAATACAAAAAAATAAAAGGAAAAACAAAGAAGCCACAAAAAGCTAAAACAACCAAAAAATAAAATGAAATTAAGAAATTATAAACTAAAAGCTAAATCTCAAATAAGCATGGTCTAAGTTGATCAACATTATCATTTTGTTCCTCTGGTGAGAGACGCCATCAAAGAGAAATTTTGTTATATCACGGGGGCACAAATCAATTTGTGTCACGAACCAATCCAGCGTTGACACGTGGCATGTGTTACCGTAGCAACTAATAAAAAATATTTTTTTACTTTTTGTACTGTAGATGGTACGGAATTTTTATCTGTTTGCTACAGTATAAAACAGTAAAAATAATTTTTTTGATTTGTTGCTATAGTACTACATGCCATGTGTCAGTACTGGATTGATTCGTGGCACAAACCGCTTTATGTCACGTGATATAACAAAATTTCTCGCCATGAAGGGCTAGAAACACAGGTACAAGGGTTTGGCTTGGCCAATGACCCGCGAGAGGCGCCATCAAGGGCTAGAAATAACAGATCGGGCATTCAAATCTCCCAACTGCCCACCGGAGAGGGAAAGAGCGTACTGCTGAACCGTATCAGAAATGTACCAGACTGACCGTTGAGTTGATAGTCGATAGAGATTGTGTCTGCATAACTACCAAGATTTGTTTTTTGGGGGTGGAAATCATAAATTATTTCTAACCAAACTCCTTACATATACATAGACGCTGACATGTGGCCCCTATTATCAAACCATGGCGCAAGAAAAACTTATCGGTTGCTGTTCATGCAAAAATAATAATCTTAAAGAGTACTACTAATCTTAAAGTAAATAAAGAGATAAATAACATCTACCTATTATTTATGATACTTTCAAAGTTCTGCAAATTACTATTGAGGAAAGCATTAAAACACCTCTCAAAAAGTATATGTTTTTTTTTTGCATATATAGTTGCTTAGCAACTGTAACTAAGGTGGTGCTCGGTTGGGCTGATTTTTTTGTGGCTTATGGCTGAAATTTTATTGTAGCTGACTGAAATTACATTGTAGCTGATGGTGGCTTATTTGGCATAATTAAATTTAAAAAAATTAAAAAGGAATAAACGGGTTAGCCTAGTATGTATAATGCAAAAAACGGTCAAAAAGCTCAAAAAAATCCGAAAAGTCAGAAAAGGACGAAATTTAAGAATAGTGAAAAATAAGTCGGAAACCAGAAGGCTAAGCCCAAACGAGCGGGGCTTGAGAATTGGATTTTGCTCTCTTCAACAGGAGTAACTATCTACTCCTATCCAACGACCAACGAACTCTAGTATGAATTCAACCAGTAATCTCTTACTCCAAAATGTATAGAGCGTGTAACTTGTTAGTTTAATAAATAGTGATTGCTGAGAGAAGTTAAAGTTAAAAGCT